>PVKB01002189.1:0-243335 GCA_004027205.1 Ctenodactylus gundi | reverse complement strand
AGTGTCAGAATCACCTTGGACACATTGTAAACATTAGATGCTAGGTCTCACTGAACAGTTGCAGGGCCAGGATTTCTGAAGAGATGGTCCAGGGAGACACAGTTTTAACCAACACCCCAGATGATTCTAATGCACTCTAGAGTTTGAGAACAGTCACTCTGGAGTATATCAATTTCCTTTTCTGTCAAATGGTGAAGATGATAATAAACATGTCTCACAGATGAGAGTACTCAGTGAGATAATAATTAATAATAATAACCTATGCAAACAGCCTGGCACAAGCAAAAGGTCCCCACAAACAGAATCTGACTAGGAATTAACGGACCAGCATCATAAAGATCCCACCCAGCTCCGACATACCCCACTTCCTTCAAGTACCCAGGAAGAAATGCCTGCCTGCTCTATCCTGGCTCTCGAGGTGAAAACCAGGGAGCCTAATTTGGATGGAGGCAGACAATTAGGGAGCCACCAAACAGAAAGAGAAAAAAAAAAGATAATGACTATGATCTCTCTTATCTCTCCTTTAAAATTTCTTTTGATTCTCCCATAACCTCATAAAGTAGTATAGATGTCTTTTTCAAGGTCATACAACTTGTCAACTTCAGTCAGGTTGGCAAGACCTATAGCTCACATTAAGGAACCTAGGTAGGACTCCAAAGAGTGAAGGTGTCTGAACAGAACAAGCCCAATCATGTAATTAGCTTGGAGAGGGGTTGACAGTGGGTCTTCACACTGAGCTGTATCCCTAGCTCATATTTTATTTTTGACCTTGAGACTGGGTTTTGCTAAGTCACTAAGTTGCCCAGGCTTGTGATCCTCCTGTGTCAGCCTCCCTAGGTGCTGGAATGACAGGCCTGCACCACTAGCTCACCTTACTGTTTCTTCAGCCTCAGTCAGTGTTCGTGCCAGTAGGACCATGAGAGGCAGCAAGCACTCTGATGTCACTGACAGTGATGGCTGTGCCTTGGCCTCCATACTCACAGCAACCGTATGTGCTCAGGAAATGTTCATCAAAAAAGCAACAAAAAAAGGAGGCAGATTAATGAAATGGGAGGCCACCTCCCAGAGGGTACAACTGAGATTTCTGTGCCAGGTCTTCTAAAACTCTAATAGTGAGCTTGAGAGAAGAGGGAAGTGGCGGGCTGACTTTGAACACACCACTTTCTCCAAGCTCCTTCCCTCCCCTCTAGATCTCATCCAGGAGCTCTTGCATAGCTTCTGCTGAAATCTGAACCAGACATGATCCAGACACCAGAAGGAGGAGGCAGGGAAGACTGAAGAGTAAACTCAACAAAGGAGGAGTTCAAGCAGAGGAGCTGCACTAAGGCAGCTGAAAGGACACAGATGCTGAACTGCATCCTCCTAAAGTCAAGTGGGGGGGGGGGGGGAGAGTACATGCTCGCCATTAGGGCCTCTCTTATGCCAAAGTCCTTCAGAGGGAGGGTCTCCCCAGAACCACCCAAAGCCCTCACCTCACTATTCCACAGGAAGGCCTTCTCCTCACCCACATCAATTTTAACCCAAGCCTCTGGTTCAACCCTTAGAGAATATGGCACAGGAATGGCCCCTTTCTCTGTAGAAAAAGATGCCCGGAACACTCCAGCTCTCATCCAGACACAAGGAAACTGAAGCTTCCCCAGCACTCCTTCCACTTCCATCTCTACCGATGTCTCACCACCACGATTGTTCTCTTTACCTTCAGTCCCTGCATGATGGAAAAGCCTCAGGTTGCGACCCTGGAAGGCGCCAGTCTCTTCTAGCTCCAGGCAGCCAGCTGGGAGAGAAGGCCCCTGGGAGGATGACCCAGCACCAGTCCCCAGTCCCTGGGAGCTCATTTATTTGGATCGCCATATGATTGATATTCCGGGGGTTTCTAAAGTCCCCTGTCACCACTTCCAGTACTCACGCTCCTCAAAAGGTGATCATAAATAAGGAGACTTATTATACGACAGCCTCAAGCCAGGGGGACTGGGAGTCAGTAAAATAATTCTATTTCTAGTTTGGATTCTTTAAGCAATATAAAGACAATTTTAAGGGATCTAAGGTCCTAAGGATGCTAGGGGTTAGGAAGAAGAGAAAGGGAAGAACTCTCGCTAAGTCATCTGTTACCTTCAAGAGGACGGGATAATAAGGAAAGATGTGGAAATGGCAGAATAATGTGAAGGGAAGATGGACAGGGCTTAAAAAGTATACACACCGTCAGGTCTACATCCCTCCCCTCCACCGAACTACCAGTCCTCTCCTCCTCCCCTCTCCTCTCATCCCTGGCACCTACCGGAAGATGGGGCCCTGAAGATGGCGCCTCTGAACAGGAACAGGATTTGCCATGAGAGTTAAAATTTCCTACTTCGGAGTATCAAAACGCTGGCCAGGGGGACCAGGGGCCCCTACAGGGAAACAACTCCCTCTTGAGCCCCCAACTTCCTCCTCCAGGTCCCAGCAGAACTAAGCATCTGACCAGAAAGTACTCTGGGGAGGAGAAATGGAGGGGCCTGGCGTAAGTACGGGAAAAGGGGATGGTGAGGCAGAGACCCAGCCCACAGGAACTGGGTGAGAGGCCACAGGAAAGGCTTCACATCTGAATCAGCCTGAAAACAAGAATCTGTTGTCAGAAGAATCCCAGAAAGGACAGAAATAGCACAGGCCAACCCCTTGCTCTGAGGGGGCGGGGCTCCTCTTTGGGAAGAAGGGGATAGCAGGAGGCTTCAGGATGCAGGGGCAGGCAACCATCCTAAATCTGCCACCGAGAAGGCTGTCGCGAGAGAGGAAGGGGCTCTGCCAGTGTCCCCCAGAAGATGAACAGATTTAGCTCTCCCTCGGGGTCTTTCTGGGGCTCTTCTTCAAAATGAGCTTTAGGCCTTCCGAAAGCATGGAAGGAAGACGGAGGCATGAATTTTCCTCCCACAGAGAATTAGAAACTGTAGGGAAAGGACTTGCCGAAGCAAGGAGCCAGGGGGCCCTATTCGGAGAGTGCTCCACAGGAAGGGAAGGTAGTCAATGACAGTCAAGAGGACTCGTTCCTAAAAACCAAGAGGCTGGGCAAACTGCTTCAGCACTCCAGCCCAAGCCATCTGTGTATCAGAGACTGGGGGTAACTACAGTAACTAAAGGGAGGTCAATCTAGCTCACAGGTAGAGGGGAAATAAGGAGACGTCCCAGGAAGGGCCACAAGAAGGCGCCCAGCAGGAGTCTAGGGGTCCGAACACCCCTCTTCCACCTTCAGAATTTGCTATCGCAGGCGCTGGGGAGGAAAGACGCTGGCCACCGCAAAGCCAAGTGGACCTGCGCACACAGCCCCAGTCGCCTCTCCATTGGCTGAGAAATGACATCACACGATCCAAGGACCTAGGAGCTGCGATTGGCCGGCTGAGGGGTAGGGCGGGGCTAAGCAGACAGGGTGGGTAAAGCCAAATGCATCAGTGAAAGGAGTTCCAGGCGCCTGCAGCTCCTCAGGCTGGTGGAAATAAAGAAAAGGACTAAAGGGCATGAGTATAGCAGAGGAACGAGAGAAGAGGAGAGACAGGCCGAGGGCTTGGATTTTATGACGGGAAATCCTCTCCCTCATTCCTGCCCCTCAAAAGCAGCGATAAATTAAAATAGCTCGCCACCGTGCCAAAACCTTGAAGGATTATAAACAAATGAAGTTTGGGAACCTGCTGTTCCTCAGCTCCCTGGTGCACCGGATCAAGTGGAAGCAGGCTGCACCAACAGCATGAATGGGGCCAGTTATGGCTGCTAGGCAGGGCTGCTGCACACAGTGGAAACCCACTCCGGTGTGTCCATCTTGTTCTCTGGCGCCGCTGGGAGCCAGAGGGCCCTTATTCAGAGAGTGCGCCACAGGAAGGGAAGGGTCCTCCTCGCTAACAGTCAACGAGAGTCCACTCTCCAACCTCCCCACAACACCACAAGCTGACTAACTGTTTTCAGAGAGATAGGGCTAGACCCAGGCAGAGTCAGAGATGCAGAAGTGCCTGTTGCCTGGACCTGCTACTTAGAAGGGGCAGGTGGTCCAGCTGCCCACAGCCTGGAACCTCAACCGCCCCACCAAGCCAGCTGCCCCCTGTTCCCTGTCCCCTCACCCAGGCCCTGCTACTGCAACTTCATCCCTCCTATCACAGAGTAGCAAGTGTTCAATCTATAAACGATTTGGAGCTGACATCTAGTCCACACCACTCCACTGTCCTGCCCAATAGCACCAAAGGAGTGCTCAAAGCCCTGCCCACACACAGGTTGGGTCACTCGTTCTAGCTGTTGACTATTAACTGTTCCTAATACGGCATACTGTCTGGTCAACCACCATCCCTTCCTGGGGAAAAAAATTTACACACTCATCTACACAGATATCAACAGCCCACACAGTACCTCTGTCTGAGCTAAGGAGACTCTCCTCTAGCTGGGACACAAGACACAGATTTGAGGACATCAGCAAAGGGTACAGTAGTGCCAATGTTCAGTTAGCCCCCAAAATGTAGGTTAAAAATAGAAAGGACCCTAACTAGGATGCCTCCTTCCACTGTCCATGCCCAGCATTCTTACCCTTCCCTGGACAATCGCAGCTGGGACAGGGAAACTGCCTTGGGTTACAGAAGACAGGAGTAGGGGCAGTGGGTTAGTGTTAGGGAGAGGGAGTAACTGGGTGACCTCGAGTCTCTAAAATGCTGAAAATTCAAAGAACCTAGGAAATTGTGTAAATCCAATAGAAAAAGGACATGAGTTAAAAATCAGGAGATTGTTACCTAGATTTTCTCACTACATGAGACCTTGGGCAGGTCGCCATGAGCTCCAGCTTCCCAGTCTAGAGTGGGTAAATAGTTCAGGCTTCAAAGCATCCTCACAAGCACCTGAGGAGATACGCGTGAGGGCACTTTGAAAACCGTAAAGTGATATATGAACGCAAAGGATTTTTATTTAGCGCAATCCTTCAGTTTGTTCAGCAAATACTCACCAAGTGCCCTTCCTCTGCCCATCCTGTACCCGTGTTTTTATCCAGGTTTCAAATAGTACGTGGGCTATTGGTGGAAAGGCTCTAGTCTCCATCCCAGCACCCTTCCAGACATCTAGGGCTTTTCTCTGGCTTTTCTTTCCACAAGGGCCAGGAAGGCAGTGGAAGCAGAGACCGGGATTATGCAAAGCTGGAGCTCCAGAAACTAAGAGCAGGCAGCCCTCTCCTTCACCCAAACATTCCCATTTCCCTCACGCCCCTGGCTTTCCATTGCTATACACGCAGCCCCAGTTCTGGCAGCTGGCTGGGTAGAGTGGCGGGGGTGGCTCCAGAGATATAAATATCCCCCCTGGTGGCAGAGCTGGGGTGCCATCCTGGGAGGCACCAGGCCTCAGGTTGACATGGCAGCAGTGGTAAGAGATCTCTAGGCACTGGACAGGAAGAGCTAGGGGCAGGGGGAGATAGTGGGTGAAGGACAGAAACCAGGAGAGAGAGGGGGACAGGAGGTACACAGGCAGGGAGGGAAGGAGACCTGGGACATCGAGGAATCGAGTATACGGGGGTGTCTGCTTCTACCCCGCCTGTGTCTGAAGGCGGCTCCTCCTCTGCCTCCTAAGCAGACGTGGTTTCCAACAGGTGCCCCTAGCAACAGCCCAGCACAGCTCCAATCACATGAGGAAGAGAGTATTCTAAGCAGGTGGAGCCTTAGCACAGACTACTAAGGACCCTAGTATCCCAGCTCCCAGCCCAGTGCACAAGGCACTTCTCCCTCAGACTCATCCCTAGAGACAGGGAGGCACTGGGAAGGATGGGCAAGAACGTCAAGGGACAGACAGCAGAGATGGAAAAAGAGGCTCCCAGAATCCAGTCCAAGAGAACTCTCTCTCTCCGGCTCACCTGTCCACCCCTCTCTCTCCTCACACTACTTAATTCTGCTCATTAACCACCTCCACATGGACCACCCCACTAACCCTCTGAACCATATCCCAACAGATGTTCCCAGCAGATGCCCTGCTTCCAGGGGGACCTGGCAGATGTCAAAAGCGGCCTAGGATGGGCAAGTGAATTGGAAGCTTGGCAAAGGATGACTGCAGGTGTGGGGGTGCCGCACTGGATGGTGGATAAGCAGGGTTTCAATCTGGTCTCAGGGCTGTGCTCACATCGTGCCGACTATCTCTGGGGGTCAGTTTCCTTCTCTGCCACTCTCCAAGCTCCTGAGGAGGCCTGTCCGTGGTGGAAGCACTTAGGGAAATACAGCCTCGGTTCCTGGCTTACAAAATTCATCCTCTCCGATTAGCTCACTGCCTCCCCAAATCAGCTCTAACGTGGTCTTGTTTTGGGGGCTTTTTCTTTTTCTTTCTTTATTTTATTTCTTTTTTGAGGCAGGGTCTCACTCTGGAACCCAGGCTGGTCCTGAACTCACTATGGAGCCCAGGCTGGCTCTGGATCCACGGCAATTCTCTTGTGCTGGGATTATAGACATGCGCCACCCTCCCCTGCTTACGTAGTTCTGGGGAATCTAACTCAGGGCATTGGCTTGCTGGGCAAGTACTTTAACCGCTGTGCCATTCCTCCAGCCCTCGAACACAGCCTTAAAAGAAGATGGTAGCTTTTTTCTTTGTCAGAGAATTGCCAGGAAGTTCTCCCACGTATCTACCTCCAATCCATTTTACTGTAATCAAAACAGCAGCCAACTTGCTGGCATTTCAAAGAAGAGCAGAAGGAGAAAAAATGGAAGGGACAAAGACATTCAGGGTGAGACCAGGGCAACGTGGTTTATTATCTGTCTCCCAGGTTAGTATTTCCAGAGCTCCCGCTTGTAGAGACAGTCAGGGTCAGGGAGTGCGGCAACGCAGCTGGCACGTGGGCTTACTCAGCCCAGGCCCCAAGTTTCCAAACAAGGTGGGCACAGAGGAGAACTAGGAAGACAGTGCCAAGAAAAACCTGCAAGAGCTGATAAAGCAGACCAGGGAGCTAAGGAGCAGGCCTGACAGGAGAAACTTCCGTAGTCCCAGGTCCCGCACCCCCAGCCCAGAAAGCCAAGGTCCTCTCCCAACCTAAACGGTGCCAATACTAGCTGGCAGCCTAAACACCCCACTGCAGCCACCATAATTATTTGCAAATCTGACTTCTCATTGCAACTGTGGAATCAACCAACATGACAAACTGGCTCTAGCCACATCACCCCTGAAGCCACACCTACTTGTGGACTCTTCTTCTCACCCCCCACCCCCAGGCCTCTTCCCATATACGCTGCGGCTTTTTCTCCCACCAAGCCTGTCTCTCAGCTCCTTCAGTGGACCTCTGCCAGCCCTGGAATGCCGAAGCAGAATTCTAAACTAATTTTTTCTCTCTAGACTCTCCAGAGATGCAGCAGGAGCTGAGGGGACAGGTGCAGCTGCCAGACTCGAGGGGATGAGGAGGGCATGGGAACTGTCCTGCCCGGAATGGGCAGTTGTTTAGATTTCATCTTTTCCATGCTCAATAACCTCCTTTCCCCTTCAATTCCCACAAATGCTGCTTTTCAGAACTTTCTCCCAGTTTGCTTAGACCACCTAGTCCTCCTCCCTTGGGTGCAGTCTCCCTACGTCTAATTTGTTCCAGTCTCCGCAGTTGTCTCACCTCTACTCCATCTGCTGCCCTGATCCTGTCCCTCTTTTTCTGCTGCTGTCCTGAAGAGAGTTGGAAAAAAGCTATTCAACTTCCATACCTGAGAAAATCAGCCCCTGGAGATTCAAAGGCAATTACTTGGCTTCCTCCCTGGGGGAGCTGTGAGGATGACGTCACCGAGAAAGCAGAAGTAAGGCCTTGCAGAAGGCCAGAGTGGAGACTGGACTGGAGAAGGCCCCAAAGGCCCCCTACGGCAAGCCTGCCCCATTGTCTCACCACGGCACCCCCTGGCTGAGGGGAAGGCACCTCGGGATTCTCTGGCTTCTAGCCATGACCAGTATAGAGTAGGAGATGGAAAGCCAAGGACGAGATGGCAAACCAAAGGGAACAGGAGCAGAGAGATGAGGTGGGACACGCAGGAGCCTGGGAAAGAACCAGAGAACGACAGGGCAGAGGAGAAAAGGGCAGAAGAGGAGATGGGGTAGGAATCGAAGACGAAAGAAAAGAAAGCACAGGAATTGGAGACAAATCTTTGATGCCTTTATGGTCTCAAAAAATTATGCAAAGGCTCTGCATTTTCCTTTTTGTCTCAGTCCAAGGGGGTGGCCAAAAAATGAGAGACACTCAAGACAAAGCTCATGGGTGTTAGAAATGCACTGAGCAGGCAGGGAGAAAGGGTCTAAAGATGCCCAGGCTTCTCTAGGGCCGAATCTCTCATCTGCCTCATCAGCCCCACTGCATCCTCAACCTTCTTCCCCTTCCTCTGGACAAAAGTGACAAACGCAATCGCAAATGTCGAATCTCCTCTCTGTCTTTTTCCACCCTACCTCCTGAGGCTGCTGGACGAGCAAAGTGCTAACTGGCTTCCAAAGGACTCTTATCAGAGATTCTCTAAAATAGGTTGTGGCCTGCCTGGTGCCATCACTCCAGGCCTCGGGACCTAGAATGTATGCCAACAGGAAATTCCTCGGGGTCCCTGGACTATGCCCCTGTGCTCCTTGCACTCACCACCACTGAGAACCGTAATTACTCCATCTACTTTGTTTGACCATTGGTGCAACATGATAGTGTGTCCCCTTCCTTTTGACCCCAGTGGCTGACATCCCTCCTAGCTAGACTTCCTCCAGCCTCACCCAGTGCCATTCCCTAAGCCCAGATCCCTGCCCTCATAACCATTCATCAGCAAGACTCTTCCAACCCAAACACTAGGACTTGCACTTATTAGGTAGTTCATATTCCGGCCTCCAAATCTTTTTCTTTCTCCCTCATCCCAGCCTCAGTCACCCAATCATTCCGATTCTACTGCCTCTTCACAAAGCAAGTTCTCCCATGCTGACAGATCTCCATGCACTATCATTTAAAAACCATTTTCATGTGGATGATATCAAAGCACTGAGATCGTAGAAGACTGGCTCTGAGATCGCACAGCTGGTCATCATAAGAATGGGAATGTGGACAAGACTCCAGCCTTGTCCTATACCATGCTGCCTTCCTGACTCCTCCCAGCCTCCTATTCTGACAAAATGTGTGGATCTCTTCCTTTGGTCTGAATTCGGTTTCCCCTTCACCTTATTGGAGGAATTTCCCACTTCCTACTATCTGGGAGATGCCACAGAGCCCTCAATCAAGCAAAGCTGATGGCGGAAACAGAGATGAAAACCTTGATGACAGAACAGGTAGAAAGACTGCGCCGTAGTTGGAAAGAGAGGAGGAAGGGCTGACCCAGGGAGAAAGCCTGAAAAATCATCCCACGAAGACCTGGTGGAAATGATGCTTCCTTCCCTCCAGGCGTCCAGGGAGCCACAGTCTATCCTGCAGTCTTCACAGCAAATCCCCGGTTATAGGCAGAGATATGACGAAGGCAGAACGATTTTCAAAACTGATAAGAGCCGTATAAGACCACTCCACAGGGAACACACAAAGTGAGGCAGCACCCCGTCCGATTCCACTGCTTCTTCCTCCTGCCATCTGATTTCTCCCAGAATTATTTTTAAAGTTTGCATCACAAACATTCATATAAGATCACACACATATATTATCCCATTACACAGATACATAAAAACGCCTCATTCAACCTAGGACAATTTCAGGTTCTCAGGCAAGTGCATACCTTCCCAATACTGGTGTTACCATGCACATGTCTCATTTATAAACATAAAAACAAAGATTCGTCATCATGAAGATCAGCTTCCGGCACACACGTCACCTTTATCCAGACACATATTATACATGTCAGACATTCATGATTTCATCCTGATGCATCTCATTCACATAACCCAATGCCATGGCTTTTATATCTTCTCTAAAACTCTTCCAGTTTCAGGCTCTGTCCTGAGGTCCCCAAACCCCACACCTTTGAAGCATTACCCATTCAAAAGGCAATAACATCCTTTCCCTTTCCTGCTCTCCGTTCCCTAACTCCTCCCCTCCTGCACAGAAGTACACACGCACCACAGAATCAGAGCTGGGCTCCATTCCAGATATACATACATTCATTAATTCATTCCTTCTTAAACTATTATTGAGTACCTATTTGTTCAAGGTACCACACTAGACTCTGATTAAACAAAGATGAGGGGGGAAATCCCAACCAGACCCTTCCTCCAAAGCCCAGCTACAATGACCTTGAACTACCGCACAGGACACTGAGCCAACCTTAGGAGTCCTGAGTGTGAACCAAATAGAGACAGAAAATTAAAAGCGGTACGTCTATATTGTCCCGAAGGAAGGAGAAACTTCTGCGAAATCTAAAATTCCAAGAGAAACTGAAGCAAAGAAATGAGAGTGATATTTGTTCTTTCAACAGAGAGCACTCAGCTGTGCTCTTCCTGTGTGTAACCCCCAAAGCACAGAACGCAGGCAGAAGCCAGAATGGCGGAACTTTGCCACTTGCGTAGCTACAGCAAAATGAGAAAAGGATGCCCCCCTGAATCTCTAAACCACTGGGCAGAGCTGAGCCAGGATGAGGGCAGGGGCCATGTGGATTTTGTTCACCATGCATCCCCCACATCCAGCACATCACCTGGCCCACAGCGGGCACTCAAATCACCACTGGGTGAATGAGCGAGCCGAAGCAGCAACGCAATGTCTGCTGGTTGTTTTTCTTAATTTACAAAAGACACAGAAAATCCTTCTACCTCTATCAACCCTCCTCACAATCCCCACAGCCCTCTGGTTTTAGGGAAGGATGGGCAGCCAAGTCAAAATGCTCATCTTAGGGTCAGAGATGCCACAAGTCATCCTGACCCACTCATCATCTCTAGACTGCCTCTCTTGGCCTCTCTCGTGCTACTGCTTAGGAAGAAAAATTTTCCTGCTATCTAGAGGTTAAAATCCCAGATTAAAGACTGTTCCAGCTCTTATCCTCCAGTTTCTGATAAGGTACCAGTGCTCATAACGGAAATTCTGCAAGCTCCTCCCCACAAAAAAAAAAAAAAAAAAATTGCCGTGCACAGTTATACGAGTGGGGGCTTTTTATTCAGAGACAGAAAAACAGACGTGGCTTTGTCCTAGATTAGAAGTTGAAAGGGGGAGAGTAGAATGTGTTGAGAAGAGGAACCAAGTTGGATGTAGAGACAGACAGATACACAGACATTCCATTTATCTTTATTTCTATTTAGTACCTAGTCCTGAGGTGATCATATCTACCCTCCTTGTCCAGACGCAGAAACCTCTTCCTGCCCGAGCCCATGAAGGGGAAGTAGGGCTCTGGTTCCATTTAAGGAAATTCCTCCTTTCTCACCTCCTTAGAAACCACCTGACCCAGAGAACCGGAGGACCCTTCCTACCCAGCAAAAGTCCTAAATCCTTTCTTTTCCTTTCATTGGAATGTCAACGCCTCACCAATACTAAAGAAGGCCAAATCCAGAAAGCTTGGGACCAACTTGAGGTCTACCTTCACATCAAGATCTTTCTCTGCTTTGAAAAAAGGAAGCTGAAAATCTACTATTGGAGATTGATAATCAGAAGGTACTTTTCTGGATAAATTAGCACAGGCAGCAGTGCTAAGGACCAGATCACGAAGTAAATGAAGACCAGAACAATCTAACCAATAAGACTGGTGATTCTCATCCACCGTGTAAGGCCATCTCAACAAAGGTACTTGAGAGGCGCAGGGGCAGCTGTCTCTACTCCCTTCTCTCCCCAGGTTCCAAGACTTCCTTCCAGGGGTCCTCTTCTCTCACCACTGAGCACTTCTCACGTTAAGGAAGGAAGCAATTCATTTTCAGGAACGACTTTTGGTTAGAAAAGCGTAGGAAACTGGTGAATCCCCTCTTCTACAGGGCCCTGCTACCTGGAATGGAGGCAAGGTAAGCAGGCACAGGAGGAGCCCGGGTGCGGTGGGGAAGCCACCCTGTGCCACCTCGCATCTAGCCTTCTGGGCCTTTTCGGTCACTTCCCTAGCCGCCCCCTCTCCTCTCAGTTTAGCTGTCCTTAGCAGAGCATCACTTCCAACAAGAACCACCCGGTGCTCCTCCCAACCCAAATCAATTCAATCCGGTTTTCCATTTCTTCATCCCAGAACTCATTCTAAGGCCGCGCTTCATTGGGCGGAGGCAAAAGAGGAGGGGAGCTGAGGATGGCAAGCCTTGCTGCCCCTACGCCTCACTTCTCCCCACGGCGCCTCGACAGTGAGCCCATAAATCAGGCCCAACTGCCTAACATAAAGGCATCATTTATCACCACAGGTGAAGCAGTTAGAAAACATCACAGCCACAGGCATCTACCGTCTCCTACCCTGAGATATGGAGGACGCTGGGGGAGGAACGAGGTCCAGGGGCTCTGATCACCGTTTCTGCACTAAACGTCACACTCGTCGGGAGCACCTCCTCCCTGGGGCTGCAGAGAGTCACCTCGGGCAAGGGGCATCTTCCCTCGTTCACCGATTAGGAATCGACAGACCGCGGAAATTACCAACGGCAACTGACTGGGAAGTAAACAGAGTAAGTGGCTTGTCTTGGACTCAATCCTCTCCTCTGAGAGGCACGAAGAAAAAGTTCCTTTCCTCCCTGAGACAGGCATACGGGACACCTGAGTCCTTCCCTGCCCCATTTATTCCTCCCCTGGTCCTGCAAGGGTAAGAAAAGGTGCCTAAATGTGCCCGGAGACCCGGAGATCCTATATAAACAAAAAGCCCTTGACTAAGCCAATTACCTTGCTGCTGTCAATCTCTCTTTGCTGCCGCCCCTGCCAGCAGCTCCCAGGTGGGGGCTCCACCCCCGCCTCCAGATTCCAGGTGGGTCATTAACATGCACAGTGAGTTGCCAGGCCCCCAAAGAGATAAGAGTTCCCTACCCTAATCTCTACCCCACGTTCGGGACTCAGGAGACAGCAACTAGCAGTCCCAATGAAGATACGCTTGACCCACAGGTTGGCACAAGCGTCCCCATGCACCAAGGTCTGCAATGAGTGGCCCGCGGCCACCCGTGCACACGCATGTGATGTGCCTCGCCTCTGCACGACCCCGCACATGCATACGTGAGTCAGCCCGGCACGTCCGGCGCGCTGCCTGTCCGCAGCCCTGCCGCCACGCCGCACGCTCCGGGCCGCCCCTTCCCTCGGCCTGTCGCCCGGGGTCCGCGGGCACAAGCGCGTCGCTAGCTCTGCAACTCCTCAGCCCGCTCCGACCGGCCCGCTTGCCTCTCACATGCCTGGCACATGTGGCCTGGACACGCGTGTCAGAGCTGTGTTTCCTCGCACCTGCCAACATGTGTGCCCGAGAGAAGGTACCATCCCGGCTCCGGCTTGCCCCCTCCCCCACACCGCGGCTCCCTCGGGTCCCTTGTCCCCCCGCCCCCCCGTTCTTGGGCCAGACTCACAGAGACCGGAGCTTAATCCACATCTTCTTGCTGGGGGCCGACTTCAGCTCCAGGGGCGACGGGCAGTCGGCCTCCAGCATCTCCGGAGGGCTGCGGGGGGACAGCTCCATGCTCAGCGCGGTCTGGAGAAGAGAGGAGCAGTCGGCGCCGGCTCGGGTTCGGGCCCGGCCGGGAGCCTCGCCCTCCTCCCAGGCCCTTCCCACCTGCGGCGGGCGCGGAACAGCCAGGCCGGGGCTGGGGGCTCGGGGCTCGGCCCACGCTGGCAGCTCGCGGCCCCTGCGGCTCCGGGATCCCCGTCCGAGCTCTCCGCGCCGCCGCTGCCGAGCGCTGCCGGCCGCCGCCTCGCCGCCCGCCTCCCCCGCCCTCCGCTCCCCTCCGCTCCCCGCGCCCCGCTCCGCGCGCCCCGCTCCGCGCGCCCGGCCCTCGCTCGGCGCAGCCACTGCTCCCCCTCCCGCAGGAGCGCCGGGAACCGGGGGCGCTCCGCCACGGGAGCGCCGGCGAGCGCGCGCACCCCGGCGCCCGGCACGAGCGGCTGCGGCGTGCGCCCCGCGCGGGGCGGGGGGCGGGGAGGGGAGCGGGCGGGGGAGTCTCCAGCGGGCCGGCGGCGGGCGGGGTGCGATCGCGGTCGGAGCTCCCGTGGGGGTGCAGAGGAGCTGGCGTGTGCTCACGGGCGTCCGGCCGCCTGCGTGTCCCACGGGCGCGGGAGCGCGGGGGCAGAAGCCCGCACCCCTCCCCGGGAGCCCGGGACGTGGGCTGAGCGACCCCACTGCGCTCCCGTCTGGGAAGGGAAAAGTTCAGGGTTGGCTCTGCGCCGGGCGGGCACCCCACTCCTTCCCCAGGCCGCCGCGGCGTGATCTCCTGACCCGTCGCCATCCCCGCGGGCTGCCCTGAGGGGCCCCAACCGCCGCCTGGCCCGTGGGGGGTTCTTTCACGTTTAAAGCTGCACAGGGCAGGCAGCCGGCTTCCCCCCGCCTGCCTAGTAACGCGCACAGCCAGGAAGTCGTTGCTGATGGCCCCTCTCAACCCGGCGGCGGCCTTCCCGGCTCACTCCCTCTTACAGATCTGAGGGCTAAAGACCAAGCGCTAAATAGGCTGGCTGCCCAGTAGACTTAGCGGGATAAAGGACGAAATGGGAACTCAAGATGGCGGGCCAGGGCACACCTCCTCCAAGCGCGCGCCTGCTGTCTGGGACTCTGTTTCTTCTTCGTGTTGCACGTTGGCCTGGGGAAACTCCCAAGCAGAAAGTTGGGGGCGGGGAGGGCGGGGGGTCACTAACTGCTGGATTCAACTATCACCCCTAATGCAGGATCCCGGGATAAGAATTCTTAACTTCAAAAACTCTGAGGATTGGCAGGACAGATGATCAGGGGAAGACACTGGTTCTAAATACCAGGTGGAGTTTCCCCTTTTCTAGGCAAAGGAGAAGATCGGAAAGGACGTGATAGGCTGAAGGAAAGGATGGAAGTCCCACGTGGTGGCACAGGCCTGTAATCCGAGCACTTTGGGAGGCTGGGGCAGGAGGATTACGGTTCAAGGCCGGCCTGAACACACTGTTATCAAGACCCCATCGCAAAATAAAAAGGGCTGGGGAATGTAGTTCGGCGTGAAAAATCCCAGATTCAATCCCTAGTATGGCAAAAAGAAAAGGTAGTGTGAGCGTCTCAACATAAAAGAATTGCCAACTTAAAGCAGGGCTTTGGAACTGGCAGCAGTATCCGCAGAAGCAGCTTGCAGCAGAGGGAGGAAGGAGATAGCTGGGTAAGAGACAGCGAAAGTGAGGAAACTGCTGGGACATCACCTCTCTGCCTAGCTCCAGCACACGGGGCCTAACAGCCCCAGCCAGGACGGCACCTGAGACCCCCCCATCCCACAACTGCACAGGCCAGTTCCCAAAATTAAGGAGCAATCTCCATCCTCCCCAGCTGCAAAGAAGATGGGCTGGAAGCTACAACAGAATCCCAAGGTGGGTTTTACAGTTCCAACTAGAAAATTAGGGTTACAGCTAAGGGGCTTCCCAGTTTAGGTGGGTATTTAAACTAGAAGAGACGCAGGAGAAGCAGCAGTTAAGCTTCCAGAGCAGTCTGGCAACACTTTCTGTCGACACAGTGGCAGATCCAGTTCTCCTGGACCCCACCTTCTAACCCATTCTAAGAAAGGATTATCTGAGCTGGAAATGTAGATCTGGGGTACAGCTCTTTTCAGCATCTGTGGGGTGCTGGGTTTGATCCCCAGCACCCGAGAAAATAAAAGCCATTTGTAAGAGAGTATCTGGTTCATCTAGTCTCCACCATTTAATAAATGGGAACACCAGGCCCAGGAATATTATAGTCTCACAGAAAGTCAGTCGCAAAGCCTAAGCCAAGTGTCCCGATCTTCCCAGTGCCCTTTCTGCTCTGTGGCTCTTCTGTGTTTTCTCTCAACTTCCGTCTCATGTTGCAAACCAGTCTCATTTCTGTTTTACCCGACCTCCGAAGAGATACAGAAAGGGTATACTTGTTCCATTCGTAGACTTTTCAAAGACAGCTCTTTACCTGTCTTCCTTTTGCTCCCCACCTCATGTCCCCAGGTCTTTCTGCCCGATCTCCTTCCTCTCCTTTGCAGCTTCTGAACTGCCCCTTACCCCCTTAGAAACCCTGTCTCCTCACTCCCCTAACCCCACAACCCTTTCTAACAAGCCCTGAGTTTGATAGAGCCCAAAAATGATGCTTTGGCAGCAGGTGACGGATGGATGTGATCTGCCTCCTACAGGAATGCTATTTAAAGGGGTGGCCCCACAATCCTCTCCTTCCAAAGTGACAAGAGAAAAGCCTTCTCCCCAGTCTCTCCCATGCTGCAAACTCAGCTCAAGTTAACTTCTGACTTCCCCAGCCTGCACCCTAGCCTGCTGCTTCTGCTTTGTGCATAGGTGGGAGGGAGAGGACCTGACAACTCACGAGGTGTGGGGGCTGAGGGGGTAGCGTCTCCGTCTCCTTTGATGACAGGTACTCTGGAGAAGCAGGAGGCCCTGTGGGGAGGAGGACTGGAAGAACATTCTTCCCCCAACAATGTGAGTGCATTCAACCACGTGCTGGCTTTTTTCTCAAACTTTGTTGGAAAAGAACTGCTCCCGGCAAGAAAGGACCAAAGGTTAGGGCCACCTGGAACCTCCTTCCTCCTGGATCCCGGTGCTCACACCACGGTCGTTCCCTTTCTGTGAGAGGAAGTGTGAGAGGGCTAAGTCCCCTTGGCACACCTCTGACCCCTTATACCATGAGGCTGCCCTCTTCACCCACCCACTGGATCCACAACCAAAGCAGAAAGGGCAGTATCTGTGCTGCCCAAAGGAAACAGACTCCCTGGCAAGCACCTCCCCCAGGCCTGGAGGAGGGATAATTCCATCTGGCTGCTGCAAATGAGTTAATGGAGACTTTAATGAAAACACTGCACTAATGAAAATGCTGAGGCCAGAACCTACTCATTGCCTGCAAGACAAAACAATCCGGGCCAGAATTTCTCCTGATAATCATTCTTCAGTTCTTTTTGGGCCCAAGTAAAAGCAAGCTGAGGATCCAAGAGCCAAAAAGAAAACTAACAGCTCTTGGTTGATTATGCCCTGAGCCGCAGGAAGAAACCTTCTTGGTCAAGGAAGCAAAATGCTTGAAATGCTCTAGACAGTCACCTTTGTTTCAAGTGGGAAAAGCCATCCTATCCTCACCTTCTCCTACTGGGGCCTCTAGATTCTGAGTCTTCCTTTTAAAGAGGAAGTCTAGTCAAAAGGAAAGTCTACACCTAAACTTAATCAAACGTGTGCCCCCGTTCTAGTCCTACCACTAATCAGTGGAACTTCATTTAATGCTGCTAAATCTGTTTTCTGACCTGTAATACGAAAAGCCTCCCTGGCTACTTTGAAGAATTCCTGTAAGGATACAAAAGTGCTTTGAAGAGGTACAGATAGAAAGTGTGTGTGCATAATTATATGTTTATGAAAAGACATTATGGCAAGCCACAACATTTTAGAAATGGAGAATCAATCTGTAGCGCCAGAGGTTGGGTTTAAGAAGGGGATGGCGAGGGGGAAATGGGTATGATTGGAAAAGAGTGACATGAGGGATCCTTGATGTGACAGAACTGTCCTGTATCTTGACAGTAGCAGCAGATGTGTGAACCTACAAGCGACAGAGCTATACAGAACTAAACACGCACACATGGAGAAGTGAGTCTAAGTAAAACTGGGGCATCCAGATAAGACCGGTGGATCCTATGAGGGTCCCCATCCTGTGATGGTTTAAGATGTTACCACCGAGGGAAGCGGTAAAGTTACACGAGATCTTTCCACATTACTTCTTAACAAGTGTGCATGGATTAACTATCTCAATACCATTTTCAATTAAAAGATATTATGTCTGCCCTCCCTGTTCATGCAGCGCCTCTGGTAGGGTTCTGTAACTGGTCTCCATCCACTCAGGCATCAGAAGCAGAGCTGTGAATGGTAGCGTCCTTGCTCGGAACCTTCTGAGCCCCTCTCCCTCATCAACTGTGCTCACCGTCTTGGGAGGCCTGAAACTGAATCACTCCATAGAACATCATGTCCTTCCTATAGTAAGAAGGACAATTAGCTGAGGCACGAAGCAGGATCCTGTTTCCTCTATCCTAAAGAACAGACAGCTGTTGCTAAGAAAAATCTGTGTGCTGATTATGAGTTCCAAGTTAAGAAAGCATTGACTAAGGCCAGATCTGGAGAAATAGAAAACAAACACACACAAAACCCAAAACAGTTATCAAATAGTTTAATGAAGGCCGGATGGTTTTATTGAAAGCCATCAATTGCTTCCCTTTCATCATGGAAATATGGGCATGACCCTAATTAATCAACCAGCTAATTAAATTTTGCCCACTCCAACCATTCTGGACTGACATACATGATCTGGAGCTCTGGTCTCCGTGGCAGTGGGTGCGCGGCAGTGATGGATGGGGCCACTGTTCCCTGCCATGGAGTTCAGCGCTATCGTGAACGCCCCGGGCTCTGTGGCACTTGAAATTCTAATTAGTGCAGAAAAGGGCTAAGTTGAAACAGCTTCTACTCCCTTAAGGATACGCAATCTCAGGGCCCTACAACCTAATGAGGTCTGTGACGTTTAAAATTTAGAAGAGAAATCCCTGCCTGGAGCAACAGCTGTACCCAGGCTGACAAGAGGATCTGGGGCTAAGTTAGTGCCTCCAAATAGGAGGGAGAGTGCCCCCAAATGAGTATGGGAGGGAAAACCTACAGGAGCCTGGGCCACCTGGCTGTCAGGTGACGTACGGCTGCCCTAAGCTACCCCTCTGCTCTGGATGCTGCCAACAGCAAAGGAAAAGCAGGAGAGTGACAGCAGAGAGAGACTCTGGACAGTGGGCCTCTCGGAGGGGACTTCTTCCCGGCCCCGGCGGGAAAGGCAGGCAAGTGGAGGCAACGAACAGCCCCGCAGAGAAGAGGCCCCTTCTGTGCCTCCACGGTAGAAGCAGGCTGGATGTTTGCTGAGCACATGTGGAATAGGAAGAGAGGAGATAATCGTCCTAATGAATGTGCAGGAGACAAGAGAGCAGTTCCAGTGGGAGGATTATAAGCTCATTATGGTTTAATATGATGATTGATCATCTCTGCCCGCTAGCGTTATCCTGGAATAGTGATGAAGGTCGGAGAGACCCACGCCTGTCAGAGCTCAAGCTCTAGTCACCAGAAGATAGGAAATGAATCTGTGCGTCACTTGTGTTTCATGGTCACAATTCACACGTGGAATTCACAGTTTGTCCACAAACTGTCTTCCACCATCCCGGCATACCCTGGTTCTCTATGATTTCTTGGCCCTGGGTTGTTCTTCTGTATGCCTGTGTATTGCTTCTGGCTCCTGACCCTCTCCCTAGTAGCCCCACCCACTCCCATTCCCACCCCTTGAGAGAACAGCCACAGCCTCCACTCTGGCGTAGATTTCCACGGACGCAAAGGGCTGGTCAGTAGGAATTGGCAGGCATCCGGTTCAAGTGAAAGGCCCGGGATACTTCCCGATAGGCATTTCGAAGCAGGACATATGGGAAACAGGACTCCAGCATGTCCAGGGTCAGGAAGGATGACTCCTCTACCACCTGGAACAGACAGGGCCAAGAGATAAGCACTTCTGGTAGGACCCAGACCTTTGACACTATGTTTCCGCTCATGCAATTCCTGAGCTCCGTGTGGCCCTTAGAGTTACAAGTGAACAGGGCTCCAAATCACACTCTCCCCTTCCTCTTTCACTTGGTTTGGTTCCAAGGAGGCAATGTGGCCTCCTCAATTCCATTACAATTGCCTATGTCCCTTTCATCAGGGTAAGTGTGAAGAACACAGAAGCAGAAAGAGGGAAAAACCACTTTCCTAGTGGCAATAAACAAGCAAACAACAAACCTCTCCTGGATATTAAACCTTATGTGGGCGGGCCGCACAGATGCAGGTAAAGATAGATAATAAAAGTGCTAATTCGCAAAGCTTTGCAATAAGAGACACAATTGCCACTAACGGCCAAGAAAGTGGTCTGGAGCCCACATGGGTCCTCTTCTGCTGGGCCTCTGTCTCCTCCCTCTCTCAGTACAGTGCTTGGGGAACCGCTAGGATGCTACATAAAGGAACATGCATGATTAATTAGTTTAATTAGAAGCCTGCATGCTGTGGTTATCCCAGCAGCCCCCACAGCCAAGCAAGAAGATAGATCAGGATGCCTGGACAAGACTAAGGGCGAGGGAGGGGTGGGGGTAGCAGAGTGGCTGTGTTCCTGAAAGGCATCACGACCCAGCATGGGCTCGGAGGCTCTCCATCCCTGGAGAAGAAGTAGGGTGTATTTCCTATAGTATCATCCTCATCCAGCACGTTACAGGGACTAAAAACATGTTGAGAGGTGTCTTCCATATCGTACAGCTGACAATTACCCAAGAGGGTCAAGTGGGTCCTTCCCAATATGTCTGCTATTTCAAGTTCTAAAAATCCACTATGGAGAGAGAACTGCCTATACCTACATTAACACATTAACATATTTCTCTCTGCTTCTGCCTCCCTCTCTCTCTCTCTCTCTCTCTCTCTCTCTCTCTCTCTCTCTCTCTCTCCCTCACCCTTTCAGATCTGACAGTTAGTCAGATTCTGCTATTCTCAAACACATGCACATGCAGTACACACAGCAGCCTCTGACAGCAGACCTTCCAGGCTGAAGGTAAAAAAAAAAATCTGTTGGCAAAACTACAGCCCTGACCCAAGGCTGACAGCACAAAGAATTCATTGCTTGGCAAGATTTCTAAATCCTAAGGCAGAGGGAAGATGGTCTCGTCTCTAGATTCTATCCTCAGGTACTTGGAAATGAGAAATGAGTGATGACTTCAAGAAGGATCCACTGGCCCTTGACTTCCTAGTCTCCATGAAGCACAAGAGAATAACAGGGCTCCTAACTGGCAGAAATCTGTGATAGAAAAGGCCAAAAATCTTAAGTTGTAGTCTCAAATCTGATCATGTATTTTAGGGAAGACTTTGAGTCTCATTTTTCCCTCCCTCTTTCTCAGTTTCTTCACCTGTGAATTTTAAGTACAGGACTAATTGCCAGGATCTGGTCTGTATCTGACATCAAAGATCCCATGGTGCTCTAAGAAAGTCCTCTCTCCCCAGCCACCTACCCACCCTGGGAAATTCATGCCAGGAACGGACAAACAACACTTGGTGGACACTGACCAAGCTTGATAGCAAACAGAAAGACTCCTGGGATAGACATGCTGGCCAGAATTTGGGGCCACTCGAGTAGTCTCTCAACTCAGAATATAGCTTCTTTCCCTCCAGTCATTTCCAATCTCTCTGTGGAAACATTTGCATTTAAATTGCTTTGCAGCTGCCCGTTCCTCCAATCTCCAACTCCAACAACAACCAAAAAAATGCCTGGTCCTAGCTCCGCCTCTGCTACTCCCTGGGTCTCATGGGAAGGAAAGGAACTTTCCCATACTTTGGAATAGGAGTTAGGGTGAGAGGTCAAAGCCAGGAAGATAGATCTGAGAGGAAATTCAAACTCACTTTCAACCTAACAGAGGTGAAAACTGCCAGAAAAAAAAAAAAAGAAACAAAGGGAGATGCCCTAATAACCCAGAAACAAAAATGGGACTATAGTACGTGACTATTTTTGTTGAGCACCTATTACGTACAAGGTGCTTTCATCCATACTATCTCATGGTTTCTAACGACTCTATTATAAGGATACCCAATTTTATGGATAAAAAAACATCATGCTGCAGGCTGGAGGAATGCACTTGCCTAGCAGGTCCAAGACCCTGAGTTCAGTATCGCAGCACCCATATAAGATGGGCATGGTGGCTTACACCTGTAATCCCAGCACAAGGGAGGCTGAGGCAGGACTGCTGTGTGGTTGAGGCCAGCGTGGGCTACACAGTGAGTTTAGCACCAGCCTGGACTACAAAGTGAGACCCTAACTCAAAACAACAAAGATCATGCTGCTCCAACCCGGCTTCACTGAGTCCAGTTCTGGCCTTTACTCTCACCCTACTCCTGCTGCCCCGCTGCCCCCTCCCCTCTCAGCACACACCCCACACATAATCCTCAGTCAGCCTCGGCCTCTTTCTAGATACAGAAGCTACCTCTCAGGACCTGAGGTGAATCTTTTTGTGGTTTTGGTTTGGTTTGTTTTTGAGACAGGGCCTTAATCTGTAGACCAGGCTGGTCCTGAGCTCACTCACTGTGCAGCCCAGGCTGGGCTTGAACACACTATAATCTTCCCGCCTCAGCTTCCCTACTGCTGGGATTACAGGCGTACACCACTATGCCCAGCTTATGTGGAAACCAAACTCACTCCCCTGCATTTCCTAGGGAAACACCCTAACTGCCATGCTACTCCTCCAGCCTGGGACCTGAGTATTTAAAGAAAGGGACATAGTCTTCCCTAACATATCTGGGTCCAAGCCAGAATACAAATAGAGGCCCATGTTACAAATGACTAAGAGGCAAACTCACAGACCTCTATGCTCTGCTTTTCAACATATACCTTTGTAATTTCATAGGAGTCTAGCCTTGAATTACGAAGCCTGATAGCTTAGCATTTTCTACCAGAACCAGGTAAAGAGAGTAAACCAGATTCTAGCCTGTCCCTCTTCTTTTCTTACACCCAGCGTGAGGGATTTTGTTTACACAGACCCAACCCTACCTGCACATCTATAGTTTAACTTCACATTCCTTAGGCCCTAGAGGTACAGCCATAGCCTGCCCCAGGAGGGCAGACTTGAAGAAGTTCTCCTCAGGCCTTACAATGGGTAGAGAATTCTGGGCTTCCTATGTTATCTGTTCTATGGCTTTGAACTGGGGCACAGGCTCCTAGGGACATATCTTCTCCCCATAAGCTGGGGAGGGTGAGACCGGGGCCGCTAAGGCACAGGCCTGGGGCAGGCGCCCCTCTGTCCATTTCCAGTGGGGCACCGACCTGTGGAATCAGACTTTTAGAGCAAAAGAGTGAATAAGCATGCTGAAGGGGCAAGAGGGGGGAAAGATTTTAAAAATCAACTGACTCAGAGTTTCCAGAACTTTCTGCCTGAGTACAGGCAGGCCCAGAGTTTGGGAAGCAAGGAGAAGGTACAGCGGGAACAGCCTAATTCATGACCCAGGTGCATTATAGATGAAAATCTCTTCCTTCCTGTGACCCCTCCCCCAAAACCCCTTCAGTTCTACTCTGTGCTATCCAGTACTTTCTTCATAGCAGCCTTAAAGACAAGAAATAAAGTAGTAGGAAGTTAACAAGTAAAATCAACCACATGCTGAATGGGAAGTTATCAATAAAGGACAAGGCTGCCTCCACAGGTCTAACTCAAGAACGTTGCAGGAAAGGGGGCCTAGTCAGTGACAGATCAGGGACCAGGAAGGCCTTATCCTGCAAATAAGTCTTTGAATAGTCGGCTCTGGGATGACAGGATGTTTAGAATGTTCACTCAAACATGAGGACAGATCCAAAAACTTAGGCAGAATCAAGTTCTTTCTCTATAGCCTAGTCTGGCCTTAGACTCACGGCAATCCTCCTGCCTCCTCCTCCCAGTGCTGGGATTATAGGTGTGTACCACCACACCCGGCTTTATGTGATGCTGGGGACTCAAACCCAGGGCCTTGCACTTACAAGGCAAGCACTTTAACCACTGGGCCACTTCTCCAGCCCCCGAACTAAATTCTTAGTTAATGCTTCTGGGTGATGACCATTGCAGGGACCCAAAGACCCTGAACAGGGTCTTC
The DNA here is from genome assembly GCA_004027205.1 of Ctenodactylus gundi. Classification (NCBI taxonomy): domain Eukaryota; kingdom Metazoa; phylum Chordata; class Mammalia; order Rodentia; family Ctenodactylidae; genus Ctenodactylus; species Ctenodactylus gundi. The sequence continues at coordinate 219,718 of PVKB01002189.1, read as the reverse complement.
CTCTAGCCCTTCCTCTCTTTTCCAAGACAAGCTCAAATAAGATACATACCAAGCGCATGAGCAGAGAAATGGATTCCCGATTTCTGGTTTTAAGCTTGTCAGTCTCCTGGCCCAGTTGCAAGAGGCTGACAGAGGCCACCTGTGAGGAAAGAATTTGTAAAGCAGATTTTTATGGAGGTCAAAATAGGACAGCCTCAGGCTGTAAGAAGTTAAGAAAAGATCAAGGAGGAAAGTTAAGAAGTGCTAGGATGTCCCTGAAGGCTCAGGGAAAAAAAAGTGATAATAAAAAAAAAAAAAAAGTGCAGGTTCCCCAGCGAGGTTTCAGAGGTACACGTGGCCTGTGAACCAGCCTGGGTCCCTCTGGTCTGCCAGTGCAGACAGCAGGAGCTTGCTGAGGGTGCTGAGGGACAGGAGGGTAAGGGAAGGAAAGGAGGATAAGGGTAAGGAAGAACCCAGAACAAAGGCTGGTGATGCTGTGTGCCAGGAGATTAATCTCTCTGTTCCTAGGCAGCCTCCAGACACCTCTGTCATCAGGCTCTTTACAGCCGACTCTCCACCCGACTGGAGCCAGAGCAGGGCTTCTGATTCAGACACAGTGCTCTTGATATTCTCCTCCTGTCAACCCCCAAGTGGCTGTCACCTCCACTCACCTCCAGGCCCCCAACAGATCAAAGAGAAGAGAAGAAATGTGACTCGCATCCCAGGCCCAGGCTACCTGCGCTTAGCAAACAAATAAGACAAAAGAGAAGGGGGCGGGGGTGCTCCTTCTCACCCCATACTAGAGATCTAAAAGGAATCCTCTTCATATTTAAGATGATCAGAGTCATTCTGCCTGGTGGTCCCAGCTCAGAGACCCTTGAAACCAATCTAGGGCTCCTGGACCTCTACTTCCCAGGACACAGACATAATTCCTGAAAGAACTATATGATGACCATTTCCCCCTGGAAGGAGGAAAGTGAGACACTGATTCTTAAATTAGGACCATGCTTTGCAAAAGAAGCTCCCTAGTAGCTGAGAATGTTCAGGCAGCAAGCGGGTAATAGGCCACGTATCAGAAGCATACGGATGAGATTCCTCCAAGGGGGATTTAGAATAAGAAACTCTAGAGTCTCTTTCAACTACAGAAGGGGATTTCTTATTCCGTGTTTTTCCAGGGGCAAAACTAAGATCAATAGTTATAGTTACAGGGAGTCCAATTTTGACTAAAAACATTTTTAAAATAATTTTTCCAACAAATTGGACATGACCTACAGTGGAGTCAGCTGCCCAGTTATAAGCTCCAGTCCCTAGGAATCTAATCAGTGGTTCTCAAAGTAAGATCTCCAGACAGGTGGGGACTAGTAGGAAATGCAAACAAATGTAACGTCTCCTGGTGATTTAGGATTTAACATAAAGCTTGAGGACTAGTCACTGATGGTTTTTCAGTACTGAGTTGGAAAAGGCCTTCGAGATTATGAAACTCAGCGTATTTAAACTTTAATGTGCATCTGAATTCCTGGAAACCAAATCAACAACACAGCCACCTCGCCTTAGCCTAGTAGACTCTGACTCAGTAAGTCTGCATTTAAGATCAGAAACCAGTATTTTAACTAGTTTCCCACATATCCTAATGCACCAAGGTACAAACTCACAGAATCAGCTTAGTCTTCCTAATTTACAGGTGAGAAAACTGAGGCCCCAAAAGTTTGTCTCTTCAGAAGTCACACATCTTTACAGTGGCAAAACTCAGACTATCTCACTCTTCGTCCAATCATCTTTCGAAGTATTCAGGCAGAGGCTGTCAGGAAATTTAAAACTCCTGCCTTTCACACAGTAGCTGCTCACTATTTCCTCAGTGAACCAGGTGGGAGGTTAGACTCAAAACCCTGTTCAACAATAACTGTCTATGGATTTAAGCCAAACAAGTGCTGGCCCTTTGCAATCTCTCATTCCTTACAATCTGGACCCACTTACCACCAGAAACTCCTTGAGGTGAGTTTCAATGTTCTTGTTGTAGAGAGTAAAGAGGGCAGCCGACACCTGGATGATGGCCTTGGTCAAGCAGTGTATGTTGTTGTTGTAGCCTGGATTGTTATCGATGGAGGAGAAGAGAGACAGAGGAAATCACAAAGCGAGCCGCCCAGGATGACCCCAACTAATAACTTCTCATTTTCCAGGTTAGGGGAGGCCTATCTACACCGAAAGGACAAGGAGGGGAATACAGGAAGGCTATTCCAACGTTTGGCTGGAACAACATTTGATGTATCAGTCGTTCTCGTGTGCTCTTCTTTTCCTTTTCTTTTCTCTTCTTGAGACAGGGTAGTACACAATCCTCCTGCCTCAGCCTCCTAAGTGCTGGAACTACAGGCTGTGTAGGCACATTCAGCTCAAGTGCTTTTTAAAACAGAAATTTATACCTGAATCGTAAGTCTATAAGTTCCAGGGCTGGAGGAACAGCATAGTGGTTAGAGGGCTTGCCTTGCAAATGCAAAGCCCTGAGTTCAACTCCCCGCACCACGTACGCTGAGCCTGGTGGTGCACACTTGTAATCCCAGCACTCAGGAGGCTGAGGCAAGAGGATAGCCACGAGTCCAAGGCCAGCCTGGGCCACATAGTAAGTTCAGGAGTAGCCTGGGCTATAGATTAAGATCCTGTCAGCAAAAAACACGACCCAGCCGAGTGTCTTTGTGTCATTTCACTATGCCAAGAAACTAACCTAGTGCCTCAAGCCACTCCTTTCTTACCGTCTTTCTCAATGCTGTAGAAGGAAGAAGCATCAGTGGCAAGGAGCGGGAGAGAGACAGCAAGAAAGATCAAGAGCAGGCAGGCCACCTTGTACTCCTCTTCGGGAGATGAGTTATCTGGGAGAGGGAAAAAGAAAGCGAACGTGAAGTCAGCGAACAGGAGCTATCTTCTGCAGGGACCCATTTTACACAGTTGTGATCACATGAGAAAATACCTCCCGACAATCAACACTGTCGGTAGGTTAATAGACTGACTGACATCTATTTATAGGGAGAGGCTGGGGTCCTGGGGGGTGTGACAAGGCAGCACTCTCGGCCAAGGTCTCTGATGACAGCCCTAGGACACCTGCCGGCAGCCCAAAGGGGTGGGGAAGTGGGAAAGAGAGAAAGGAGACCCAGGGAAGAAGAGGGGTTCTCCTGGCAGTTCTGGAAAGGTTTAGCACCAGCTTCCGGGCTCTGTCCTTTTTCTGAGTAGGTTTAAGTATGAACATGCTAATCAGCAGAAATGTGTCATGGAAAATAAAGGCCCTGCACAGGACTGAGGAAGGAAAGGTAGTGTCAACGAGATTGTGTGGGAGGGAAGAGCACAGCATCACTGTGAGAACCTTAGATACTAAACCGCACAACTTAGCATGAAATCACATGCAAGTTTGGATTGATCTCTCATTGATTCATTTGTATTAATCTTATCTCCCCAAACAGACTATAAATTCCTCTGAGCATCTGCTGAGTCCTAAGCAGACTCCCGCTTAGAACTGCTTACCAGCTGACTGGTAGCTCAACTGGTTGAAAGCTGAGACCTCAGTTACCTACCTATTTTCTGGAGGTTCGGTCTAGGTCACTTTGAGTCTTTCCTCACCTCCCAGTTTGTATTCTCTGAAGTCACAACCCCAAACACAGGCTCCTTTGACATTAATAGGTTCCCATCCAAAAGCAGGTCACAAGCCCTCTTCGCCCCTTGCCCCTGTCTTACCAGCTTTCAGATTGGCAATGGCAGCTACCAGGGCTGGGTCAATGTCACAGCCCACCCCTGCAGCAGATGCCAGCTCAAAGATACTCAGGGTCACCTGGTAAGGAAGAAAATAACATTCTGGAGAAGAATCCCAGGGGAGAAGTGTTTGGCAGGAACTATGACCAGCAGGATTTCTGAATCATCTCATCTGTGTGTGTGTGTGTGTGTGTGTGTGTGTGTGTGTGTGTGTGTACGCACGCGCACAAGCGTGCTCCCGCGTGCACCAAGTATATGACCCCTCTTAAGGCTTAAAAAAAATTTAATGCTCTGATAGAACAAGGATAATCGTTTCGATATTAGACAACTAAGTAGCCAACTTTATGCAAAGAGCCCCATAGATGTTATAACATGCACACACTCTCTGCACATGGAACTAACAGGAAGCCAAATCTTAGCCCCTTGTGCTCTGCCCTTAATTTAAATCTTCTATGAGTCAGGTGGCTGTCACACCATGCAGGTGAGGGACCTATGGCTTCCTGGAGGAAGGGAAGAAGGGCTGCTGGGATCTCCTCTTCTCCTCATTTTCTCATTCTTCTGAGGAAGCCACAGAATCTCTGATGGACAGGCCGTCCTCCCCTGCCTCACCTGTTCATTCTCCCCCGCAAGGAAAGCCTAAGGATCTGAGCCGCCCAGAGGTACCACGTAGACAGCTCCCGACAGACTCCAACAGTCAGCCCCAACAACAGCAACTACCAGAAACTCGGGCTCTGGGCTAAATTAAAGACCATTCCCCCAACCAGGGAAGCAACACCCTTCACTTCCCCACGACCACCTGACCCTCAGCTGATTTCAGGCAGATAGAGGGGTTGTATTTCCCACATAACACACTTATCTGCTCCAAATAATTCAAAAGACAAACTAACTGAGGAGGTGGACATTTAACTCAAGTAGTCTGTAAGCCCTTTTTCCTCTTCTCCTTCCCCAAAGCAACGGGGCCTCAGGCTGATAGCCAAGACACAGAGTGACCAGGAAGTTAAAGAACTAGGAGCATCAAAAAAAAAAAAAAGAAAGAAAGAAAGGAAAAAAAAAAATCCCTGAAGGTAGGCAAGGTGGGTGGCAATCAGAGGAACAAATCTTACAAGAATTGCCAGAGCTCCTGACTTCAGTGGGGACCTGTTTGCACATAGTGTGCTAATCTGCACAGTGATTATTTCAAGCGAAAAATCTACATCTACCACCCAGGATCTCACCCTCCTCCCTCCAGAAGTTTCCTCAGGCCTCACAGGGCTCCTACCTCTCCCCAGCTCTGCCCTCTGTCTCCAAGAATTCCTTCCTGACCACTTTTCCTATTCTTCCTATTCGAATCCTGACTCCTCGCCCTGCAGTGTTCCTCAAAGCCCTCTTTCCCTTGCAACGTCTGAGCTATGTTCCTTTCTCGCAGCAAAAGTCTTCTAACCTAAATTCCCCTGTGTACCCCATACCTTGATATCTGTGTCTGCAGTGACAAATTCCTTCAGGCATTCAATGGGACCCATGAGAAATGGACAATGGGAGGAGACAACCTGGAGAAAGACAAGCTGAGTAAGTCCACAGGACAGGAGCCAGAGCCTCCGACAGAAAGGTAGAAACAACCAAAAGGGACCTTGACTTAAATTAGAAACCAGCCAGCCTTCAACACTGCCTCTTCCTTGAGCCTCTGGGTTTCCTACACTCAGCTATCCACAGGAAGCTCCCAGGACTTCTGCCCAGTGAAGCCACTTCTCCTCTCAACTGACCTAGCCCTTCCCCAACTTCTCACAGTCCCTACCACAGAGGTTCTAGGTTTTCCTGACAATTCTCTCCACTCACCTCCCGAAGTCCCTCTTGAGCCATAGCCCTAAAACTAAGGATCACTCCAATGATGGTCATACGCTTCAGGACATTTTCAGCCCCTGGGGAGAGAAAAAATTGTGGGAGAAGAAAACCTAGGAGAATAATGAAGACTTTGCTTCTGCAGACCCAGTGTAATCCCCGCACTTCTGAAAACCCCCGTCATTGACAACACTATTCCTGGAATCTTTCCTCAGTGCAAGGGGAAGTGTTTACCCATCAGCTGGGGTAGCAGAGATGCCATTGTGTCTGGCTTGCTGAAGTTGGATCTGATCTGAACAAGAGTATCCATATTTTCCACCACCAGCTTCTACAGCCCAGGAACACAGAGATATTAACAGGGGAAAAGAACAGAACAATATTACACCTTCCGGGTTCCTTCACCTGTCCCCCCTCCTCCCCCAAGGCAAGACCATTTGTGCAGGTGGGGGATTACATCCACAATGTCCATTACCTTCAGCTCCACGATCTGAGAGGTCACATGCCACATCAGGTTTTCACTGAGGAACTTCATGCCATAGGGACCCAGGAGTTCAGCCAAGGCTCGCAACTCTGCGACAGGGTTTCAGAGATCCGAGGTGGGACTCAGGGCACACCGGAGCATTTGTACAATAGTCATAGGAAAATCTGAACAATTAAAACCTTGTCCAGTTGGGCCTGGTGGGCCACTCCTGTAATCCCAGAACTCTCGGAAGCTGAGGCGAAGGGACCAGAAATTTGAGCCTAGCCTAGGCAACTTAGCTATATCCTGGCTCAAATTTAAAATAAAAAGGGGGGGAGTGGCTACAGAAATGGCTTAGTGCGAAAGACCTGGCTTAAATCCCCAGTACCAAAAACAAGGTAATAGATGGATGGATGGCGTGTTGTCTAGCAAAAGGAAGTAAAGTCAAGGAGCAAAAAAATAACCAGAAATTCTACATGCAGGTGGCAGGCCTGGCGTGTCCATGGGACAACTTGTTCTCTTCCTACCAGTAGTCATACCACGACTTACCACAAATGAGAACTATTTACTATTTTCTTATAAAAATCTGTACTTTCCCAAGTCTCTTTATATGGTGCTGGTTTTTATTCCTACTGCCCCATGTGTATTAACTAGTTTTATTAGATTGTAAGACCTTGAACAAGTCATTGAACTTCTCTGTTCCTGTTTACTTCTCTATAAAATAAAGAAACTCCTATCTTTCATGAATTCCTCACTGAGCTAATATGAGAGTAAGGCACTATATTATAAAAACTTTGAAAATTGCAAGTGTGTGTGTGTGTATATATATATACATATATATATATATGGGATTCTTACTATGATATGTGCCAATATCCCTCTGAGGTATGGAGTGGGAACCAGGAATTACATGAAGGTTTTACAGACAAGAGTCTTAAGTGCTTTTCTCAGGTGACTTAGTCACATCAAGGTGGGTCCAGAAACCCAGTGCAATGCCTTTCTGCCCCTGCTATGTCCCCGCAGAGACAGTTCTCCTCCCACTAAGGGCTTAGTTTTTGTTATACCCTCCTTCTATTTCTCTTATTTAATGCCTCATTGTCCAAGTCTTTTTCTTCTTAAGCTAACTTTTCTGTTTTCATAATCAACATGTATCTCCAGAGCCTTTTTCCTCTAGATTATTTTTTTCCTCTAAATCTAATCTTCTACAGTGCCTTATTCCCCCTCACCCAGCCTGCTCTTGCACCTGATGAATTAACTAAAACCTGCCTGGATAAATCTCATGTTGGAAACACTGTCACAAATTCAGGCAGAAAGGTGCTCTAGCGATAGTCTCTAGCTATGGGCCAACCTGGCAAGAGAAAACATAAAAGAGCAGAAGTCACAACAAGAGACCAGTAGAAGAAAGGCAAGCTGGGTATCACTCAGCAGACCCAGGCTCCACACTCAAGTCTCCAAAGTGAGGTCCAGCTGATCTCTCCCTCCACCAGTGGCAGAGGAAGCAGATGCAGCACCTTGTCCACAGTAGATGCTGCATATTTTTTACAGTCACCCATCTGTAACAGGAAGAATCAAGCTAAAAATTATAAAAGAATTTCCTAAATGGTCAACTTAGTGTTAAAATGGCTGATGGAAGGAAAGGGGCAGAACCATCTTCTCTGGAGCTGATGAAGAGGAGACACACTGATCTACTGGTTTGGATCTGCCAAACCTCCCTGCGCCAGTCTTCTCTACCCCCAGCTAGTAACCCTAGGGCACCCTTCTCTTTCTATCTATCTATTTTTGCAGTAGCATTGCCCCATCACCATGGTAACCAAGGGAAATTGGGGTGGGGGTGGTAGAAGGGGGAATAAGCATTACCTCCTGCGGCTTGTCAGTTGTCAGCAAAGCCTAAAGTAGGTTTTCCAGGCTGCCTACAGCTTGTGGGTAGGGCTGTTAAGAAGAGGACATCTAAAAACTCCAACAGGCAAACAGTAAGGGGTCAGGATGATGGTGAGGGACACAATGAGGAAACAGAGCTGTGTGCGCTAGCTTTAGTAACATCCCCAAGAAGGAAAAATGCAAAGGGCAGGGGCACTGGAGCATCTTTTGCTTGTCTCAGGTACTGTGCACAACCCATGACTTAAATGGGGTTGAGAGGAAGAAGGAAGATGTGAGATGATTCACCAAATACTCATTTGGTCAAACAAATCAATTGAAAAGGATCCGAGTCAGGTAAGGTGGCACATGCCTGTAATCCCTGCAACTCAGGAGGCTGGAGCAGAAGGACCACAAGTTAGAAGCCAGCCTGGGCAACTTAGCAAGACTCTGTCTCAAAATAATGTTAAAAGTTACTCCCTGTGTTTAACCCTAGTAATGAAGAAAGGAGGGACTGTGTGGCTTAAAGCCCTCTTTTAAAAGGGAAGAGCTTCCCAACTTACCCTTTTCCTGTCTTCCCTCAACATAAAAGCGCTTCCATATACTGAGAAGCAGCCCTGTAGTGCTGTGAAAATTTAAATGACTTGGGCCAAAAATCCCAGTTCTACCATTTAAAATAAGTCATGTCAGGCAAGCTCCTTAACCTCCCTGTACCTCAGCATCTTTCCCTGAAAAATGAGGGTAGTCAGAGTATTCAGAACTGGCCATGGTGCTGCCCGCCTATAATTTCAGTGCTCAGCACGATCACAAATTCTAGGCCAGCCTGGGCTACAGAGCAAGACCCTGAGATAAAAGAACACTTGGGCTACTATGAGTATTACGTGAGTCATTTATTATGTATAATAATGTAGAACTTGGCCCATCATAAATGTCATTCATTCACTAATCATTATAATTACTGTTACACATCAGCAATCTAAACATTAGCCAATATTCTAAAATTTATCCCCAAGGAAGAAGATGCACCAGACAAGCTATGCCCCCACCCTTACACTTTATCCTTTCCCTGTCACTGCATAAGCTTCCCATTTGTTCTTGGTGGAAAAGAAGAAAAACCAATTTTCATCCTTCGAAAAATACATCCCTTCAGTGACCTGAGTGTCATGGCCTACTTCCTAAACTCCTATCATTTTTCTTCTCCACTCCAACCCCCAGGCCACTCCTCAATTCTGGACCTTGCTTAAAATCTCTTTTTATTATCTATAAAATCCAGCAGAGTATCACAAAGATGCTGAAGAAAGCGAAGCATGGGCCTCCAGAGAGACAGGAGAACTGAGATGAGATCTGCAGGCATTGTTTGAGAGGCAAGGCTCAGTTCCTTGACAAGGAGGCCTGGCCACAGGCTCACCAGAGATGTCTGAGAACTCCTCTGCACTGAAGCTCTGTTCTCCTTCCTTGGGGAGGCTGACGAAGGCCTGCATGGCTGGGGAGAGGACGATGGTCCCACTGCTCGCCTGTCTGAGCAGACTTTCTAAGTACCTGTAAGGTTGACCAAGAAAGCCCAGTTTAGTGTCTGCTCTGTCCTCCCTTCCACCACCACTGGACTTAGGAAGAAAAATCCCACGGAAATTGGGGTGCACAGAAAAGAGTCAAGGACAATGCGAAGATCAAATTATCACTGCAAGATATTGGACCAAAAATACCCACTTGGCCTCCAACCTACAGGGTATTCCACCACGCTGCCAAATGCAATGCTGTGCACTTCTTACACTGTTCCCTCAGCCCCCGCTCTTTTCCAACAACTGCATTCCCTTACCCTTACCCTTACCCAGGTAAGACAGGCTAGGATTAAAAATAAATCCTACTAGCGGCTGAGGGTGAACCTCAGTGGTGGAGCAAACTGCTTAGCATGTACAAGGCTCTCAGTGCCCTAACACCATAAATAAATAAATAAATAAATAAATAAACCTACGCTATGTGGCTTCTCTGAAATAGGCTTAATCTCAACCTCTCTAATGAAAATGCTAGACTGAGGACCTACCATTCTAGAATCCAGCCTCAAGGACAAAGAGAAGGCCCTGAACCTGGTCTCCAAACAGCACCTCCTGAGCTCTTGGCAACTTAGAGGGGCTGAGCCCCAACTAAAAACAGCAGAGGAGGGCCTTACCACCCTGCTACTTACCCATACTGCTCTAAGCCTGTGTCTCACAAGCTAGTCACCAGTGGGTCAAAACTAGCAGCTCAACATATTTTTTAAATTTTAATTTCAATTAGTAGTCAAATTTTTGAAACAGAGACTTTACATAAAATAATATGAATTTAGTGGGACACCATTCAGGAAATGCTAAATGATGGCTGTCCCCTTTGGAGGGACAATTCCTCCTCAACCTCTCGAAGTTCTCACATAGCATATGACATCTGTTTATAGTACAGATGTCTGATCCCCCGTGGCACATATATTTGCAAACTTCGTTCTCCCTCACTGGGCGTAGGGATAGAAGGTTGTGGGGTGGGGGCGGGGGGTGGAGTGGGCAAGTGACAAGGTGGCGAAGGTCTTCCGTGCAGCCCTCTCCTGCTAAACTGATGTTAGATTAAGAGCACCACCCAGTGGTGAGGGGAGGTAGGACTCTGGCTTTCCCCACCCAAACACTAAGAAAAGTTGCTGATTCCGACCAAAGTTTTAGGCGGGAGGACCCCCTTTCCTTTTAAGAACGATCTACAAGATTTGGCATAGTTGTTTCTGTAAGATTTCAGTGTTCCTGAGACATGGGAGTAGACAGAACAGTTCTCAGAAAGAGAAGCTAGGATGAAAGGAGAAATGAGAGACCATCGAAAAGAGGAAGTGAGATCATTTGAAATCAAAACAATAAGAATCAGAAAGAAAGATTAAAAACTGAAAATCCAGAGGATGATGGCCAGTAAGTATGACAACAGGTGTCACACTGAAGTTTAGGAAACCACATGGTGAGCAGAAAGCGGTTCCGCTCCTCAAGCAGAAACAAGCCTCCCCTTGGAGGTCCACGACGAGAGGGCAAAATGCTCATGCCCCGCGGCCTGCCTCTGCGAAGCAGAAGATGCTGATACAGAGGTAAGGCAGTGAGCAAGGCTGAACCACACTGACCAGTTTGTGTAGAGCGTGGTGATGGTCTGTTCCCCACACGAGTCCAGGGGCTGCGTCTGCTGCAGGAGAGCGTTGCGGATGATTCTGGAAGCATCTGCACCCAGAAACTGGGCCAGTGATTGTATGAAGCCAATGTAGGCTTTGACTCCTGCCAACACCTCAGAAGGCCTTAGAATCTCCTGGGTCGTAGCATTGTGGCCAGCCAGCCACACAATGGCTCTATGCGATAAAAATCATAATGACAATCCCAATGTAAACACTGTAACAACCGTGAGGTACCCTGCATTTCACTGTGCTGTGCTATGGCTTTATGGCATACGGCATCTCACCTAAACCTCAAAGCAAATCAATAACGGAGGAGCCCTTGCCAACCTCATCTTACAGGTAACAAAACTGAGACACGGAAATACTAAACCACTTGCTGAAGATCACACAAATAGCAAGTGGCAGAGATGGGACTTGAATCCACTAACGCTTAATTCCTATTATGCTTTTTTGCATCCTCTGGAGAAATTAAGTCTGCCGGTGAAAGACCAGCGCTCCCAAATTCCATCTGACTGTGGGTTCTCTCTATCTGCATTCTCAATGCCAATATCTGCCTTCTCTTCTTAGGAAGAATTAACTCCCACTGCAGTCAGAAGCAGAAAACCATGCTTAGAAATCCTTGGAAGCGCAGGGCCATCCCCAGAGGCCACGGGTACCAAGTCTAGGCAGAACCCACGTGGCTGGCAGACCCTCAGCCACTCTTATCGGGACACACCAGGAAAATTCCTCCCCCTTCAGCCTCCCAGTCTTTCCTAAATGCCTTCCCTACGTGCCTGTGATTTCAGTTAGATCAAATCCTTTGTTGTAAAACTTTTTTCTTTATAAATGTAAACCACGGAGAAAGAGAAGCACCACATTTTCAAGCCTGTCACTTGTGTGCCATTCAAATATAAACAAGTTTCTCAGATTCTTCCTAAGGACAGAAGGTATTTGGGAGGTCTTTGGTTGCTTTTTTTTTTTTGGCAAAATGTTTATGAGGGACAGGATTTTGCTCCCCAGGTGAAAGGGAAGAGGCCTCTCTAGTAACACTCGAGGGAAACTAATAGAAAAAGGACACACTGAGGGCAAGCCTGATATATTGTAAAGCTTTCATTGAGGCCAAGCCTCTAGGACAACCTTGCAATTTTGGAACAATTATGTTGATGAAGCAAGAATCAGAGATATTCAGGGATATCAGGGATATTCAGGATCCACGTGCTCCAGGCCTGGGAACCACCAGCAGCTTCTGAAGGTGAGCACCTGGGCAATTATCCCACTGTCATCTTCTTGATGTTACATATGCAACTGAGACACTTCCTCCCATACAGCTAATGTGCATGCAATGGAAACAAACTAATTTCCATTCACTCAAGAAAAAGCCTAATTGAAAAATAAGTCTGCATCTCCCATAATCAAAGCACAAACTCATAAGTGGTAATTGGCATGCCTGCTCTGTCCTTGCTCCTGCTAATACAGCCAGAGGGAAACGGAGGCAAATGTTTCCCACAGCTCGGCTCATAACCAAGCAAATCTTTTTTACTGCTCTGTTCAAAACCTCTGCTTTTATCTCAGATAAAAGCCCCAGTCCTTATGACACATCAGCACCTACACAGCAGGCCATCCTTTGCCCCCCATCACCTCAGCTTCTACCAGTCTACCAGTCTCTCACAGCTCGCCTTGTGGCAGCCACGCGGGACTACTCCACACCCCTCAACTCACCACCATGCTCCTGCCTGGGGGCCTGAGAGTACTCTGTGTCCTCCGCCCAGAGGGCTTACTCCCCCATCACGGCGTGACAAGCTTTCTCCATGCCTTCTACAGTTTCCTCAATTGCTGCTTTCTCAAGGAGGCTTACCTGTCCACCTGATCCAAACCGCAATATTCTCCCGCCCCAGACATGCATGCACACGCACTCACACACACACACACACATGCATGGACACACACTTCCTACTTTCCTTTCCTGCTTCATCTTTCTGATTACTAGCATTTACTAGTACCTATTCTACTTTCTTATTGTGTTTATCTATCTCCCCTACTGGAAGGTGCACTTCAGAGAGGCAAGGATTTTTGTCTTTTTTCTATACTGTAGTCTCAACAGCTTCTAGAACACTCTTGACACACAGGTGTTCAGTAAATACTGAATGAACACAAGAACATGCTGCATATTCCAACACAAAACACAGAAAACTCAGGAATTATTCACAATCACTTTTCCCATTCTCCTAATTGCTGGCTATAGCATTCAATTCCAATATAAGGGGTGCTCCTTCTACTCTGTGGAACAAGAAATTAGAGGGAGAGCAGGGGAAAGGGAATTCACTCTACTAAGGCCTGTTACATATGAAGAACACGCCACTTGTAATCATCTTTCATTGTCTACCAATGTAAATAATTTGCAATTATCTATAAGGTAAATATCATTATCTTTACTTTATAGGAAAGAAAACTGGCTCAAACAAGTTAACTAATCTGCCCCAGCACTGCAGCCAATGGCCAGGATGTCAACACAGCCCTGTTCTGCAGAGACTTTGCCCTTTCTACTAGACAAGGGGGATTGATTCTGGCTGTCCATCAAAACCACCTGTAGAGATCTGCGATTCTTGTCATTTGCTTTTCATTGAAGTGCCTGGGACCTAGGGCAGACTGACTGCATTGGAATCCCTAGCACGTGGCATGACCCGCTGGACCTAGTGGAGCGCGGTGGTCACTACAGTACTAGGCAAGACGAGTGATACCTGTTGAGCCTGGCCTCCAGGTGGCTGCTGAGATACTCGGAAGGGAAGATAGCGTGCTCAAACACAGAGAAGCTGTGGACATGATTCATTGTCAGTGATAATTCTGTCAAGTGTAGATGTAACTTGTCCATGCTGGAAAGTAAAATGAGACTCCATTTCAGGTCTTGTCCTATCAGCCCCTCCTCATCTTCTAGGGACGCTGAGCCCAGAACAACGCACACGAATGCTGACTTCAAGAGCAAAGCAGAAAACACATCCACAGCCATCATCGCTCACCATCACCTCTCCACGCTTTTTCTGCTGTCACCCTCCCCCTTCCCTTTTCTCCCTTCTTTGTGCAGCTCCCACTTGGCTTTCCAGGGCACCGTCCTCACTTGGTGACAAGGCTGCGGTTCTTCCGGTGACTCTCGGCCCCCGGCTTGTCCCTCTCCGGCTCTCCTTTCCTGGGAGCCTGCCTCTGCTTCATGGTCTTCTTGCTCTTGGCCTTGCTGATGGTGGTAGCACAGTGCTTAGGTAGAAGCTTTGGAAACAAACACAGGTGAGGGGGAATATGAGAGCTGGTTGTAAGGTCTCTCCATTACTCTTCTGTTTCCTTCTGCCTGTCTCCCTCCCGTCAGACTCCTCTTTCTCTGATGGGGCCTATCTGGAATGCGCTCACTTCTTCACATTTTCATAACTATCTCCCCATGTACAACCTCAGAGTCTTGAGACGGCAGAGTCTCTCAGGAGTCAGGGCATCGTTTCCACACCCACAGACTGAGAGCCTCTCCCCATGAAAAGATTCAAACAAAAAGGACAAGACCCAAGAGTTCCACTCAGCTGTGCTGTTGAGGGTCTTTCAGCCTAGGAAAATGGTTGCTTTTTGCTAAATGGAACAATGCTCTCTTTTTGCTGCATTCCTTTATCTTCCGTCCCACACGGCAGCTGCCTACGTGACCAAGGCCTCCCAAACTGAGCGTGTGTAATACAACCAACACTCTCTTCCCACTTCTCTTGTTGAAATATGTTTCTTTCCAGTTAACTTAAGCATCAACCCTGCATCTCTTTTCTTCTCTAGTTAGGCACACAGGAAATAGAAGATAAAACTGAGTATCAAGCCACTGCCTTCAAGGGATCGCCTTGGAATCCTCTCCACAGACTGCAGTACCACTGAGCTCCTGCTTTGAAGCTCCTCAGCTGAATTGCTTTTAGATCAGCAAAAGAGCTGCACAAGAAAACTGGTTTTGTTTCTTTAGAGTCACTTTTTTTTGCACTGGAGATTGGACTTAGGGCCTTTGCTCTAAATTACAAGCCTTTTGAGACAGGGTCTTACTATGTTTCTAAATTGCTCTATCTGGATTCAAACTTGTGATTCTCCTGTCTCAACCTCCTAAAGAGCTGGGATTCACACTTTTTCTTTTTAAATCCAAACTCTTGGCTGTTCCACAAAAAAATAAATAAAAAGATCACCTTGATGAATAAAGATGTGCCAACCCTGAGATCATGCAAATTGTCTGTGTCAAATTATGAATGCAGTCCTCAAATGTAGCTGTATTAGTAATGGCAACATCACTCTTTACCCAAAATGTTATCTCTAGTGGGCCAATACCCATTTGGTTGCAAGAGTTTGGGTATGTGAAAGCAATAATTCATGTTATGGCTTACTCATTCCTGACACAACCTGAGTCAATCTCTTTACCTGAGTCTCTTGCACATGGCCAATATTCATAAGTGCTGAATATACCACAAGTGTACACATTTACACATCTTCCTTGTACTAATTATTCACATTTCCTGAAAATATGTATTTATGCTCCTTTTTACCTTAAACTCAAATATCCTGCAATGGTAGAATGGTGCTCAGCCCCAAACACCCAGCACAAGGGCTGAGCATCCAATAACTCCAACTAAGAGCAGAACTAACATGTAGTTAGTGCTACATACCAAATATTTAATATGCTCTATTTCATTGAATCCTTATGTCACCTTTGTGCAAAAAGCATTTTTACCCTCACTTTACATAGATAACAAAAATGTTAAATAACAATGGAACTGTATATCTGCAAGCATTAATATACGCCTATACACCAGAAGCTCTCCTACCAAGTTTGCTACAGAAGACTGACCCAAAGTGAGGAAGGGGGGGTAGTCTGAGAAATCTACAAGACTCCAGAGCAACAGCAAAACTGCTTCTTCATTTTCAGATGTTCTGAGATTTAGGTAAAGCTAATCACGACCAGGCTCTGTGAGCCAATCAAAAGAGGGGAGGGGAAACCCAGGTAAAGACAATGAAGTAGCCCTGAGCGAACACAGACAAGGTGTCTGAAGATGTCCCCACAGATGCAGACTAGGACACTGGTGACCAGAAAGATGAGACAAAACAGGGCCACGGTCCTGTGTACGTCATGTGTACACAGGACAAAGAGAGGAGGGGAGTAAATTAGAAAGTTAACGCATCTCCCAGAACTCTTCGAATGGAGCACCAATTGCAGGAGTGCAGCTGTTCAAATAAGAATATATTTAGACATCTCTATCCAGTCCTAAGGGAATAAGGGCTGAAGAGGAATCCGGCCATAAACTCAAGCACACAAAAGCTCTCCCCGTGTTTGAGAAAGAGTTAGAGAACTTGACATCTGAGAGGGAAACAAATATGGAGAGAGAAGGCACTGAGGGTGAGAGTAGGGGGACTGGAACAGCAGAGAGAGCCCACCTGCTCGCTCAGGTTTCGCTGTTCAGCACAGATCTCCAGGATGCAGTTGCTGGTCTGCTTGGCCAGCTCTTCCAGGAAGGAGTTGCAGTAGTGGAGACTGTGCTTCTTCAGATGAGGGTACTAGGGAGGGCAAGCAAGGACAGCCATGATCTCCAGGGCTGCACTGCTGCCTCGGGACACGGTTCACTTCCCCTTGCTGAGCTACCCACTCCTACTGAAGGGGAAACTGAGGCCCAGAAAGAGAAGATACATTCAATAGCAACTTTGAATTGAGTTACTAATGTCACAAACATTTATTCTTCTCAGGACCAAAATCAATCCCTGGAATTTTGTTTTGGAAAATACGGATGATTTGTCACTAGGAAGATACCAGGGCTTGGAGTTCAGGATACTCACCTCCTCCGGGCACATCTCATGAGTGCAGTGCACAAAGTGGGCACAAATAAGGGGGAAAGCAATGGCATAACGCAGCATGGTCGGCTCCTCCAGGGTCACAGCAAACATCTTCTCGAAGGTACGGAGATGAAAGCTGCAGAGAAGGGGAGAGGCAGAACGAGGGCGTGGGAGCTGGTCTCGTGGAAGGAAAGAGAATATTCATTCTCTCAACCCCTATTTATTAATATTCACCACTCCCTTCCGACTTCTCTATTTTTCAGGTAGGAAGGAGTATAAGAAATGTAACCTTTAGCTCATTTAACCTAATTTAGAAGTCCTAAATTCAGAGCCAGCTATGTAGTTCAGTGGTATAACTTTGGCTGATCATTCACAAGACCCTGGGTTCAGTCCTCAGCACAGACACACACACACAGAAAGAAAGAGAAAGAGATAGAGAGAGATGGAGAGAGAGAGAGAGAGAGAGAGAGAGAGAGAGAGTCCTAAATTCATATTCTTCAAAAAGTTTGACACACATACTCCAGAAAACCTTCCCAGAGAAATTCCAGGAGATTCATTTTTTTCCTCAGTCCTGTATCCTCTCAACTTCATGTACTTCTTTTCTAACACTTGCAAGTATAAAGTTGATATTCTTCTAACATAAGGTTATTATATCTCCCCATTTAGGCTGATTATGGAGGACAGAGATAACATATTATATTTTTGTTTGTTGTTGTAGAGTCATGCAAAGCAGTGGCTACCTAATGTTAGATGTTCCTTATGAATGGCAAGCTAAATATTCATTTCCCAACAGGCTTTATTTTCCAACCTTCTCAATTACTTTCTGTTCTCACCACTAAACTTGCAAGTTTTTCATATTTCTTTTTAAATCACAATGTCCCAAGAGCTTTAAAAAAAACTTGAAGAGGTTTCCAAAGAAAATAATGAAGAAGAGAAAAGATTAGAAGACATAAGCATGAACTATCTTAGAGAAGAGTTGGCTGTGTAAAATCTAAATGGCTTTCCTCACAAGGACAAACAAAACATGAGAGGGGACCAATTTCAAGCCTAGCCAAAGTGAGGAAGGGTCGGTAGTCTGAGATTACTATCAGAGTTGGCATAACTGAGCTGTTAATCTGAGCTTCTATCTTTAAGATCACAAAGAAAACAAAATTTTTAGGATCCACAGAGGCCAGGCAAGAGATCAACTGAACTGGTAAAGAAGTCTGAACCAGGACATACCAGAAAGTAGACAAGTCAGAAGTTTCCACCAGTACTTTCTCTACTGAGTCCAGCATTTGGGAGTGAAAAACAATGAGGTTCATCACCTTGGCTAAGTCAGGGTTTTCGTGTAGGTGCAGGGGGGCCTTGGCCACGCTGGTGTATGCCTGTGGGGGGAGGCAGGAAGAAAGCGGAGAAAACAAGGTGGATGAATGAGCCTGCTACCTTGGCACTGAGATCTGCCTGGGCATGACACATCCATCATCACTTTTCAAGGTTCACTCAAGCAGAGCTCAGAAAATAAAAAGAGAAGGGATGTGGGCCACTCAAGGAGCCAACCATTACCTGAAGGCGGAACCAGTCCAGCCTCAATCCAGAGAATTCAAATTTCTCTCCACTGTCAACTGCAAGAACGAAATGAAACAGTAAGAAGGGCCCTAATGTCTAACAGCTTAGAAAGGTAGGGCCTCTTCAAAATCATCTTGTCCTATTCCCTGGCTCAAAGATTAGTATCTCTAGGAAAAAATATTATGATAAGCACATTATCATCACAAACACCCTATCTTCCCTCCCTCCCTCCAGTTACCTTGTTTGAGATTCAGAGAGGAAAGAGTGCTGACAAAAGAGGACATGATGACGGACTCCTCCTCCGGGCACACAGACAGGTTCTAAAGAGGGGTTGGAGTTGCTGTTAGCAGGCACACATTTCACCAGGACAAACTCTGGGCGCGTGGGCTCAGCAAGTCTACAGAGGTAGGCAGAGCCACTAAGTACCAGGAACAGAGAGAAGAGCCACAGCTGGATCAAATGGAATTTCTATTTTCAGCTTTCTCATGAATCTCCACGCTGCTTTCCATAGTAGTTGTACCAGATTGCATCCCACCAGCAGTGGAGTAGAGTGTCTTTTTTCTACAGCCTCGTCAACAATTGTTGTTTTTTGAGTTCCTGATGTAGGCCATTCTTACTGAAGTGACGTGAAACCTCAACATTGTTTTTATTTGCATTTTATATATACAATAATTATGCAAGAAGAAAGCTAAAATTGCATACATAATACAGTTTTTAAATTCCTGAATCATGTACTCCTCAATGTATTGAAGTTTGAGATTCATTTGAATTTTTTTGATTATTGTATAATTTTTGATTTGTATGCTTTTAAGTCATTGCCGACTTCTCCATGCTCAATATTCTTCAAATTACAAGTTTCCAACAGTAAAGCAGAATTTCAAAGGGAAAAAATCAGTGTATTGTTGTATACAGTGTGACATTTTTATTCCTTTGTATTATGTAAAAAACATGAAAGTAAACTTTTTCAGTCATTAAAATAAAGAACAGAGACGAAGAAACCAGGCCAAAAAAAATAGAGGAAATTCCTGGGACTTTTGCCACATTAATATCCAATTTCTTAATTTTCCCTCCTATTTATATGTAGTATCACTTAGGAAGAAGAAAGACTGCTGAGATTATCAGTGAGGCTTTTATTTCTTTTTAATAAATAATAGAGGGGAAAATTGGCCCTTTTGGTATCCAATCCACAAAGCATGACATTCACCCAGCATGGCTTTAGGAGGAAAACGACCGAAGATCACCCTGAAATTCCCAAAGTGTACCTAATTAAACACACCTGGATGACGTCACTGAGCACAAGAGCATCAAATCGGGCCAAGTACTGCAGGTGGTATTGCTGTATTATTTTGACATGTCTTCGGACCAGAGCCCTGATCTCCTCCAGCAGGAAAAGCAGCTCTGCGATGTTCCTGCAAAGGGTGAGGTGACAGTGGGTAGAAGCATGAGGCTGGAATCAGGCACGGGACAGACACCACAGTTACACAGCAGGCAGTGAGGCCTCCTGAGGCCACTTGGGCCCTTTCCTCAGTCCGTCGAAGGACAAGGTCCTTAACCCTGTCAAATACTAACACGTCGGCATAGTCCTCAGGTGTCTTCGTCTTCGTGACATTTTCTGTGTGACGAACCAGCCAGGTGACCTCGTCACGAATGAAGGAAAGGGCCATGAAAGCGAAAAGGGCCTAAGGATAAGACAGAGGCTATTAGGATGTACAACCTCATAGATGGACTTCAAAGCATAAAGAAAACTACATGACAGTCTGCATGTGCAGGCCACCAACAATGTCCAGTGATAAACACATGGACCTCCAAAACCCCTCAAACATGTGACAGAATCAGATACGCACCCGTGCTGACACTTCACAGCCAACATCCGCCCCACATACATCACATCAAACTTTGGAAATATTTACTAAGCATTTAAATGGTTTAAAACAAAGCAAGCACCACCATCAAGATTAGTACACATTCAAAAGACAGGACAAGTACACAAACAGCAAACAGCTCCAATGAGGAGTAGATTGTGAATGCGCTCAAAAAAGGGATGCGCAATGTTTTGGGTAATCTGAGGTTCAAGAAATGAGCACAGACCCATACAAACCAATCTTGAGATGAAATGTAACACTTCATGAGGGCCAAGCCCTTTCTCCGTGAGGTCATCGTCCCCCCCTTACACCTCTGTCTTGCCTTAGGTCCTAGGAGTCCTGGTTCATCAGTTAACACCGTCTCCAGCTCCTTCACTGCCATTCGCAGAAATTGTCGCCGTTGACAGTGAAACTGGCCACTGCAGAAGGTAAGTGGAAATAGTTAATATTCCCTACCCCATCCTTTAAAATCCTCCACAGGAAATACAGAAGAGGGTTACGTTTAGAAAAGGGTAGAGGGGCTGGAGGAATAGCTCAATGTTAAACTGCCTATCTAGCAAGCCTAAGTCCCTGGGTTCAATTCTCCAGCATCACATAAATTGGGCATGGTGGCACATGCCTGTAATCCCAGCACTGGGCAGGAGGATTGCCAGTAATCTGAAGTCAGCCTCTGTTCCATAGTGAATTCAGGACCAGCCTGGACTAGACTGAGGCCCTGTCTCCAAGAAAAAGGAAGGAAGGAAGGAAGGAAGGAAGGAAGGAAGGAAGGAAGGAAGGAAGGAAGGAAGGAAGGAAGGGAGGAAGGGAGGGAGGGAGGTAGTAGAAAGCAGGAGGAAAGTTCAGAGTTAAAAACTAGCCTTGAAAGAAAACAGGAGACTGCGGACCAGCAGTGGTTCTAGATGCAAGATTGTACAGAAACTCGGGACGCCTTGGGTGAGAGTACCAGTTAGGAGAGCATCCCCATCCATCCCTCTCGCACAGCCCATGCCCCGCGTTTACCTGTTTGCAATCGCATGTTCCTTGCTCTCCTTGATGTCCGCCACACGCTTGCCATACCTGAAGATTGACGAGCACAGAAGAGTTGGCTGTGCACGCTGGGTCCCATTCCCACCCAATTCTTCTTGGAATTTTGATGTTCAGTTATCTCTCTGTTACTTTAATCTCTTCCTCTCCGTTGGCCTATTCTCCTCTCCCAAGAAATAAGTTGAAAGCCTCTTATTATAAAAATCCCTTCATTTGACCATGACAACCCTCTGAACTTTTATCCATCCTCCCACACCATCAGCCTTCCCCAGAGAGTTCCTTTTTACCTCCTCACCTCTCATTGACCTTTAAATCCCACAAGGCATTTAGGCCTTTGACACTGGACAAACTGATCTCTCTGAGGTCAGTGTGTATTTCTGAATCACCAAAGTCTATAGACTTTTCATTGCTTGTGCTTAGTTGGCAATATTTAGCCATCTGTTTCTCTCTCTCTTTTTTTACTACTGACCTATGTTCAGAATCCCAGCAGCATTCTAGATTCTACGCTCTGTGTTCCTTACACCTCTTTTCCTATACCACTATCGTCACACTAGGAGAACTTTATAACCTGTCATGTCTCTTCTCCAAACCACACTTCTCTGTTGAACTGAGTGCAAAAATCAAAGAAATTTTAAAGTATCCTAATTAAATCAGAATTTACCTCTACAATATTCTTGATGGATAATTATCTTAACCTTTACATAGTACAAAAAAGAGACAGTATTAAGAATCAAATAAAATCTAGAATCGCTTCTTAATTCCACCTCCTATTAAGTGAGGGACATTGATACTAAGCCTCCCGGTTTCTCACTTACAAAAACAAAATGGTAGAAAAATCAGTCAGGGTCTCATTCTGTAGTCCAGGCTAGTCTTAAATTCACTATGTAGCCCAGGCTGGTCTCAAACTCACATCAATCCCCTTGCCTCAGCTTCCCAAGTGCTAGGATTACAGGTGTGCACCACCAGATCCAGCTTATGTAGCTCTGGGAACCAAACTCAGGACCTTGTACTTGATACACAAGTACTCTAAGCACTGTGCTAAAAAAAATTATACTTATATCTGAGTTATCATGAAGATTAAATTAGACCATTTATGTCAAAGATGCCCCTAAATTATAAATCATACATACTATTTGTTGCTGTTAGTGATAGGGAACCAAACAATCTTCAAGTATCTATTCCTTAGAAGTAGTAATCATAAGAAAATTTATATATACATATACACACATATATACAAATCCATCTCCAACTTTTAATTATTTATCTTAGATTTACTTTCTCAACTCTAGTAATGATTTTCTTTAATTTTAATGTTTCTTTTTTCTTTTTATCTCATTTTGAAGTTTTTAAATGATAATCCTGGGTTGTAAGGGAATCAGTATTCTTAAGAACTACTGATAACACAATATGTTTGGAGGTCAATATGGTAAAAATTTGAAGCATATATATCCTTAACCTTAGCAATTCCACTTCTGAGAATTACACTATAGAAATATTCATACATGTTCACAAAGATACACATTTTAAAATGTTCATTGTAGCATTTGTTTATAATAATTTTTAAGAGGAAATGGTTTGAGTGTTTATCAACAGGGGACTGAGCAAATCAATTATAATCATATGCTAAAATATTTTCCAACTGTCAAAAAGAATGTCTCTACAGGTGGATATTCAGAGTTAACTAAAATACAGTAGGAAAATCAAGCAATCTGTAGACATAATGTAGAATGTGGATTCCATTACTTTTTAAATTTTAATTATACATACATCTTTATATGTTTATATATATAAATACACACATGCATACACAAAGCATCTGGAGGGTACATAAGCTATTTAGGAAGTGAGATTATAGCCAATTTCTACTTTGTATTTTTCACATTTCTGGATGTTCTATTTGCCACCAGAAATAACATACAGGCAATTTAACCCCTCAATTTCACATCTCCTCCTCATCATACCTCTCTCTAATCTTTCCTTCACAATCAAGCTGCTTAAAATAGTTTTATTCTCTATCCTCACATTTGTTCCCAAACCCAATGCAACAGAGCTCTTAACCTCACCACTCAAGAGAAGTTGTTCACAAGAAGGACACTACAATGACTGTTGTAGCCAAATCCAATGGACACTTTCAATCCTGTTTGATCTCTTAATACCATCCCACACAGTAGCTAGTCCTTTCTTCCTGGATCTTTTTTTCCCTTGGCGTCTGTTCTCCCCCTTCTTCTCAACGTCACTTACTGATTTCTCTGCCTCTGCCTGGCTCTTAAACAGCAAAGTACCCTGAGATTTGTCCCCTTCTTACTTCACATGCTCCCATGATTCTGGTTACCATTTCACACATCTGAGTTCAGACCTCACTCCTCAATTCCAAGACCAGCTAGCAAAAGGCCTAACATGTCTATCCTCAGTGCGCTAAACATACTTTAGATTCAACCTGTTCAAAGTTGAGTTTGCGTTCTTTTTCTCACCAACTGCTTTGGTTTATATGTTCTCTGTTTTTTGTTTGTTTGTTTGCTTGCTTGCTTGTTTCCTATTGAGGACTTTTAAATCCAGGGCCTCAGATTTCCTAGACAGGCGTCCTACCACTGACCTAAATCTCTAGCCCACATGTTCTCATCTTAAGGAATGCCAACTATCCATGCCAGAAACCTTGCACAGTCGTCAATTTATTTATTTCTTAATCCCTGTCATTGGTTTAGCTCATCCAATCTCTTTTCTTCCCTACATAAAACCGATCTCTCCTAAAATGCAAACATCATTATCCCACTGCCTTGTACTAGTTCACTCACTGGCTCCCTGTCTTCTTTAGGACATGAGACCCCAACCGCCCTCTCCACCTCTGCCTCTCTGCATTCCCACCTTTGTAATGTAGCAGTTCATGCACCGAGCCACATATGCGTCATAGCATTAGCCATGTTCTCTCTCGCCTTGGAAATCTTCATGGCTTCTCTACTGGAATGTCCTTCTCTGCTTTGGGTAACTTCCCTGCCTTCCCACCCAATGCACATGTATGTGAACACATACATGCACACACTTCATACATGCACACACTTCAACTCTCAGATTTATCTGTCTCCAGGTCTTTCTGGATCCTGCAAGGAAGTATCCTAAAGACTTCTGCATTACTTTGTGTTTATACAACACAACCCCTTATTCTATCACAACAGTTTGTGTATTTTCTGCCAAGTGGGAAACAGAGATCCTACATTTTATTTAACAAGCACACAGCACGTACAGTGTACCAGGTATCTTCTACATGCTTTCCAAAGAGTAACTGTCACTCCTCAACCCGAGGACACCTGTCACAGGGAGGCACTGCTACTCTCACGTTTTACAAGTTACGGAGCTGACCCAGCAGCGCAGGGAGAAGTAGAGTAACGTGCTCAGGACTAGTAAGTGGCAGACACGGAGTTCAAATCCAGACAGTCTGGCTCCAGAGCCCACACTCTTAACCTCATACTAACCACTGCAACCATAAAACCCAGTGAAGCACACAGCAAGGGTGGTATTGGATACGTGTTTCTCTGATTGTTAGAATTAACCCTCACCACCCAAACTCTGGGAACACTCCCAGAGACTGAAAAAGAATGTTGAGGGGGCTTAAGGTCCCCCCAGATCAATTTGACTCTCAGGCATCTCACCCTTTCAAACTGCTAAACAGATCCTCGGTGACCTTGTGCACCTGCAGCACATCCTCGCGGATGAGAGTGATGTACAGGGAGCCCTGCAGACACAGCTTCCACAGCTTCTGGCATTGGCTGCTGGAGTTGAGGCACCCGTGACATAGAAGAAACCCGACTGTAGGAGGTGGAGATACAGACGAAGGCCTTCAGAGCTTGCCCTCCATGGACGGTGCTGCTCCATGTGTTCCCACATAATCCCACAACACTTACTTATAATCCAGCGTTCCATCACTTCCACAGACAGATACTCACAAGCCATCTGTGCAAAGAGGCAGAGATTGTCAAGCAGTGATTTAGTGTAGGCTTCTTTTTATCCTAAAGGAGGTAAGTTAACCTAGAATCTGAGTATTAATATCCACTTTAGGGGATAAGGTATAGCTCAGGGGTAGAGGCACTTGGTTCAATTCACAGCACCAAAAACAAAAAATAGCTTCATTTTACCAAATTGAATTAGAGAACTCTGATAACCCAATAGCTGGGAAACCTGCTGATGATGGCAAGGGACGCACGAGATGCAGACTAAGAAATGAAGCAGAGTCGAGCAAAGGAAAAGAAGCGTGGGCCAGAAGTCAGGACAAGACAAGAGGCTTCACATAACTTTTCTTCAAGAATTCAGATATTTTTAATAACAAAAGTCAAAATCTCCTTATGATTCTTCCCCCCGAAATTGTCTTATCACACTCCAAGTGTAAACTGCTCACGTGATGCTTGTCACTAAATCATATACCATCCAGTGTATTTATTTGTATGACAATGTGATATATCTTCCGTACTAGCCTACAAGTTCTTTGACGGGAGAACTCTGGGCCCATACTAATTGAATAAAAGCATTTATAATTGACTGCTAAGCTCAAGTTCCTACCAGTAGCTAATGTCTCAGTTTTCACTCATTCAGTCTATGAATATCTACTAAATTCCTCCTGTGAGCAGACGCATACTAATCCCAGTTCAAACTGTATATACATCTCAACTATGACCTTTTAGCTACAAAAAGTGACCAAGAGGCCTACACTACAAGAGGCCTGGAGCTTTCTTGGGGCTGATGTTCCTTCAGGGACAGTGCTGGCAAAGAGAAGAAAGGGGAACTCACTGTGTCTGAGTTGGCAGGGTTAATCATGGCGGGAGGGTTGCTGATGAGACTGAGAAGCTGGGCACTGCGCCACTGCTCAGCCCCCTGGGTCCTCCGGACAAAGAGGAAGTGCAGAGAGAGGAGCGCTCCACTCACAGCCTGTAGGAAAAGGAGAGTAAATGCTCAGTGTCAGAGATGGGAACTAATACTTCTGCCTGAGGAATTCTTCACTCTCTCAGGGAACTTGCCTTTGTGTGAGGCCCAAACTCTTCTGTCAGCTTCTTCAGAGGGTGGTCATATTCCAAGACCATCTGGCCCAAACGAGCAAAACTGGGGTCACTGAAAGAACACCGAAGAGAGAGCAACTACAGGTCTTGACTTTGACATAAATGCGTACATCGGCACATGGGACAAGGGTGTGTGTGTGTGCTTAGGTTGGCATTCCCACCCACCCAAAAACAGACATACTGAAGTGAATTACATATGCCAATGCTTACTCCAGATACATGTGGACTACGATATGGTTATAACTATACAATTTTGGACTTTTTAAAAGAAAAATAGGGCTGGAGTCATAACAGGTACTCTACAAATTTGTGTCAACTAGTTAGAAACTGAGTACTATTCCTAAATCTATATCAGCATACAACTCAAAAGGATAAATATTCAAAGCTAATGGGTAACTCATGTGCCCAGGTGTCCACACAGACACATGGAAAGGCACATCGCACACAGAAGGATGTGCCATATCCCACTCAGATCCCTGTGTTCTTCATTTTTTTCGGCCCTTAAATGCTTCAATTTGCCCTAATAAAGGCAGAACAGAATTGTAGATAATCCAAAATCCATTTATATTTACCTCAGACGTATTATCACACATGATTGGCCTTCAATGGCTTACCCTTACTAGTATCATTCCTACCAATACTAAAAATAATTGGTTTTGCCTTTTCTAATAATCTACACAGCAGATTAGAAGCCAGTCTACGAGTAAAAATAAACCAGAGATAACGCAAACTAGATAATCCATGAGCATATATTTGAGAGTTCACTATACATAAAAGTATGCCTTATTTCCCTGGGTGACATATTTCCACTTGACCAGTCATGGCATCAGTACCTTTTGCTTCCAGCCCTGCCTCACAGCAGCACGTATGAGGCTCCTGACCTCCCCTCCCCTCACCTGTGCCCATGCAGCATCTCGTGAGCACAGTTGTACATGCCAATGAGTGCCCGTCGGTCTTCAATCCGTGACAGAAGCAAAATAACTGAGGTGTAAGTCACGATCAAGTCCAAGTAACTCCGAGTGAAGTCAAAGTTGAGATTCTACAAGGAAAATACACAGCAGCCCAAGGAGAGCATGGCCAATTAGTCCAGGCCTCTTAATTTCCCTAAATACGCTGGACAGTCCTAAATGGACTCTGAGTGGGTCTACTCAGATGCAGTCACAGTTGGAAACTCAGAAGAAAAAAACATAAACTGAGCCAGGTGGTACATATAAGCTCAAGATACAAGAAGGCATTTAGAAGTTACTAGAGGTAAAAGACTGTCATGTAATTTTTGTGTTAATTAAATCAATTGCTGCCCTGTTTCACATGGAAAGACTTTTTTTTTTAACTTCAACACTTTTTACAAAAGAATCATAATCCCAAAGAGAAACAAATGAAATGGCCATTCTCCCAGGCCTGTCCCACCCTGTGTCGCCCCAGCCTAGACCTGACCTTTTATTTTAAATTCTACTCTACAGTAGTAGAAAATGGCAAAGGGTCTTACGATATCGAAATGGCACTGGCAGGCATCAATGGTGTTGAGAAGTTCATACACGTGGTCCTGGAGGTGAGATCGAAGAAAACGGTGAATAAACAATAAAAAGAAGGTGATACCACCAGAATTTGAAGGGAAGGGACTCCTCCCTTATGTGAGGCATCATTATAAGAAGGAAGAAGTTTCCCTCCATAAGCTTCAGCGGCCCTGTCAGGTTGGCCCTCTGATTCCACGTGTCCACATGCACAAGGCACTACTGGATTATGCGTACTCTCTCTGGCCTTATTATCCCTGTGTTCCATTCCTTGCAGAGTAAAATGGAGCAATTTGGAAAAATAATTTGGCAATTTCTTATAAAATTAAACATATTCTCTTATAAAGAACTAGAAGAGAGAAGTTCAAATGTTCCTAACACAAAGAAATTATAAATGTTTGAGGAAACAAAAATGCTAATTATTCTTATTTGATCACTATAAAATGTATAAACAAATTATCATGCTGTACCTCATAAATATGTGCAATGATGACAACTTTAAAATGGAAAAAAACATATGATTCAACAATTTAATCTCTAGATGATTTATCCAAGTTAAAAAAAAAAAACATGTTCCACAAACATTTGTACTGGAATGCTTCTAGCTACTTCTAGCTAAATAATGGCCAAAACCTAGAAACAACCCAAATCTTCATCAACACAGGAGATAAATTGCATCCATACAATGAAATATTTCCCAGTCAGTAATAAACCACTGATAAGTACAACATAAATCTCCAAAACTTCCATTAAAAATAAGCCGTAAGAGAAGCCAGATGTAGGGCTGGGAGCATATCTCAGTGGCTACAGCACTTGCCCAGCAAGCCTAAGGCCTTGGGTTCAACTCTCCAGCGTCACATAAAAAAATTAGCCAAGTGCGGGTGTGCACACCTGTAATCCCAGCACTCGGGATACTGAAGCAGGAAGCACATCATGAGCTCCAGGCAGCCTGGGCTGTACAGTGAGTTCAAGACCAGCCTGGACTACAAAGCAAAACCATGTCTCAAAAAAAGTCAGATACAAAAAAATCCATGCTTATTAGACTTCATTTATATGAATTTCTAGAAAAAGAAAGGTCTAGAAAGCACATCAGTGGTTGTCAAGGGCCAGCAGTGAAGGGGAGGGATTGATGAGTGGGAAAAGTGGCTCAGAGAAACTGGGAGGTTATGGTAAGTCCCTGTATTCTGATTGCAGTGGTGATATGCAGGTGGATACATTTGTCAAAGCATAAATGTAAAACTTGAAAATGCAAAAAGTGTAGGAAAAATGTTTATGACTTATCTTCCCAAAAGGCAGCATCTAAACTGACAAATGAAAATATCAAAGCTAAGCCTAGGTAAGAAAGTTGCCCAAGATCAGAGGGAACTAATAAAAATCCAGAATTCAAACTCCGGACCTGTGAAGCCCCCTGACATGACCTGTACACCTGTCTGCATCGTTGCGCCTCATCCGCTATGAGTGCTTTCCCGCAACTGCAGCCTGCACCCAAGTCACAGAACAGAGAGCTGAGGGTCACTTTCAGCCTCTCACACATCCATCGTCACTACACAGGGCCTGTACTCTGAAGACGAAGACCTAGAAAGGGATGCAATTCATATCTCTGGCCTATCACTTTCCTATGTGCTAAACACTGGAAGAGTAGTAAATCTTGTTTTCCCTTTTATAGACAAGGAAACTGCAATTCAACAAGTTGCTATCCAAAGTCACTCAATCTGGGATTTTTGTGGGTTGGTTTTGCGGTCTTTTTGTTGTTGTTTGTTTATTTGCTTCTGTTTTTGAGGCAGGGTCTTGCTCTGTAGTCCAGGCTTGTCCTGAACTCACTATGGAGCCCAGGCTAGCCTCAAACTCATGGCAATCCTCCTGCTTCAGGCTCCTGAGTACTGGGATTACAGGTGTATGCCATCATGCCTGGTTTATGTGGTACTGGGGAATTGATCTCAGGGCCTTGAGCTTGCCAGGCACGTGCTTTAACTGCTGAGCTATTCCTCCAGCCCCTAAGTTCATTCAGTCTGTAAGTGTAAAGCCGAGAATTGAAATCCAGTCTGTCTGACAGAACGCCCTTACAGTGACCATAATTAATTGTCTCTATTTTCTTCTCCTGCCCACAGGAGCAATACCAGCACTGTAGGATCTGAACTTTACCACCATACTGCCCAACAAGTGTCCAAAGCCCTTTCAATTTTGCCTACCAAGAGACTTGCTTTGTGCTTTCAGCAGCCTTTCCGCTGCCCCCACCACTGCCTAATGTCTTCCTACTTCCTACTTCCCACTCTACAATTAATACCCTCTAAGCTGACCTGCCCTCAGACGTGCCGGCCTCCAGCTCCCACTGCTGTGTTAGCTCCCTCAGGTAGGCGCAGGACTCCTGAGCCAGGGAGAGCACTGCAGTGCCACCACAAATCTGGGTCACTCAAAAGGATAACATGTGTATTATTTTCTAAATCTATTAATAAAGCATGTTTATTGTAGAAAAATTAGAAAACACAGATAAGCTTAATTGTAATTATTTTTTAAACCACCCATAATCCCACGAATCAAAAATTCTAATCTCCTGTATATGCATATTTATCTATGTAACTGTACATTTTAGGGTTATCTCATATCTTAAACTTTACTGTAATTTGCTCTTACATTAAATAGTATATGAAGGTCATTTTTGCAAACCAATTCATATAAGCATACATTAGCATCTTTAACAACTGTGTAATATTCACTTACAGGCATATACACTGAACTTTTAACCTATTTTGTTTGGTTTGGTTTTGGATTTTGGATTGTCTGAGATCAAGTCTTGCTCCACAGCTCAGGCGTCATTCAACTACTGATACTCCAGCCACAGCCTCCTGAGTACTGGGATTACAGGCATGTGCTGCTACACCTTGCTTAACCAAAACTTTCCTTTTATGGGATAAACTGACTAGCTCATTGTCACTCTCATACATAATACAGCACAGTACATTCTTATGCATGTATCTTCACATGTCCATCTGATTGATTCCTTAAATTTTTATAAGAAGAATTATTTAATTAATGATTTTGGAACTGAAAGACAGTGTTGGGTGTGCATGTGTGTGTGTGTCTGGAGACTGAACATAGGACCTTGTTCTTGCTAAGCAAGCAGACTACTTGCTAGGCAAACCCTGAGTTGCATCTCCAGCCCTCAAACTTTTGATCCTCCTGCCTCAGCCTCCTGATGTCCAGCCATTGATCTGCTTTTGAAAAACACTGTACCACCTAAATGTAATGGTTTTAGCATTTTCAAAAATAGTGCATGCTTATTGTTTGAAGTTCAAATAAAGTATCAACCCGCACTGTATTGCTACCAAAACTATTTAACAATAAGTCCAAACTGAAGGATATTCTGATAAATAACTAGCTTGGGCTCTTTGAAAAAGTCACTGTCATAGCCAAGTGTAGTGGCTCATGCCTGTAATCCCAGCAATGAGGAGGCTAAGGCAAGATGATTGCCAGGAGTTTGAGGTCTGCCTGGCTACACAGTGAGTTCATAACCAGCCTAGAGCAGGGAGTAAGGTCCTGTGTCAAAAAAAAAAAAAAAGTCAGTGCCATGTAAAACAAAGGGTGGGAATTCTAGACTAAAGACTAAAGAGATATAACTAAATCTAATGTACGATCTTTGAGACAAATGGAGTAATGTGAAGACAGGCTGTGTCCTAGCCAATACTATTACAGCAGTGTTAAATTTCCAGAGTACAATAATTAACTAGGACCATGTAAGAAAATATTCTGGTTACTAGCAGGTGTGTGCTAAAATATTTGGGGAAGGAAACATCATGATATCAGCAACTAAGTCGAATGATTCAGAAAAACTTAGTGATTTAGCGATGAGGAAGTGTGACACAATACGGGGAGAAGAGAGAAGCAAACGCAGGCTGAGTGTCCTTTGAAATGCTTAGAACCAAAAGTGTTTCATAGTTTAGATTGTTTTGAAATTTGGGAATATTCGCATGTACATATAAAACATCTTAGGGACGGGACCCCAAGTCTAAACACAAAATTCATTTGTTTCATATGTATTTTATACTCAAAGTTTGAAGGTAACTTTGCACAGTCTTTATATTTTTAGTGTATATACATGCTGCTTATTTTGGTCAAATAGGGTCAAATGCAGAATTGCCCACTTGGGAAGGCATGTGCATGCTCAAAGTCTCCATTTTTAAAGCATTTCAGATTTCAGATTTTCAGATTAGAAATCTTTACTAGGTTTGGTAATAAAATGTTGGGGAAAATACTTTAAATATTTTAACTCAGAAGGGAAGAAAGGGAAAAAAAGGTTAAGAGGATGGAAATAAAATATGCTACATTTTATGTTTTGGCATGTTACCAACATGGCAAAACAGATCGCATTAGTCTATCTTACATACACCAATACAAAAATGTAATGCAAAAAAAAAATACAGCTTAATTGAAAAATTTTAAAACTCAGTAACAAAGACAACCTAACTCAAATATGGGAAAATGGCTTGAAATAGGCATCTCTCCAACAAAGATGTGCAAATGGCCAGCAAGTGCACAAAGAGATGCTCAAATGACTATGACGGAGGCATAGGTCAGAACTACAGCGAGGACGGGGCTGCTGCTCAGTGGTAAAGTCCACACCTAGTCCACATACGGCCCTGGTCCAACCCCAGCACCACACACACACACACACACACACACACACACACACACACACACACACTGTCCCATATCCCTCAGGACAGCTCCTATCCAAAACCAGAAAATAACAATCGTCAGTAAGAATGTGGAGAAGTTACCACCTTTGCTCACTGTTGGTAGGGTATGTACAGCCATTGTGGAAAACCGATGGCAGATCCTCTCAGAGTTAAAAATAGTATTACCACGCAATCCAGCAATTCCATTTCTGAGCATATGCCCAAAAGAATCAAAAGCAAAGTCTCGAAGGGATAGCTGGACACCATGTCCACAGTAGCATTAATCACAACAGCTAGAATGGGAAATTACCCAAGTGTACACTGATAGATGAATAATCAAAGCATAGCTGATCCATGTGATGGAATATTATTCAGCCTTGAAAAGGAACAAAATTCTTCAGTTTGCTAAAACACGGATAAAGCTTGATGATATTCTGCTAAGTGAAATAAAGCAGTCACAAAGAGACAAAAAAGTAAGACTTTTATAAAGCAGTCAGCTTATTTCAATCCACAGACACAGGAAGCATCATGGAGGTCACCAGAAGTTGGTAGGCATGGGAAAGGAAGCGCTATGGCTTAAGGCACATAGAATTCCTATTTTACCACATGAAATGACAGTCATACAACATTATGAATGTGGAGAAGACGAGATGGTGGTTGTCTTAGTTGCTGTTTCATCGCTGTGACTCAATACCCAACATCCACAACCGTAGGGAGGAAAGATTTATTTGAGCTCACAGTTTCAGAAAGTTACAGTCCACTCACACGTGGGCACCTGGAAAAGGGTGGAATCACATGGTGGGCCCACAGCTAGAGCCAGAGCCGGAGCTAGTGCTCCAGGGGACAGAGATCTTCACGGCAGCGTGGCAGAACAGACACGACAGGGAGGAAGGGCAGAACCAGCACCCGCCCCTCCAGGCCAAGCCCCAAGCACCCGGCCCTTCCAGCCGGGCCCACCCCCAGCCGCACATGGTATCCCTAGAAACGGGAGGCTTTGGGGGACACTCCAGATCCAGAGCACAACAACAGTGAAATGGGATTCCCCAGTTAGCGGCTCCTCACAGACACTTCTAAAGAGTAAAGGAATAGCTTAAAAAAAAAAAAAACTATCTGAACAACTGAGCTAAGAGACGGAAGAGCTCTGGGAATTAAAGGTGGCCACCAGCAAAGTTAGAACCCCGAGGAGGCAGCAGAGACTGAAGGCGGCGTGGGCTCCAGGGGACGCCCCGGCGCCTCGCGAGGCAAGCGCAGCTCGGTTTCGCCCGGAACAGGTCTCCTTTGGCTCCGCAGGGCAATCTCGTGAGGCCCTATTAGGAAGTGAGGCACTCAGAAACGATTTCGGACTGCCTTGGGAGACAGAAGCACGGAGGCCCGCACTCCATGAACTCCCATAACCAGTAACGGCTGGGAGAAGGCTGCGCCCGGAGGCCGTCACCGGGAAGGGAGAGCAAGCCACAGGCCTCCTGACCAGTGCCCGCAGCGGCGAGACCCGGCCGCAGAGGGCAGAGGGGCCGTGTCCACTGGGGAGAGAAGCCAAGAAGCCGGGAGCACCTTGCCAAGCGGGTAGTTGCGAGAGGGCCAGGTCTGAGTCCACGCAGAATTCTTCTGTCTCCTCCTCCCCCGGGGCCTCAGCGGAACCCCAGGCAAGGAGCGTGGCTCTGCAGACCTTCGCAGGAGGGGCGAGGGCAGGTCTCCACAGGGGACACCACCAGTGAGTAAGCAGGGAACCACAGGTGGGGTCCATTGCTGCGACCCGCCTTGTCCATATCTGATGCTGCCAATACCACAGGAAGGACCTGGGAAAACAGTCCTCACCCACATGACTCAATGAGAGAACAATCTGGACTCAATTGTTCATGTCTGTATTTTGGGTTTGTGCCCCTCTTCTGCCTTTTGGTTCAGTTTGCTCTTTTTGCCTTTTTTAAAATAGACTTTTTTTTTTCAAGAAAGGGTCTCACCCAGTCTGACCTAGAACTCATGGCAATCCTCCTGCCTCAGCCTCCTGTGTGCTGGGATTACAGGTGTGTGCCAGCATGCTCAGCTCTCATATGGTGCTTCATTGACAAGCGCTCTAATCACTGAGCCACACCCCCAGCCCTCTCGAGTTCTTTGTTGTTACTTTCAACTAATTCTAACTATCTTCTTCTAGTGTTCAACTGGCTTTTTAATCTCACTTTTTCTCTATCCATTTTTTCCTCTTGAAAAATACCCATTGTCCCAGTTTCCTTTTCCCTAGCCCCACCATTCATATGACTATTATTATTAAGTGTTAATAATTTATAGCTATCTAATTTAACATATTAAGCATTAACAATTTTTTGCTATTTAGTTGTGCTTCAGACATTAATGCAAATTTATTTTCCATTATTAACAATACTATAGTGTTGCCTTTAGTAGTTCTTTCCAATAAATCGGTATTTGGTTTGTTTTGATACCTGCATTTAAAGAAATTCATGGTCACTAAATCAGCATTACAGAAAATGCTAAAATAATTCTAAACATAAACAGAGAGATTAGTAGCACCAAAGAACCTAGATGAAAGGGTATCTCAAAGGAGAGAGTAATTAAGCAAAAGGAAAAAAGCAACCAACACTAATAAAACAAGGCAGTGACAGGATTCAGTAAGTATCTTACAAATCTTTTTTGAGACAGGGTCTTGTCCTGTGGTTCAGGTTGGTCCTGAACCCACTCACATAGCCCAGGCTAGCCTCAAACTCATGGAGATCCTTCTGCCTCAGTCTCCCAAGTGCCGGGATTACACAGGCACCTACCACCACCCCCCACCTAAAATATCTTAGAATATTAACTCTCAACATCTACAGTCTTAAATCTCCAACTAAAAGACAAAGACTAGTTCAAACAACAAAACCCAACCATGTGTTGCTTGTAAAAGACATGCCTTATTTATAAAGAAACGCACGGGCTGAAAGCAAAAGGATGAAATCAGTAGTCTGTGCAACTAGAGCTCAAGGGCAAGCAGAAGCAGCCGCTCTGTGTTCAGTTACAGCAGATTTCACAACTGACCAGAAGGGACAAATATGGACACTGTATAGTGATAAAGGGAACAAACAACAGAAAGATTTCACAATGTTAAGTACATATACACCTACTACAGTGCATCCTACTTCAAAAACAAGAACTACTGGATATGAAAGAACAGATGGACCCCAGACCAAGAATAGCAGGTATCTTACTTTTTCATTGCTGGGACAGAATACCCAACATCCACAACTTTAGGGAGGAATGGTTTATTTTAGTTCGCCATTTCAGAAGGTCACAGTCCATTCATGGGTGGGTAGATAAAAAATGGTACAGCCACATGATGGGGCCAGAGCCAGAGCTTCTCACCTTATGGCAAAACAGAGCCAAGTCTGAGAGGAAGGGTGGAGTGACCCTTTCAGGTCGAGCCCCAAGCATTCAGCCCTTGCCACCAGGCCTCACCTCCCAGTAGTAGTACATAGTATCCATAGGTACATGAGGCTTTTGGGGGACACTCCAGACCCAAAGCACAACAGCAGATGACTTTGATGCCCTACTCTCACAAACAGGTCCACCAGACAGAAAATCAAGAAAAAAGAGTCAGAGCTCACCTACCCAATGGAACAGCAGACTTAACTGATATCTGAAAAGTGTTTTATCCAACATCAACAGAATAAACTTTTTCTCTCAGCAGTACATGGAATTTTTCCAAAACAGACCAATTCTGAGGTCCTAAATTATGCTTAAATAAGTACAAAAAAATGAAAAATTCCCTGTAGACTTTAAGATCACAATGGAAAAAAATCTAGAAATCAATAGCAAAAGACACTATACAAACACATGAGGAAAAAAAAAACACTTCATTGAATAATTAGTGGACAACAGAACAAACCAAGGAAGAAATGTAAAAGTTCTCTGAATCAAAAAACAATGGAAGCACAGTACCACAACCTGTGGGACACAGGAAAAGCGGTACAAAGAGAGAAATCTATAGCTATGAATACACATATTGAAACAATGAAGTAATCCCAGTTAAGTAATGTAGTGATGTCCCTCAAGTTACTAGAGAAACAAGGACAAGCAAACCTAAAAACAGTCGGAGGAAAGAAATGATAAAGATCAAAGCAGATATATGTAAAATGAAGACAAAAAACACAAAAGATCAATGAATCAAAGAATACTTCTTTGAAATGATAAATAAAATTGATAGATCCCTTGCCAAACTCGCCAAAATAAGGAAAGAAAAAAAATTATACCAGTGAAATCATATCAATTGAAATCACAATGGACACTGCTGAAATCTAAAGGATTATAAGACATAATTTTAAAAATTGATATAATAAAGAACCTAAAAATTTTCAGACATATGAGATACCAATATTGAACCAGGAAGGCATAAAAACACTGAACAGACCATTAACCAAATTAAAACTGAGGCAATGAACAAGGCCCAGCACCTGACAGATTCACTGGAAAATTTTACCAGACCTTCAGGGAAGATCCAATGCCAATGCTTTCACAACTATTCAATGAATTTGACAGAGAAAGAACAATACCAAACTCCTTCCTGGAAGTAAGCATTACCCTGATATCAAAACTAGATAAAGAACTAACAAAAAAAGAAAACTATAGGCCAATTTCCTTTATGAGTATAGATGAAAAAATCCTCAGCAAGATAACTTGCAAACAGAAAATAACAAATCATCAAAAAGATCATACACTGTGACCAAATTGGTTTCATTCCAGAGATGCAAGGACAATTCAATATAAATAATTTAATAAGGGGAATATCCATACAAAAAGAAGCCAGGACAAAAATCACATGACTATCTCAATTGATTCTGAAAACGCCTTTGACAAAATCCAACATCCATTCATGATAAAAAAAAAAATACCCTGAAAACTCTGATAAAAATAGATGTAGAAGGACCTGACCTCAAGCTGATAAAAGCTGCATGTGATAAGTCCACTAACATCATATTAAACAAGAAAAAAATTAAAGCATTTCCCGTAAAGTCAGGAATGTCGAAAGGATGTCCACTTTCACTTCTGTTCAGTATAGAACAATTAGAGTAACCAGGCAAGAGAATGAAATAAAAGGTATAG
The DNA here is from genome assembly GCA_004027205.1 of Ctenodactylus gundi. Classification (NCBI taxonomy): domain Eukaryota; kingdom Metazoa; phylum Chordata; class Mammalia; order Rodentia; family Ctenodactylidae; genus Ctenodactylus; species Ctenodactylus gundi. The sequence continues at coordinate 182,169 of PVKB01002189.1, read as the reverse complement.
GCAGAGGGAAAAAACGAGAAGTCAAACTATCCTTATTTGCCAGTGATATGATCATTTATACAGAAGACTCCAGAATCTCCATCAGAAAACTCTGACAGATAACAAACTCAGCAAAATGACAGGAACGTAAAAATCAATACCCAAAAATCAATAACATTCCTGCACACCAAGAACAAATTTACTGACAAAGAAAATCAGGAAAACAATCCTATTCACAATGTCTACAAAAAAAAAATTAAATACCTAAAATAGTGCCCAAGTAGGACTTCTGCTCAAAGGCTCCTCACAGGCTCATCCAAGAAGTTGTGATATAGTAAAAAAGAAAAGAAAAGAAAAGAAAAGAAAAGAAAAGAAAAGACAAAAATTATATATATATATATATATATATATATATATATATATATATATATATATATATTACCTGCTTAACTTAGTTTGGACAGGAAGAAAAGCTTCAGAAATTGAAAAGCCATAGGAAGAATGGAAACCTTGAAGGCACATCAGAGACAGGACAAAAATCACATGACCAGAGGCTAAAGAGTAAGCCAGCCCAGAAAGCTGCCCCAGGCCGTCAGGGAAAGGTCATGAGCCACACTGAACAGCTAGCAGCCACAGACCAGGGTAAACCCTGAGCTGGGAGCCACAGGAATTAACAGCAGCCGGCAGCCTTGGTCTCCACAAACAAGCCTGTGGGTTGCACAGGTGGCAAATGCTCTGTGAGCTTGCCCTTGAAAAGGCTCTCCTGCAGCTCAGCAGACCAGCTCAGGAGAAGCAGTTCTCAGCAGTGTCATACTAGGAAGTAACGTAGGCAAGAGCCATTTTGAAAAGAGCCAAGTCTGAACTATTTTGGGTAAAAGAACCCACAGGTGGCTACACACCAGGAATTCTGAGGACGCTCTTAATCAGTGCCTAGAAAAGAACCGGCATACGAGACAATCACAGAGAGAGGAGAAAGGCAGCCAGTATCCTGAGCAGTGCGAGCTATACCGAGAGCAGGCCACAGAGGGCAGAGAGCTCTGCCCGCAGGGAAGGAAGCCAGAAAAGAAGGAAGAGCTTTGCTAGAGACACCTTGGAAGCCACTGGATGGTCCGGTGCCCCACGCTACCTACCCCCAGTACGGATCTCAGTGGGCTTTGATCTCCCCATAAAAACCCTCATATATATTCAGAGAAATGTCTTGACCAGACCATTAAATTAGCGAACGGCCCCTTCTGCAATAGAATCATGGGAAGGCAAGGCAACAGAACACATGTAGAAACGCCTGACTCCTCAGATGTTAATATTGCAGATCCTGAAATAGTGGAAATAGGAAAGGAAGTAAAAAACCAAGAGAACCGAAATGACAATCAGTTCAAACAAGACATTTGCTTAAACAAATGCAACAAATTATTAGTGACCTTAAAGAGGAATTTGCTAAACAAATAATAGTGTTAATGGATATAAAGTTTGCTGAATTTGTAGAGGACACAAGTCAAAAGTTGGCTGAGGTAAACAAGGTAATGCAAAATACAAAGGACTATTTTGGTAGAGAAATAGACAATCTAAAAAAAAAGGTAAAACTTGGGATATGAAAACATTCATACGAACACAGTGGAAGCCTGCTGAAATAATGTGAGGGCAGAGTATCAGACTTTGAAAATAGTGTTAACAAAATGCTACATTCAGGGATGACTCCAAAACAAGAAGCAAACAAGACAGCAGGCTACAAGAACTGCTGGATGATTCAAAGAGAACCAACTCTAGAACTGGGAGTGTGAGGAAAAGAGAAGACAGCACTAGAGGTATACTTTGTTCACTGAAATAGTGGGAGAAAAATTCCAAAACTAGGGGAAAAATTAATATTCAGATAAAAGAAGCATACAGAACACCAAATAACCTTGACCAAGAATGAATCTTGCTACACTACATCATAATAAAAATATCAGAAATTCAACACAAAGAATATTAAAAGCAGTAAGAGAAAAACACATTATCCTACCAAAGGAAGCCCATTTGAATAACTGCAGATTTCTCAATTCAAACCTTAAAGGCCACGAGAGCCTGGAATGAAATCTTTCAAACTTGAAAAGACAGCAAGTGTCAACCCAGGTTGTGGTATCCAGCAAAATTATCCCTGAAAATTGAAGAACTAAAAGTTTTTCACAACAACAACAAAAAAAAAATCTGAAAAAAATATACAACCACTAGACCAGCATTGCAGAAAATACTTGAGGGAATGTGAGAAAGAGACCAAGAGAAGAGCAGTACCAAAGAACTCAGAGGAAAGAAAACATTGAAAGGGAAAGATAACAAAAAGGAAAAAACAACCAACACTTATAAAAATAAGAAATGGTGCTCGCTTTGGCAGCACATATACTAAAATTGGAACGATACAGAGAAGATTAGCATGACCTTGCGCAAGGGTGACACGCAAATTCGTGAAGCATTCCATATTATATATATAAAATGACAAGATTCAGTAAAGATCTTCTGATAACCACTCCCAATGTTAATGATTTTAACTTGCCAACCAATATTCTGGTTTCTCTTCAGCTCACATACATCTTTTGTCTTTTACTTAACTTGCTAATCAAAAGACACAAAATGGAAGACTATATTAAAAAACAAAACCCAACCACTTATTATCTGCAAGAGACAACACTTCAGGGGCTGGGGCATATTTCAGTTGTTAAAAGCATTTGCCTAGCAAGCACAAGGCTCTGGATTCAATCCCCCAGCACTACATAAACCAGGTATGGTGGTGCATGCCTATAATCCCAGGGCCCAGGAGGCAGTAAGATTGTCATATGTTGAAGGCCAGCCCGACTACACAGTGAGTTTAGGACCAGCTTGGACTACAGAGCAAGTTCCAGTCTCCAAAAAATAAATAAATAGAAATAAAAGAAACATACTTCACCCACAAAGAAGCACACAGACTAAAAGCAAAAGGATGGAAATTAATACTCGTTGTTACTGGAGCCCCAAAGCAAGCAGAAGTTGGTATAACAGACACAACAGATTTCAAACCAAAACACATCAGAGAGACAAAGCTGGACACTATATACTGGTAAAGGAACAATCTAACAGAAACAGCTCACAATTACAAACATGTGCACACAATGTTGGCACACCCAGTTACATAAAACAGAAACTACTGGATATGAAAAGTCAAATAGAAACTAATACAATCAAAATTACAATCATACTAGAGCACTTCGATACCCAACTCTCAGAAACAGACAGGTCATCCAGACTCCCCTCCAAAAAAAAAATCAACAAAGAAACATCAGAGCTAAATCATATCACAGAGCAAATGGACTTAACAGATATCTACAAAGTCAACAGAATGTACCTTTTTCTCAGGAGCACATGGGACTTTTTCCCAAAGAACCATACCCATGGCCATAAGACATGCTTAAATACAAAAGAATTGAAATCATTCCCTGCATACTTTCAGATCACAGTGGAATAAAACTAGAAATCAACAGCAAAAGAAACCACAGAAACTATAAGAAAACATAGAGATTAAATGGTATATTATTGAGAAAAGTGACGGGTCACAGAAGAAATAAAAACCTTCCTAAATCAATGACAAGGGAGGCACATCATACCCAATTCTATGAGACACAATGAAAGCAGTACTAAAAGACAAATGTATAGTCATGAATGCATGTATTTTTTTAAAAGAGACTCTCAAGTAATCTACTGATGCTGCTCGAAGTCCTAGAGAAACAAGAACAAGCAAAATTCAAAAGTAATAGAAGGAAAGAAATAATAAGAATCAAAGCAGAGACTAATGAAATTGAAATGAAAAATATAAAAGATCAATGAATCAAAGAGTTCATTCCTCAAAAGGATAAATAAGATTAGTAAACCTCTAGCCAAACTCATCAAAAAAGGAAATAGAAAAATCACATCAAGGTAATTAGAAATGAAAAAGGTGAACACAAATACACTGTTGAAATCCAGAGAGGATTCTAAGAAGCTATTTTAAGACCTCATATTCCAATAAATTTGAGAACTCAAAAGAAATGAATAAATTCCTACACATGTATGAGATAGCAAAATTTAACCAAAAAGATATAAACATCCTGTATAGACCAAAACAAGGGGTAAAACTGAGGTAGTAATAAAGTCTCTATCAACAAAGAATGTCCAGGACCTGCTGGATTCGCTGTAGAATTTTATCAGAACTTCAGGGAAGAGTTAGCACCAATATTCCTCAAACCTTTCCATGAAACTGAAAGAAAAGAAACACTGCCAAATGCTTCCTGGAAGCATCACCTTGATCCCAAAACCAGATAAAGACCTAACAAAGAAAAGGAACTTCAGGATTGTATTCTTAACAAATACAGATGCAAAAATCGTTAAGAAGATCCTTGCAAACAGGATGCAACAAATCATTAAAAAGAACATATACCATGACCAAGTTGACTTCATCCCAGAGAAGCAAGGATGGTTCAACATATGAAAGTCAGTTAAGGTAATACACCACATTAACAAAAACAGTAACAAAATCACATAAGAGCATAAAAAGCCTTTGACAAAATATAACATTATTTCATCATTAAAACTCAGATGAAAATAGTTACAAAAGGATCTTCCCTCAGGCTGACAAAGGCAATTTATAACAATCCAACTGCTAACATCACCCTAAATGAGGGGAAAACTGAAAATATTTCCCCTCAAATCAGGAATAAGACAAGGTTGTTCAATATAGCACTCAAAACCCTAGCCAGAGTAATCAGGCAAGTTCATGGAATACAGAGAATATGCAGAGAAAACGAAGAAGTCATACCCTCCTTATTTGCTGGTGACATGATCCTTTATACAAAGGACCCCAAAAACTCCACCAGAAGACTCTTAGAACTAATAAATTCAGCCAAGTTGCAGGATACAAAATCAATACAAAAAAATCAATGCATTCCTCTAGAGCAACAATGAAAACACACAGAAAGAGATCAGAAAAATAATCCCATTCACAGTAGCCTCAAAGAAAATTAAATACTTAGGATCAACCTAACTAAGAAAGGGAAGAGCCTCTACAAATAAAACTCTATTATGCTGAAAAAAGAAATTGAAGAAGATATTAGAAAATGGAAAGACATCCCTTATTCCTGGATAGGCAGGATTAATATTGTCAAAATGGCTATTCAACCAAAACCGATATACCAATTCAACAGAATTACTATCAAAATACCAAAAATTTTTCCCAGAACTTGAAAGATCAATCCTAAAATTCACATGACATCAGAAGAAACCCAGAATAAGCCAGAGCAACCCTGAGTAACAAGACAAAAATGGATGGAATTACCATTCTAGACATCAAGTTATATTACAAAGCAACAGTGATTAAAAAAAAAAATTAAAAACCCATATGGTACTGGTGCGAAAACAGGTTTACCAGTGGAACAGAAATGAGGATGCAGAGACAACCTCAAGTACACTCAGCAACCTCTTCAATAAGTGGCGGTAGAAGAAATGGTTATCCACATGCAGAAGAATGAATCTAGAAACTCAGCTGTCACCATGTACCCAATTCAAATCAAAGTGGATCAAAGACCTAGATAACAAAACTGAAACTTCTGGAGGACAAAATAGGTAAAGCCTTCAAGACACAGGCATAGACAAGGACTTTCTCAACAGGCCACCTACTACACAAGAGATAACACCAAGAATCAACAAATGGGATTATGACTAATTAAAACTTCCGAACAGCAAAGGAAACAATCAACAGAATGAAGACAGCACTGACATAATGAGGAAAATGTTGCCAGCTATTCCTTGAGCAGAGGACTAATAGTAGAATAAACAAAGAACTGAAAAAAATAGACTCTGCAAAAATAAGACTCAGTCAAAACACAGGCAATTGAAATGAGCAGACACCTCTCAGAAGAAGAAATACAAATGGCCAATAAATACATGAAAAATGTTCAGCATTTTTTACCCATTAGAGAAATGCAAATCTAAACAACACTAAGGTTGCATTTTATCCTAGTGAGAATGGCTATTACTAAGAACTCAAGAAACCAGGCCTGCTTGTAGAGGACTGTAACCCTAACACTGGGAAGCTAAAGGAGGAGGATCGAAAGTTCAAGCCCAGGATGGTCCTGAACTCACTGGGAGGCCCAGGATGGCCTTGGACTCAGGACAATTCGCCTGCCTCAGACTCCCTAGTGCTAGGATTACAGGCATGCACCACCATGCCCAGCTTTATGTAGTGCTGGGGAACTGAATGCAGGGGCTTGGTCTTGCAAGGTAAGTGCTTTAACCTCTGTGCCATTCCTCCAGCCTCCTGGAATTCTTTTATATTATTAGTGAGACTATAAACTGATACAAACACTATGGAAGTCAGTACAGCAATTCCTCAAAAAATGAAAATAGAAATTTGATCCAGCTATATCTCTCTTCTGGGTAAGCATGTTTATAGCAACACAAGTGATAATAGCTAAATCGTGGAAGAACCAATATGTGCATCAGCAGATGAATGAATAAAGAAAATGTGATACATATATATGCGTGTGTTGTGTTGTGTGTGTGTGTGTGTGTGTGTGTGTGTGTGTGTGTGTGTGTGTGTGCGTGCGTGTGTGGAATGGAGTACTACTCTGCTATAAAGAATAATAAATCGGAGACATTTGTAGAAAAATTGATGTGAAATAAATCAGGAACAGAAGGTTAAAGATTAAATGTTTCTAGGATTATTTAATATGAGAAATCCAAAGTATAAATAAGTAAAAGAACAAAAAAAGTATGATCATAAGGGAGATAGGGCATGTAGAAAGAGAAAGGGGGTGTCAGGGAAAGGGCTAAGGGAGGGTAGGAAGGAGAAAGGGAAGAAAAGTGATTCAGATGTGATACATATATGCTCCAATCCCTCAGGTTTAATGTACTTATTATATACCAAGAAAAATAGTAATTTTGAGAAATAAATACACAATAACATTGTGAATATATTTAATACCTCTTAATTATGTCCTTAAGAAGAGTTAAGATAAAAAAGTGATGGTAGGAAACAAAGAGATACATTTTTACGTAGAGGGCAAAGGAATGGGGGAAAGGGGGTAGGAAAGGAAACAAAAGTAAAAATCATCAAGATATAATACGTGTATACACTAAGGCCTCTAGTTAAATGTAATGTTTTTATATTGCAAACACATACAATGAAACTATAATTTTGATTAAATATTAAGTATAACTAAGATGATAAATTTTATGTGTTACTACAATTAAAAAATGAAAAAAAAGGCCAGGCACAAAAGTACATGCCTGTAATCTCAGCCATTTGGAAGACTGAGGTGGAAGGATCACTAGGCCTGGGAGTTCAAGACCTCACCTGGGCAAGACAGTGAGACCCTGTCTCAAAAACAAAGCAACAGACAAAAATAGTTACTTTTAACAGTTGAATGTATCATTCTGAATCTTTTCTTTTTCTATATATGTAGTAGCACTGTGTACATATAAGTTAGTGTTTTCTTTTAAAAGCTTATCTTTTAAAGTTAAAATGTGAGTCAGCTACAGGCTCACACACCTATAATCTCAGCTACTCAAGAGACAGTCAGGAGGACCACAAGTTTAATGCCAGCTTGCACAACTTAGTGGTTCCTGTACTAAAATAAAATAAAAGGACCAAGGTTAGCTCAGTGATAGCTTCCCTAACATGTGTTAGGGTCTGGGTACAGTCCCAGCATTGAAAATGAAAATAAATGTTCAACATCCCTAGCCATTAGAGAAATGCAAATCAAGACATTGCTAAGACATCATCTTACCCTAACCCCAGAGAGAATGGCACATATCAAGAACTCAAACAGCAATCGATGCTGGCAAGGCTGAGGGGGAAAAGGGACCCTCCTGCACTGCTCAGGGGATTGTAAACTAGTTCAACAACTATTCAAAGAAGTATAAAAATTCCTCAAAAGGCTGAAAATAAATATTCCCTTTGATCCAGTGAGATACCTCTTCCGGGAATCTTTCCGAAAGAGTTAAAAGCATCACGTAACAGAGATACATGTATACCCATGTTCATAGCAGCACAACTAATAATAGCTAAAATGTGGAAGACACCAAAATACCCATCAACAGACCAGTGGATACATAAAATGTGATATATGTACACAATGGCATACTGCTCATCTATAAAGACAGATAGATTTGAAGCTTTTGTAGGCAAATGGATGAGATTCGAGACCAACATGCTCAGTGAAGTGAGTCAGACACAGAAGATTAAATATCGAATGGTTTCTCTAGTATGAGAAACCCAGAATACAGTCATATTGTAGAACCAAATGGGGGGTTTTGGGGGCGTGGGAGGGTCAAAAAAGGGAGAGGGGAAGAGCTTGTAACTCATACATGATATATATGTGCCCAAAATACTGAAGTTAACATAAACATCATGTATCTCATAGGTACTTATTAGTAAACTGAGGAAAAAAAATAAAAACATTGTGTCATACTATGCAACTAAACAATGCAACTTAGATATCTTTTCATAATAGTACATCTCTCTTATTTTTCAAGAATCTGTATTAAGGAACATAAATGAACATCCACTAAAGAAGGGAGAGCCTCAGAGACTATGCCTACGTCAGGAACTTAGGCTAGATAGAGCTCACCCGGAATTCCATGACATCCACAAACGACTGGTAGTAGTTGGTGAGGAATCTGATTATCTCAGCTTTTTCTCGATGTACTGGTCCTAACTGTTGCTGAGAGGGGGAAAAAAAAAGGAAGGATGGTAAGTAATAGGACAATTAATCAAAGTAATCCAAGAACAGGAGTAATGCCTAAACATTCTTAAAGGATTGATATAAACTGACAGAGGAGCTGGAAACTCTCCAACAATCTCTAGGCCTTTAAACTGAGAGAGTCTCTAGGTAGAGTAGACACAGATGACTCAGATTCGTAAGCTAAGAGGAAATTCCAAGGTCCCTTTCAGTCAAAGGGGAGTCGTGTTTGTATCAAAGCGAAAAGGAGGAGAAAAAGAAGCCACAAGTAAGACGGGTCAGAAACTCAGATCTAACATTTAATAAAGGAGAGATAAGGGATATCTCACCAGACATGTAATTCTGAGCCGAATATCAAGAAAACACCAACCAAAGAACAGAAACAACAATAAAATACATGGCTGCGCCTGGGGGTGTAGGCCTGCAACCCCAGCACCGTGGAAGGCTGAGGCAGTAGGACTCTAAGTTCAGGTTCAAGTCGGACAGCTTACAGACTTAGTGAGACCATATGTCCAGATAGGAAGCATATGAGGAAGGGTGCAGAAGGGCCAGGGGAGGGGAGGGAGAGGGATTGTAAAGTTGGCACAATATATATGTGCACAAAATCCTCAAGCTGAATGTAACCATTGTGTATCACAAATATGTATCAATAAAAGTGGGGGGATTAATAAACACAAAGTTTTTTTTTTTAAATCAGCTAGGGATATAGCTCAGTGTGAAGGTCCTGGCCTCAATCACCAGTATTACCAAAAATTAAAATAAATAATTGTGCAGCACACACGCTCATCTACCCTGCTGGGCTGGTAAACTGTTTTCCTCTACAAGCACAGTATACTCACGAATCTTGCAAGGGAGAAAGGGAAATTCATTTCTCTGTTCCAGCTTACCCTGCGAGAGTCTCATCTTATCTCAGAATTCTCAAAACCTAAAGTTCTATTCTAATCTGCAACCTTGTGATTGGGCCTGGGATAACTGAAAGAAATATGTCACGTGTGGCGGCACAAGCCTGCAATCCCAGCCTCAGGAGGCTGAGGCAGGAGAACTGCCATGAGTTCAAAGGCAGTTTGGGCTCCATAGTGAGTTTAGCATGAGCCTGGACTGCAGAGTGAGACCCTGCCTCAAAAACAAAAAGAAAAGAAAAAGAAAACTGAAAGAAAGGTATTCTTCCATTCCCTGCCAAGATTGAAAAGTCGCAGTCAGAAAGGAAGAATCCGAGCTATCAGAGCACAGAGTTATTTCAGAGAAAAGAGGGGCTGAGTGCTTACCGTGCTGTTTCGGACATCTATATTGGGAAATTTCTTGTTAATATACTTGAGAGATGATTCCATGGACTTTTCCAGTAAGAAAGGTGGCTTGGATTTGGGGTCTGAACATGTCTGCACAGAAAAAACACACTATGTTTCAACCCTCTCTCCTGCCCCTCAGAAATACCTCTCTCAGCATCATTCACTCACAGGAAAGGCAATCAGGGATACAACGGCATGAGAGAAGATCAGCAACAGGTCCGCGAAGCCACACCAGGTACCACACCAGCTAGCAGCTCAGTAACAATCTGAGCATCTCGTCTACAAAGCAGAGCTTAAAACTTGGCTGGCCTAGCACAAAGAGGAAGCAGCTTCTCTAGCCCTCAGCTGAAGCCGGAAGTAGTGCAAGAATTCGTGTGAGATTCCACGTCACGATCTCATCCCAAAGGGAGCTTGTTTGAAACATGAGGACTGGGAAACCGTGTTCCTGGTCATTTGTTTCATTGCAAAACGCACAAAAGTTCCTTCCTCCAAGTCCCTTATTCTCCCCCTCAGGAACATCCCACAGTCACCCCTGACTTTGTTGCTTACACTTCCTATGGTTTCCTCGGCCTCTGGCTGGTCTCTTGCCACCAGCTTCTCCCAATTTCAGTTTCTAGCCTCAGCATCGACACACACAAACAGCATAACGGCCCCAGAAAAATTATCTCATAGGACATCTACTTTTGTATGTCTAAATACTTGTTTTCTTTAAGAAAAGTGCTTCCATAAAAAAGGTTTTGCCACAGACTCAACTTTAGATCCCCTACAGGATGGAGGATCAGCAACATATAATAAGACCAGATACACAACTGTAAACTCCAGACCTTTATCTGAATCACTCAGAAGTATTCATCCAATGGCCCCACCCCGACACTCAGCCCCAACAGAAAGCAGGTGCTCTCGCTGAAGTGAGAATCAGACTTAGCAAGGGGAAGCCCTGAAAGGAAGCCTCTCTCCTGACTCCCGAACTGTCTCCCCTGTGTGATCTGGGTGAGTGAAGGCCAATGGGAACAGGGAAAGGCAGGGGGAGCCTAGCTGCTGGACCTAGGGCTCAGGAGACTCCCTACCCCACTGTCGCTGCCATGAGAGCCAGCAGTTCCACAGCACACGCTTACCTTCTTGATGTTATACATGCGGATGAGAACCCCCTGACCCCGGTCGTTCAGGATGGTGAGCTTCTCTGCTAATTTATGCTGGTAGGCAGAAGTCAAAGACATGATGGCTACTGGCAAGAGGGGAGCATTCGAACAGCAGTGCCTGATCTCCCCAAACACTCTCCGTTTGGGTGGTGACAACGTCTGGGTGGAGGGACCCAGCCTGGTTGGTACACTGGTCTTCCTGTTGCCTCGCAATTGGCTCGTGGGTGAATGCAGTCACTGGCTCAGGCCCTCTCAGTCTCCTTGCGCTTCCTCTTGCACACTCAGCAAAGGACACTTCCTCTTTCTGGGTCCCCTGGTAAGGTTGTGAAGTGGGTGGTAGCTGGGGAAAGGGACAGACTTTCAAGGCTCTTCCCAGTGTGACACCAAGCTTTTTGGCCTTAGCACTCCACAAGTGTCTTAGACAAAGCTGTACATTGGACTAGACTATCTACCCCTCCACACCTATACACTGTTACACTTTCCCCTCTTTGCATCCCCACCAAGAATGCCGCTGTGGTCTTCTACTAAACCTTAGGACCATCTTTTAGGATCCATGCATGGCAGGTCTCATCTACCCTATTCATTATAAAATACTAGATTGTAAAATCTTGATTTTTGTACTTATGCTATATTTTGAAATACGTATCTTATACTAACTACATCATATGCTCCCTAAGGATAAGAACTGTTCCTAATTTTTTTTTTTGGAGACAAGTTCTCTCTTCCTCTGTAGTCCAGGATGATCCTGAACTAACTATAGAGCCCAGGCTGGCTTTGTACTCATTATAATTCTCCTGCCTCAGCCTCCTGAGTGCTGAGATTACATCTGTGTGCCACCATACCCAGCTCTATTTTTTTTTTTTTTTTGAGATAGGGTCTTGCTCTGTAGTCCAGGCTGACCTTGAACTCAAGGTAATCCTCCTGCATCAGCCTCTCAAGTGGTGGGATTACAGACACGTGCCAACATGCCCAGTTTATATTGTGCTGGGGAATTGAACTCAGGGCCTTGCACCTGCTAGGCAAGCGCTTTAACTGCTGAGCTGTGCCTCCAGCTCCAGGTCATTTTTCTATATAGTACTGGGGAATCAAACTTAGGACCTTGGACATTGTAGGTGAGTACTTTAACCACTGAGCTATATTCCAAACCCAGCCAATATTCTTTATATCCTTCACAGTACTCTAGTACAGTGATTCTCAAAATATAACCCAGCAGCACTATGTCAACTGGAAATTCGTTAGACCTGAAAATTCTCCAGCCCCATCTCAGTCCTGCTACTGAGTCAGACTCTGAAATGGGTACAGCATACTCTGCTTTAACAAGCCCTCCATTTGCCTGTAAAAGCCTCCACGAGGCAGAAGGTGAAACATCGAATGGTCTCTCTGACATGAGAGTCCCAGAGCACAACTCCTACGGAACTTAAAACGAAAAACAAAGTGAAACAGGGAGGTAGGGTAGGGAGAGAGGGAGGGGTGGGTAGGGGGGCGGGACAAAAGGACAGTGGGAAAATCTTTGTCACCTTGACAAGATACATATGTGCATAAAAGGCTCAACTCCATTGTAAACCTTAAATTTTGCACATATACATATCAATAAAGCGGGGGTCGGGAGGACAAGCCCTCCAGGTAATTCCAATATACTCTCCAGTTTGAAAAGCACTGCTCTAGGAGAACAGCATTTAAAGGTGCTTAAAAACTGAGATCAGTCCCTGTCCTCTGAGATTCAGATTGGTACATCTGTGGGAAGACCTGGATATCTGAATTTATAAGCACCACAGGAGGTTTGGTACACATGTTCCAGGAGACACATGCTGAAAAACTGATCTAGATAGAACACCTCTTAGACACAGCTGCCACTGCCAGTATATTAAATATACTGGCTTATTTACTGGACTAAGGTTAAACTGAGAAATAAATCCATATAAAAGTACCAAAATAACCACAAGTAACAAGCAGAAATCAATAATGACCCTTAAATCTAAGAAGACTGAATTAAGTTTAGCACTAACTGTTCTTGCCATGTGAACCAAATCTTAACCCCTTAATTCAAGAAAACTTTCAACTCATTTCAACAAATTTTTTCAAAACAGAAAAGGGCCACAGGAAAAAGCCTAAAATTCAAAATCAGACAGAACTGTCTTTACGTCCACCTTTTTCCCGACACTTTTTCTCTGCTTTTCAGTTATTCCTGTTCTTTCATTTCCTGACCTCTCACAAATTCTGGGGGTGTTAGGAAAAGACAGTCAGTGACAATCAGCATTATTTAAGAAATGTGTTGGCTTCCAAGAGAAATCTTTCTTTGTTTTAAGAAACGGCAAGATGTCAATGCTTAAAAATGTGAAATTTCTAACAATTCTAAGGGAAATTTTGGATTTTTAGAAAAGTGAACTTGTTTTCCATTTAACTTATAGGATGGTGTCGTTACACAGCTGTGGCCTGGCATAATGTATTCTGGCCCTGAAGATTTGAACCACCTGCTGTTATCAGTGGAAACCCAGGACTACTAAAAGAGAGATTTCTATTGGTCATTTACCTCGATGGGGGAGAATAAAGAGCAGGACGTAAGAGGCCAAGGCCTGGCAGCTGAGCAGCAGGCTTCCCAAGGTTAGTATTGTTCTTTTGGGTTTGTTCTCACTTGCATGTCTTAGTGTAGCCCCACACATTGACTGAAGACTCTCTGTAACACGGCAATATCTTCTGCTGTGCCCTAATATATATTCCACGAGCTGCTGGGCACGGTGTTCTCTAATGTGAAAGGGCTACATATGTTTTTCACTTCATTTTCTAGTCTTTCTCTCTTCCCAAATCCTAGTCAGTCTTAGGATGTCACTCAAGTCCCAGGTCCAGCTCTTGCTGAATGCCTATAGCACTTGGTCTAGATCACATACTTTGAAAAGTTTTCTCATTAATCGCTCACTTCACTTGGTACCGCATCATCAGCTGCAGTGAAAGATTGCTGCAGTCTAGAAGCATTTATTCTCCCATACTTGGTGGATGGGGAAAGGTTTACACCTTGGTATCTGTCAGAACGAGGCTCAGAGAGAGTTTTGTACAGTGTTGGAGCCTGATGAAATAGAGACTAAGTCCAGGATCTGGAGCCAAGCAGTTTGAGTTCACATCTCACCTCTATGATTTTCCAGCTGACTCAGTTTCCCTTTCTGTAAAATGGAAATGATATTAATAATAGTCAATATCTCATGGGCTCTTTGTGTATTGAGTAGATTATTCAAAGTATAAAACCTAGTTATTTAGTATGAACCAGTATCACCAGCATATCACCTCAAATAATATTAATGATGCTATTCAAAAATACTCCAGCTGTGTAACCTTCGTGCACCCATCATCGTGAGTTGGTTGCCTAGTCTATGAAAAAAATGATTTGGCAAATGTGAACGTTTGGCTCAAAGCCAGGTACATTAGATTAGGAAAAGTCAACAATTAACTAAAATTTTAAAGTCAGTAATGAGCCTGTTATGTCACTTCTCATCGAGTTCTATTTGCTACCCCATAAAGAAAGAGTCTGGGTTTAAAGATGGGACTAACTATGCCAACTGGTAGTCTTTAGAGAAACTTTATTGGAAAGACTAGGCAGCAGCTCCTCTTGTTAACCGGAAGAGCTCTTGTAAAGGTATTTAATTACCGCTGAGAGCAGGGTCTAGGAACTACAGCTGCAAGCCAGAATCTCCTGTGAAACCCTCTTAAAGCCAGAATCTCCAGCGAAGCTCTTGAGAAGCCAAACTCAGATTCTGGTTCAGTTGTTCTGGAGTGATACCAAAGAATCCGTCACTTTAGAACTACTCAGTGAGTCTAATGAACAAAGAAACTGGGAACAGCTTCTCCAAAACTTCACTATGACACAAAAACCTTCTAAACCTCTGAGCCATCGAGGCTATGGTGGGAGGAGAGGAACTGAACAGAAAGCTAATTGATTCCTATCGTTGCCTGAAAGGTACTGTGTTTTCTCTTATTTCAAGCTCCAGCCATTCACCTTGTGTGCCTTGCCGAAGACTGTCTTCCCCTTCCAGTGGCACTACCTTCAGCAATTCTGAGAGGCCCTACATTGAGAATAAGGTAGGTCCCAAGGTATTTTAGGCTAGGTTTAAGTCAGGTGACATTAAGGTTGGGATAGTATAGATATGTGTTAAGTGGCCTCCCTCATAGTCTTGGCCTCCCCACATGGCATATTGTTGTATCAATAATTAGGTAATGCTGGGTGTGATGGTACACACCAGTAATCTCAGATACTTAGGAGGGTTATAAAATTGACAGCAGCCTGGGAAATTTAGCAAGACCCCATCTCAAAACAATAATAGTGGAATAATCCAGTGTCACCAGTTGTCACTACCTATTTTGAAGCAATCTTTCATAAACACCATTTTTTCAGCTGGAGGAATGGCATGGTGGTTAAAGCGCTTGCCTTGCAAGCTCAACACCCTGAGTTCGATACCCCAGTACCATATAAAGCTGGGCATGGTGGTACATGCCTGTAATTCCAGCACTTGGGAGGCTGAAGCAGGAGAATTGCTATGAGTCCAAGGCCAACCTGGGCCTCAAAAAAACAAACAAATAGCACTTTATCACTCTGGTCAAAATTCAAACTTTTCTAGGCTACTGGCTAAAAAAAGAATTCGGGGTTATCTAGACTGTATTTTCCATTATCTTTAAGAATCAAAAGGCAACTATATGCAGTATTAGATTATACTGAAGCTTTTCTTTTTCAGAAAGTCAACTCACTTAAGTACTCAGGGCTGTAATACAATCACTCAGATACAGGAAGGCTTTGAAGAACCACCCTGGCTTGTGTTCCTGGAAACTACTTGAGTCTAAATCCCTGGGTTTAATCACCAAAATGCCCTCAGAAAAATCTGACATTTAACAGTCTAGCTTCCTGCCCTTTGTCTATGCCCTAGGAATGATGCAAAGCAGAATCAAAATGGGCTATTCTGGGCACTTTTCTGTCCTCACTGCTTACACCAGTCTGCCTTGATCTGTCCCCTCAATGCTACCATCAAGCCAGACATTCCTGCTTTGCAGAAATCACAGCTGTAGCTGTTGCCTGGAAACTTGGAGGCCTTGAAATGAGTTCCTACTAGGACTGCTAAAGACAGCACAAGTAGGCCTCCTATCGGCAGCAAAATGCAGCAGACTTGAGATGGTATATTTTCAGTTCATTTCTAGGAATCTACATATGTTAATATCTACAACTTTTATGTGCAGACTTTCGGAATGACATTCTTGAGTAACTATAAAGTAGTCTGAACTCAAACAGTGTATCATCCAGTTGTCTGATTCTCTCTCAGAAGTGGCTATGCTGGCCTTTCTGACAATTAGCATCCTTCCCTGGCAAACAGCATGTTAGGTAAATTGGAGAAGGGAAGGAATAAAGTAATGGTGAACAGTAAAGGCACCTGCCATCCCAGCCTCGCCTTTTCCAGCACTCAAGCTTACGGTGTTAAACATCCTATCCCAAGTCTGAGTTTTGCAAGGATTCTTCCCTGTTTAATACTCTATTTGGGAACCAAGCTTTCTGTTTTAAAACAACTCTTGAGACTATATGTAAATTTTAATTTTTGGTTTTCCAAGACAGGGAAGCAGTGAATTTCCTCAACTGGCTAGGCTACTGTATTAGTGATTCAAAACTTTCATAGGTAAGGCTTGAGATACCTCTAACTTTTATTCCTTTTTTTTCTTTTAAATAGGCATATATCAAAACTACCTAACTTAAATGTCTTTTTTTTTTTTTTTTTGGTCAGCCAGTGGTTCCTGCTGTTAGACCTCATGGAATCAGAAGCCTTAAAAATATGTCCTTATAACCCAAACCATAGGATACCAGCCAACAGGTTACAGTATCATCTAGCATCATGCAAAAAGGTGAGCTTTTCTGAGAGAACTGTAAATCACTAAAGGGAAAAAATAAACGCAGTTTTTAAAAATTAAAGTTTAAAAATTTTTTAAATCTGACTATATGTAGCACCTGAAAGTTCTTCAATTTAGAATATATTTCTTCAGCATTTCCAGAAAATGAGGGTGGAATATAGCAAAAATCTCATAAGGATTTTTTTTCTTTCTAGAAAAATCCAAAGATAGCTAAAAAGATGGCTAACTGCAAATACAATGCTTGTCATGTGGTTCCCATCAAAAGGCTCAAAGAACACGAGGCTAGCTGTGTCAACAGAACTGCTATTGGCGACGGTAAGTTTTTTATTAAGAGGCAGGTTAAGTGGCCTCAGGTTCTACTGTTTCTTGCACTCCTGTATCTCATTGTTATGAAAGCTGACTTATTTGTTGCTTGGACAAAATACCTGACATCCACAATTTAAGGGAGGAAAGATTTATTTGACTTGGTTTTATAAGGTCTCACAGACCGTTCATGGGCAGCCGGCAACTGTGAGGTACATGGCACATGGTAGAGGCTGGCAAGCTGTTCACCCTACTGCAGACAGAAGCCTAGTGAAACAGGAGCCAAGCCCACGTCTGAAGACTCAGGCAAGGCTAGAGCTTTCCTGGGAAAAAAGCTGCCACAATGAACAATGTTTCTTCCTTCATTTACTCAGTTCTAGCTGTCCCCCACAACCCAACCACCAACACCAGAGTGAGTGATCCTCTCTCACTACCTGACCCACGGTTCAACAACACACTTGCAAGTTCTGCCCTGGGCAACCCTCTGTCTCTCAACAAGTTGACACACCTTTCCAGATCAAACCCCAAGCATCTGCCCCTGCCAGCCAGGCCCTACCTCCCTTTAACAAGCAGATTCAAACACACGAGGTTTTTCCCAAACCATAGGAGAAGCTGTACCCAAACATGAGCAGTAATAAGCAAAAGGAAGTTTCTACTCCTATAACTCTTGTTTATTTCAGAGCCAGCTAATCTTCCAAAGTTTATTTCTCCATGTTCGGAACCAAGTGAAAAACTTGCTAATGCTGCCGATCAGACACCTGACCCTGATGTCTGGGATGTAGGTAAGCAAAGGTGAAAGAGTGACCAAAATCAGAGACCAAGGCCTGAACGCTATGCTCTTTGGAGCTAACAAGAACTGCACTCCTGGATAATTAAGTCTTCTCACCTTCCCCCAAAATCCTTCACTAAAGCAATCAAATGAGTGAATCTAAAATTTTGACTGTCTCTGGAGAGGCAGCCCAATAAAAGGGAACCTAACCAAAATCTAAATTTACTCACAACAGTCAAAAGATTCTGATCTTGAGCTGGGCATGATAGTGCATGTCTGTAATCCCAGCACTAAAAGGCTGAGGCAGGCAGATTGCAAATTGAAGCCCTGCCTGGACAGCTTGGCAACAGAGCAAGACCCTGTCTCAATAAAAAAACAGAAAGGGCTGGGAAAGTAGTTCAGTGCACAGGTGACTCTAATCTTACCAGCATCTGGAACCTGTCATAGGAAAACTTAGGATTTATCACTTATCTCAAGTGATATCCTGTCTCTAAAATGCAGTATGTTATAATGAAGATCTCACTGGCTCTCAGTCAGATTGAGGTTAAACAATCTGCTCTCACATTAAGGGAAGCTCCTTGTCAAACATACAGAAGGTTACCACACAGTCAGTCTTAATATTAAATGGGAGCTAAAGTGTAGCTCAGTGTAAGAGTGTTTGCCTGGTATGCAGAAGCAGCTTACAGGATGCTAGCTCCTAAGCTATGAATTCAAACTGTATTAATATGACAACTTAAGGAAACATAAGTTTTCTTGCATAAATCCCAGTTCAAGAATGCAGTAAGTGGTACTAATCTGAGGACACAAGGTCATTTCACCACCACACTTATCTCCCAAAGCTGCCACAAAAGAAGAATTCACAGAGGTGCAACTGTCTGTCAACTACCTCAACCAGAAGAGAATGCTTCCATGGCTATTCCACTGGCAAAACTAGCCACACGATCATATGTAAACATAAGGAAAGTGGGCACGCAGTACCTGGCAAAGCAGCATTCCCAGCAGACCCTACACAGGGCGCTCAAATAGCTGCTGCCAGCTAGTCTCCCTGCAATGATATACAATGCCTAATACTTGTCTTCTTTCTCTTTCCTTCTTTCTAGATATCACACATCGCTGTTTGTTTGTTCTTCAGACTTTTACTCCAAAAATGCTTGTTTGTGAAAGGTAAATTGTATTTTCATTGTCAAATTGTAAGAAAACCTTTGCTGCTGGGCTGTAAACGTGAGATGGCCACTAGATCGTAGGCATAGTAGATGCCAAAGCTTCAATTACTAACTTAAAAATGTGCTGGTGGGCACTTCGTACTCTCCAGTCCTTCCCCATGGCTCCCCACTTGAGAATATAGTTCATAAAGAACTTGGATACACAATATTCTTGATTCTGTGTGAGATTGTCAAAGAACAAATAACAATTCCTTAAACTGAAAGGGGAAGAAGTAAATGTGCAATATCTGAATCAGGCCAGGATCTCCAACCAAACAAGTCTGCATCTAGAAGTTACAGGAGTGGGGCTGCAGGAATGGCTCAGTGGTTAAAGCGCTCACCCAGCAAGCACTAAGTACCCAAGTTTGATTCCCCAGCACCACATGAGCTGGGCGGGGTGGCGCACGCCTGTAATCCCAGCAATCGAGATGCTGAGACAGAAGGATTGCCATGAGTCCGAGGTCAGCCTGGGCTCCGAAGGGAGTTCAGGACCAGCCTAGATGACAGAGTGAGGCCCTGCCTCAAAAAAAAAAAAAAAAAAAAGAAGTTATAAGAAGCCATTAACAGAGCTACCCACCACATGACACAGGATAAAGGGAAACCACAGAAATTGTACAAAAACAGGAGTTAACAAAAACTAAGTGATTCCTTCTCTGACAGCTAAACATAACAAATATGTTTGATAACCAATTACAGGAGATTAAATTTACTTGATCCACACTAATTCTCCAGTTCTAGTTTCCAACTAACTTTCTTTCCCCTATGATCCTCTCCTATAGTGACTCAAGAGACCTAAAAAAAGAGACTGTATCCTACAGCTCTAAGTCCCATAAAAGAGGTAAAATAACTTTTTTAAAAACTAGTATGGGGGGGGGGGCTGGAAGAATGGCTCAGCAGTTAAAAGTGCTTGCCTAGAAAGTGCTAAATCAAGTGCTAAGTATCCAGTTCAATATCCCAGCACCACATAAACCGGGTGTGGTGGCTCACGCCTATAATCCCAGCACTCAGGAGGCTGAGACAGGAAGATTGGCATGAGTCCAAGGCCAGCCTGGGCTTCCTAGTGAGTAGAGGACCAGCCTGGACTGGAGTAAGACTCTGTCTCTGGGGGGAGAAAAAAAAACTGAATAGCATCACTGGGCATGTGATTCCAGCTCTGTGGGAGGCTGAGGCAAGAGAATCACAAGTTGGAGCCCACCAGCCAAGCAACTTTAAAAATAAAAAGGAATTGGGATGTAGCTCAATGTGAAGACCCTAAGTTCAACCCCCATAATAGAAAAAACTTAATATTATAGTTTTAACTAATATAACAAATGTGTTCTAAACCCTCAAAGATTCTTAGACAAATTTTTCAAGAAAATTAAACAAACCAGAATATTCTAAATCCCTTCTATACCCACAACAGATATTTGGAAAGTCCTGATGCCGTTAGGTCAGATTTGGGAAAAGCTATTAGAGATGTATTTGAAATACTGACATATCTCAAGCTTACCACCTCCATTAAAAACAATCGTATCAAAAATGATACCACTTTAATCTTCTTTCTCTCCCTAGGTCTGAAAAACTAGAGCAAAGTATGGATTAAAGAAGACGGAAGATTTATTTTCCAATTTTTTAACTTAGGGAAATTTTAATTATTGGGCTGGGAATAATTTTAATTATTGGGCTGGGGATGTACCTCAGTGGTAGAGGGCTTGCCTAGCATGCATAAGGCCCTGGGTTCATCCGCTGCATGGAGGCAGAAGAAGGAAAAACCCTTAACTACCAAGTTTTAGGTAGCAACACTTACACTCGCATCTTAATGTTTTTATTTGTTTAAATAAAGAATTTTTCCTATGACAAGCTTCATTTGGTTTTATTCTTTTCATATTCTTACTTGTCAACCAAATCTTCTGAGAGATTTGCTTATTTTCATTAATAGGGAGGGAAATGCAGTCACCTGTGGGCAACAGAGCTGTTCCATTGTTAAGTCTTTCATGTTTTTTCTCCAGTTACTATGACCATCTTCAATCAGTTCTCTATACAAATATTCCCATACTTAAGGATTTCGGTTTTATGACAAGCTGACTTTGGAATATGGCTCTAAATCTACTTTCCTAACTCACTAAAGTCAATGTACTTTCATCTTGATATGCCTTATTCTTTCTGTGTTTTGGGGTGGATTGTTGGTTTGTAGTAGTGGGAACTGAAGCCAGGGCCTTCACCCTGAGCTACATACCCAACTCTTAATTTTGGAACAGGCTCTCTGTAAGCTGCAGAATTGCCAAGCAGAGCTTGACCTTCCAATTCCTCCTGCCTCAGTCTCCCACAGTGCTGAGATTAGAAATGTGAATCACCACTTCCATCCATTCTGTTTTTTGTTTGTTTTGGTTTTTGGCTTTGTATTTTTGTTTTGAGACAGGGTCTTGCTCTGTAAGCCCAGGCTGGTTCTGAACTCACTATGGAGCCCAGGCTGGCCTTGGACTCACGGCAATCCTCCTGCCTCAGCCTCCCAAGTGCTGGGATTACAGGCATGCGCCACCACACTTGACTTCACTCTGTTCATTTTTAAGTGATATCACCCTTGCCTTTCCACCATTCAAATCTCTGTTCTTAAGGTCCAACTCTTCAATTAAACCTTATCTTCCGTAGTGAATCCTAACAGGGCAGTTAAATACAGACAACTTGCTTCAATCTCAACTATCCTACACACCTTCATAGGTAAGTCAGAGTCATGTGTTCTGTTGGGGGTTTGGTCCCTCCACCTCCCCCCAACCCCGAGTACTGTGGATTGAACCCAGTTGGAGGTTCTGTCCTGAGCCACATCCATTGTTAGTTTTTGAAACAGCATCTCCCTAAATTGCTGAGGTGAAACTCAAACTTCCAGTCCTCCTGCCTCAACCTCCCAAATGCTGGGAGTGCTTGACCACAGTCACTTCTGTTACTTTGTATTTGCTATAAAACTAGCCTGGTACTGTGATCTAATTCAAACACTCAGTACTTAAACTGAGCCAAGACCTAATTTATGATAAGCTAAAATCAGCTGTAATCTTTGTTGCAGCTACTAATCCTTTTTAAATGACACATTTTTCTAGTTCACTGTATTTAGATTTACAATTCTGCCCAGAGGTTCATCCTTACACAAGTACCTTCCAAATTATTTTTTTCCTCCAAGCAGAAAATGGAAAGGGTGGAGGAAAGAGACACTTTCACCTCCTAGTACATCCTATGGTACTTTACACAAAAGAGAACTACTTTCTCACTTAAACGTACATGCCCTGCTCTACAATAATACTTCCTAACCTATCCTCATCAGTAAGAATACATTATTTCAGTAGGGCCTGGTGGCACAGGCCTGTAATCCCAGCGCTCTGGAAGCCTGAGGCAAGGGAACTGCAAGTTCAAGCCCAGCATGGAAAATTTAGCAGCTTAGCAAGACCAAAATCAACCCCCCACCCAACAAAAAGGGCTAGAGATATAGCACATTGCAAAGGCATGAGGTTCCACTCTCAACACTTCAAAAAAAAAAAACCATTTGTCCATAATCCTTTGATTCTGCAACTGTTTATAGAATAATTTTTCTATTTTTAATTACTCATTTAATTACCAATCAGAAATCATAACTGAGAGAACAAGGGCTTACATAATAAATCTCAAGCCAGAAACAAATTCAGTATTTTAGTCTTCTTATGGGCAAAGTTTTGTCAGGCTTTCAAAATATTTAAAATTTCTGGAAAAAAAATATTTTCTGACAAAGATTTTTGTTGTACTGTGGACAGTCCCCCCTGGGCCCTTGAGTATGATTTGTGAGCACCACGGAGCTACATCTCCAGATTCTTTATTTTTGTTTTTTGGTTTTTGAGTCATGTTTTCACTAAATTGTTCAGTCTGGCCTCAAATCTTTGATCCTCCTGCCTCAGTCTCCTGAATAGCTGGGAATTAAATTCATGCATCATCACACCCAGCCTAACAAAGGTTTTTTTTTTTTTTAATCACTAGTCCATAAGGTTTATTTTTAACCAATAAGTATTCATTCTAAAACTATAATTTATAATTAAAAATAAATGCTAGATTATGCACAGATAAAAGCAGTAGAGATCAGATTATGTTTGAGGTACTAATCTCCATTAGCTGCTAGAATGGCCTTTGTGTAAATGACTTGGTCTGTCACTGTTTTTCTTTTCAAACATGATCAACTTGGCGAGAAAACCAGTCTGAAAGCAAGCTCAGCAGGGATCTCAGATAAAGCAGAAAGTTTCTGGGTTGAAAAGGAATGAACAAAGCATTTAAGATTAGAAAGAATAGATGTGTGGTGCATTTTTATTTCAAAATCACTGGCAGGTTTGACTTTTGTTTGCAAGTTGATAGGCTTGTTCACTGGAGCTAGATATAACAACTTTATCAGTCCTGTCACCCAAACAAGGTATTATAAAACTCAGTGAAGGCTGATTTTAGATTCTGGGTTAGGACCCAATCCCCATCCTGTCAAGCCCTCAGTTCTTTCCTCCTCATAAATTTCCATCCTCAGGTATTTGAATGAAAATAACTTATATGTCATGGTAACAGTGAAAATAATTGCACCAGATTACTACAATTTAAAGCCTAAAAATTCACAATTTGGTTCCAATCATGTCTGGCCCCACTAATTCAACATGAATGATGTTGTGATAAATTCAGAGGTTAGGATTTCATTAAAATTATTGTAAACTATTTTCCAACAATCTGAAACTGACTTGCCAAAACAGCAGCTGTTTCTAAAATGTTTCATGCTAAGCTTGCAATGAAGCTTTCATTCTTGACAATTATCTTTGAAAAAGTACTTTAATAGCTAACTCCTGCTTCATATGAATCATCCAGGGCATTCAGGTTAAAAAAAAAAAAAGAGCTTTTGTAAATTCAAAACAGTTGCCTAGGTCAATGGCTCTCAACCCTAGCTGCACACTGGAATCATCTGGGTAGTTTTTTTTTTTTTTTAAATAACTACTCCTGGCTCTTCTTGACTAATTGGTCTGGGAATGGTACTTACCTGGTTTGTCTTAAGAGCTCCCCAGATGATTCTAATGTGCAGAACTGCTAAAGCATCTGCCAGACATGTTAGCCCATGCCTGTAACCCAGCACTCTACTGAGGCAAGAGTCTTGCAAATTCAAACCAGTATAGGCAATTTAGTGACACTCAAATAAAGTATAAAATAATGGGTGAAGATGCAACAGCTCAGTGTGAAGGCTCTGGTTTCAGTCACTAATACCAAAGGACAAAACAAAACAACAAACCACCAAACACTAGGCTTCCAAAAATGACTTGATCCCATGTTCCCTCAATATCTGTTCCTTTTTGGGGTCTTAATTTCAACTTAAAGCTATAAAGCACACTCTCTTCAGGCTAAATACTGCTCCTGGGGGAGGGGGACTGATAATTTATGTTTACAAATTATTCAAATAAAATGTCCCACTCTTGAGATCCTTTTCACTAAAGGTGTAGCTGAATGTATTGTTTTTGCTGTCCGGACAGGCTCTCTCAAGTCAATTTAGGCCCTAACCTACTGAAATGTGCTAGAAACCACGATATTTCAGCACTCAGGTTAACATCTCAGAATGCCTCTTCCACAGGACAGCACAAAAAAATTTTTGTCATGTCACATGTTATATCTTGGCTTTCAAAAATACTATCACCTCTTCTACGTATGTAGTCAACACTTACCTTTTTTCTCTGTTGCCGCCAAAGGTCACAAGTCTCTTTTCTCCATAATGCTTTCCCAGATTATTTTAGGTCCCATTGATTTCATCCTTACAGAAATTCATCGTCTATACCAATTTGGGGAGTATATATTGTAGTGCCGGTTAGCTATTCATCCACTTTGATATGTCTTCCTAATCACTCTGGGGGCAAAAACTGATGCTTACACGTTGCGAGAGTTTTCAGAACATAGGCTTTTGTTTTTGGTTTTTTACAACCTCCTGACCCACTTGTCCTCTCCAACCTTTAACTCCCTTAATCTGACTAGCACCCACCATCATACCAAGCATTTTCAGGTCTACCTAGTGCCTTCTGAATTTTGAGATTCTACAATAATGGTAAAGACACAAAATCCCTGCCATTGGTTTTTGGCTACTTTCTGACTGTTCCGCCTACCTTCTTCATAAATCTTCGTCTCTTCCCGAAACATTATTATTTCTAGTAACAAACTCCACGAACAACGCTTCCTTCCACGCAGGACCCGACCTCCACACAGTCTCATTTCCCCAGGACCATTTCTCATTTCTAAGATGGCCACCACAAAGAGCATGGATGCTCAAGTTACATGATCTCCACCCACGCAGGACCACTATAGTTGGTGGGGGTGGGGTGTTAACGAGCAAGGGCTCGAGAACGGAGATAGAGCCAAAGAACTTACTACGAATAGTAAAATCTACAGGAACGAGGCCTAACAGAAAAGGATGCTGGGAAGCACGCTGCGCTGACCCAGCGCGCAGCCGCACGTCACAGGAAGTGGGAGCCCCACCCACAAGCGCAGGGACCGGAAAGGAGCGTTGCCCGCCCAGAGCGAAGGCTGCAGTGGGGCTACCGTGGCTCGGCTCAGGTAGGAAAGGCCCCCAGCCCTCGCTCCTCCGAACAGGTCACCTTTAGGTGCTGGGATGCCGTCACCCTCAGTCTTCCCTTCTGGCCTTTGTGCCCGAGGCCTTTGGCCCAGGGACTCCGGGCCGGCTTTTTCGACTGTTGGCCTCCTCTCCGTCGTCCTCTTGAGGGCCTACTTAGGACCTTTTCCTGTCTCTTTTTTAACCACCCCCTCCATCTTCTCTTTAGTCCTGTTACATAAATCTAGTCAGATTTTGGTTTTGGTTTGTTTGTTCTTTGTTTAAAAGAAGAAAAATGATTGTTTTACAGGGGCCTCGAACTGTTAAGATTTTAAACAGTAGCTTTTGACTGTAGGTAGTTCTCAGACTTAACTGCTTCACTGCTTACCCCATTCAGTGGCTTAGTACTAAGAAAAAGAAACACCTGTTAACAGTTTGATGCTTAGAAAGGGACGCAGCCACGTGGTGAGGCTTTACATTCCAGGACCCTTCCTTTTCTATAGTTAATCTTTTTTGTGGAAACAGATTGGCACCCTCTAAGTTGCTGTTTCTAGTACTCATCCCTCTTTCATGTGCCGTAAAATTAGGAAACAGTAGTTTTTTCTTCCAAGCCTTTTTACTCTTCATAAAAAAGTATGAAGTAACTATGTAAAATATGTTACCCCAACAGGATCTGAATTTCTTAATCCAAACATGAAAAAATACATTTGAATGTAATTTTACTAATGATTGTCATTAACAGATGAACTCCGCAGCGGATTACTAAGCCTTAGTTCCAGCTGGTCACTAGTATTTTCTAGCAGAGGTTCTACTGGTGCTTATGTCATAGAATGGAGGAAAGGGGTTTGAAATTGTGTGAGAGGCCAAAGGAGATCTTGCCTGGAAACAACAGCTGTAAATATAACCAATTTTTGGAAGCTTTCTATGGGGTAGTTTACATTGAAATTAGTTCTTCCCCATAATAATATGTTTATGTAACCAGTGCTTAATGGAGAAAATCTGTTAGAGGAGGATTCAAAATATGAAATAATTTCTTTTTCATATTAGATTTGTTCAGACTGTGTTATCCATAATATAGGTAGGGTTTTTTGTTGTTGTTGTTTTTGGTTTTGTTTTATGGGGTTACTGAAAGAGTGTATTTTTGGCAGGGAGGCACTAGAGATTGAACCCAGAGCCTTCACACTGAGCTACATCCTAGTCCTTTTTGTGTTTGTTTTGTTTCGTTTTGAAACGGGGACTTGTGAAATTGCCCAGGCTGGGCTAAAACTTGAGGTCTTGCCTCAACCTCTCAGAAAGCTTAGATTACAGACCTGCATCACCAGGCCTAGATTATACATAGCTCTTGAGTTCTATTGTTCACAGTTTTCTCTCAGTGGATAGAGGGCTTGAATATTAACTGGAGAAGTTTAAATCAGCAACACTTATCATATTAGCATAGAAGACTGGGGACGAGCAAAGTGAAATATGACTAAGAAAGAGAAATATCAGTGTGATATTTCCTGATCATGTTTTTAAAGCACCATAAAAATAGTCATCTAGAATGTCTGAGCACTTTGGATGAGTTAAACGTATACCATCTGACATAGGCAGCCAGCATTCCCAGATCCCAGAGGCATGACTGATAGCCTGCCTGTTCTGTGATTTTTAGGAACTTGAAAGGAGGGCTTTAAAACAGTACCCTGTTACGGTGTTTTGTGCGGAAGTTTAAATAACAGGTATTCAAGGTCTTGACTTGTGCCTTCTAATAATAAAAAGCATCAAACCGTAATAGGTAAATAGTAATAGGTTGTTGCAGTGGCATTTAAAGCAGTCTGACATCTTACCATCAGATTGCAATTTATGATAATGGTCTACTTAAATTTTTCTTATTTGTTTGTAGGCCCTAGAATTTATTCCAAGAACGTGAATTAGGTGATAATGTTAAAATACTTCAGAGGAGTCAGGTGCAGCTTCTGTATGCCTATAGCCCTAGCTACTCAAAAGGCTGAGGCAGAAGAATTGCAAATTCAAGCCCAGGGTGGGTAGCTTAGTTAGACCTTGTCTCAAAATTTAAAAAGCTGTTATGTAGCTCATTGGGAGAGTGCTCGCCTAGGATGAATGAGGGCCAGGGTGAAATCACCAGTTCTGCAGGGGGGAAAAAAGCTTCAGAGGAAAAGGGAATGTTTTAAAGCTTTAAAGAAAACATTCTGGTTAGAGGGCGTGAGCTAAGGATGTATTTTGAACTTGAGTATCTTCAATTTCAGAAGGAGTGACTTGACTTCTTAGGGTTACTTCATAGAACATTTTATTTCTAATTCCCTTAATAATGTTTTTCTCTTCTTTCCCCAGCACGTGAAATCGGGTCTTTTTCATCATGGAAGACACCTACAGTATGTACTTGTTGCTTTTAGAAAATAAGTTAAATCATTTACGTATAGCTTTATGTCTAACTAGATTGTTAGTGTGTTGGGAAAAATCGTATTTCTTCCTGAACTGCTGAGGAGGAGAGGTCTATGTAATAGTGATGAGAGAAGTACTCCAAATTTGAAATAAGACACTGGAAACTTAAAGAGATATAACAAGTCATACAACTTTAGAAGGGCAGCAGAGGGGCTGGAGGAATGGCTGAGTGGTTAAAATGCTTGCCTAGGAAGCACTACATCAAGCGCTAAGTACCTGTATCATTCCCCAGCACCACAGAAGATGGGCATGGTGGCTAATGCCTGTAATCCCAGCACTCAGGAGTCTGAGTCGGGAGGACTGCCATGAGTCCAGGGCCAGCCAGGGCTCCATAGTGAGTTGAGGACCAGGCTTGGCTGCGGAGTGAGACCCTGCCTCAAAATAAATAATTAAAATAAAGAGGCAGCAGGGGCTGGAGGAATGGCTCAGCGGTTAAAGCGCTTGAGCAAGCGCTAAGCCAAGCACTAAGTACCCAAGTTTGATTCCCCAGCACCACATGAGCTGGGCGTGGTGGCACATGCCTGTAATCCCAGCACTCGGGAGGCTGAGACAGGAGGATTGCTGTGAGTCCAAGGCCAGCGTGGGCTCTGAAGTGAATTCAGGACCAGCCTGGACCACAGAGCGAGACCCTGTCTCAAAAAAAAAAAAAAAAAAAAAAAGGAGGCAGCAGTTAGGAAACCTATCTTAAACTATATTTTGTATTTGGTTTGGTTTTTTGGTGCTGGGGTTTGAGCCGGGGCCTGCCTTATACTAAGCATGTACTCTATAAATTATATTTTTACTTAAATAAGGTATTTAAACTCCTCAGGACTTCAGCTTCTCCCATTTATATAACACAAGAATAGTAACTTCTACATTCTGTTTTGAGGGGTAATACAGATAAGAAATTCTAAAAAGGATTCTTACCTCCCAAGTGATCCAGGAAACTTAAATTGCCCAAGAAATCAGAGAACCATCACCTGGAATCATACAAGCAAAGGCCCTGAAAAATCAATTTATTTTATTACAATGAAAAAATAGAGGCTAGATTAATTGATTTGCTCAAAGTTAGCTGTTAGTTTAGGACATAGAACCAGAGTCTTGTATGTTTATACATAGTACCATATTTGATTGCGCAGGCACTAGGGTTTTTAGGCCCTGACCAAATTTGAGAAATGTCAAAATTGATACCTGTGGATAAAACTTGCAACAGGGACTCCTTTGTTGTCTACTTTGCTGTCTTATTCATAACTACTATCCTTTAGTAGTTCCAGCAGTTCCAATTAAAGATAGTACAGCCTCATTCTACCTTCCAAAAAGAGGCCAGTGCAAATCTTCATCACTAGAATATAAAAACTAAGCCAGGTATAGTGGTATATGCCTATCATCCCAGTACTTTGGGAGGCTGAGGCAGAGGATAACAAGTTCAAGCCCAGCCTGGTAGGCCTGAGATCCTGTGTTAAAGTAAAAATATAAAAATGACTGGGTTTATAGTCAGTCTGAAGGCTCTGGGTTCAATCCTTAGTACTGCAAAAGCATATATATATATATATATATATATATATATATGCACACATAAGACATGTATATATGGCTGTGTGTATATGTACAGTCTTTACTCAGTATCTAGAACAGGGTGATACTCAAACCCCAACATGTGGGAAACAATAGGGCCCTTCCCAGGAGTTTGTCATTCAGTGATGGGATCGAGAGTGGGCGTTGTTTCCTTCCTCTCAAGATGTAAGGTTACTTTATTCTGGAACTGAGGAGGACGACAGGTAAAAGCTTCCACTAACCGGGAAGGAAGCCCATGAGGTTGTCTCAACATAGGCAATTCTAGCAAGTGCTCAAGATAAAGCTGATGCTTCTGATCTGAGGATTAAAATTATTAAAATTATTATTAAAAAATAATTATTAAATTATTAAAATTATTGATTTTATTCTTTGTTTTGATTTTTGTTTTTGGGGGTTTTTTGAGACAAGGTCTCAAATTATAGCCTAGGCTGGTCCTGAACTCACTACGGAGCCTAGGCTGGACATGGACTCAAGGCAGTCCTCCTGTGTCAGCCTCCTGAGTGTTGTTGTTACAGGCATGTACCACCATGCCCAGGTTATGTGGTTCTGGGGAATTGAACTCAGGGCCTTGCACTTGCAAGGCAAGCACTTTAACCTCTGAGCTATTCCCCAGCACCAGGAATTACTGATTTAGAGGATTAATTTTTCTTGATCTTCCTTAAGGCTCTCCTTATAATTTTTTTCTTAGAAAAGAAGTTCACCTAGGAGCTTATTAGGAATGCACAGTCCTCAGCGTAACGGCCAAAAAAAAAAAAAAAAAAAAAAACTAGGAGAATTAAAAAGAAAAGAAAAAAATGCACACTCTCAGGTCTTATCGCAGACCCACCGAGTCAGAATCCGCATTTCTAACGCAATCCCTAATAACACCTGGGAATGGTATATACTAACTTTTAAGAAGTTCTATGTTAGGATATACTTGATCTCTTCTTATAAATTGACCTAGATTTCTAGACTTAATTTGATAGTCCTAAAGATCTTCATTTTTTTTTTCTTGCTTTTCTTTCTTTCTTTCTTTTCTTTTTTTTGACAGAGTCTCACTCTGTACCTGCCCCTGAGCTCACTGCAGTCCTCCTGCCTCAGTTCTCCCAAGTGCTGGGATTGCAGGCGTGTGCTTATGTGGTCCTGGGGAATTGAACTCAGTAATAGGCAAGTGATTTAAATGCTGAGCAGATCCTCCAGCTCCAGATCTCCAATTCTATCTTCATGCCGTAGCTCAACTGTTGAACTTAAGTTAGGTATAGTTTCCTCATTCCAAAGAAGTTTTCTCTATCGCTCACTACGGGTTCAAGACCCAACAAAATTTGAGGAACAGTTCAGACAACGTTTTTGGAAAAAGCTTGTCAATGGGACCTACTTTGTTTTCCACAGTATGTTATATTCCCAGGAAGCCAGAATTTTTGCAGAGAAGTGTGATGGTCCTTATTACAACTTTACATGCATGTACACTGCAGTGTAGCATGCCTCGGTGTACACCTGAGAAACATTACAGTGCATTAAGAATCATAAACTGGATTGTCAGTCACAGTATTTTATACGATAGTTAAAAAATGGAAAATACCCATTGTTGTAGTTAGGATCTGGAGTATCCCCCAAAAGTCTCATGTATTTTAATGGAACCATGTGATGTTGGTGGATCGGGGTCTGGTCTGGAGGGGTGGACTGCAGTTAAGTTAGGATTAACGGTGTGTAGTGGCCACACCTGCATGCAGGAGGGACTAATTACTGGGCGGAGACCTGGAAGGATACATAAGCTGCACCTGCCTTCCTGGAGGACGTGTACTAGTCTCAACTAGCCTCAGCTTGTCTTTCTGTTTGTCCGGGGAAGCTGCCTCCACCTCTCTGTCTGCCATGTACTTGGATTGTTGCCGGCCACCCCTGAATGGACTGTGACCTTCGAGACTGTGAGCTAAAATAAACCTTTCCTGTCTTAAGTTTGTGGGTGTCGGGTATTGAGTCACAGCAACGAAAAAGTAACTAAGACACCCATTAACAAGGGAATTAATCTGTGGTACAACTGCGTACAGCTTTGACATATCTCTCACATACAATTGCATGTTAAGGTTTGTGTTAGTAGTGTCCCCCCAAACCCTCTTGAATCGGCAAAGTGATTGGGTCATGAGGGTTAATTCTATCTGCAGTAATCCATTAATGATTTCATGTACTGTTAGTTAGGAGGTGGGGCCTGGTCAGAAGGGGTGGATAACTGGAGCACGACCAGAAAGGTGTATCTTCCTCCACAGCTCCACACTTCATGCTCTCATTTCCTGGACACCATGAGTAGGAAAGCTTTTCTCAGGCTAAGCTCTCTGCTATGCCCTTTCACCATTGCCAGCACCTATGGATGGACTCAGACCTTCTGGAACACTGAACTAAAATAAAGCTTTCCTCTCTTCATTTATACGTGTCAGATATTGTATCCCAGTAACAAGAAAGTAGCTAGGACAAATTCCAAGAAACAAATAAAAGGAAAAAAGGAAGTTTCAAAATATAAAATGCAGGAAATCTTGTTCCATGCTCTAGCATGGATGAGTCTGTGAGCATTATGTGAAGTAACATGCCAGTTATAGGAAAAATACTGTCTGATTTCACTTATAAGTAATATCTAAAATACACAGATTTCAAACAGGGGTGTAGTTCAGGAGTCAGAGTGCTTACCTAGCAAACACAAAGCTCTAGTTTCAGAACTCCAGAACCACATAAGCTGGGCATGGAATCACATGCCAGTAATCCCAGCACTTGGGAAACTGAGGCAGGAAGATTGCACTGAGTTTTAGACCAGCCTGGGCAACATAGTTAGTTCAGGACCAGCCTGGACTATAAAACAAGACCCTGTCTCAAAGAATTAAAAAATTTTTAAAATAAAATTTTAAAAAAGTTAATCAGATATATGGAATGGTAGTTCCCAGGGGATAGGGACAATAGGGAATGGAGAATTCACATTAAATGGGTAGATATAGTTTCCGTTTTGTGAAATGACAAACTCTTAGAGATTGTTTGCACAACAATGTGAATTTGAATTAACATACTGAAATGTATGCTTAAAATATTAAATTTTATATGTATTTCATCAGTTTTTAAATTTTGGTTTAAAAATTTTTTAAGATCTAGAAAACCAAATTAGAGCTGACCTAACTTGCCACGCACCCAGAAATAAAGCATTCTGGTCAGAAGCTCTCATTATCAACTGATACATGCCACTATATGGGCAGTGTAATATGTATGAATCATGAGGTATGTCCTGTCTGTCAGTTGCTGACATGGCCTAGCATTTGCCAAGGGATGGAATGGATTAAATGAAGGGAAACTAATAAGAATTTCATTTTTAAATGCTTCCTGAGTGTCCTGAAGCTTCAAAAATATGAAAAGATTGCTGGTCAACAAAAACTTGGTTGGCATAATAAGCTCGCCTGTTCTCTCAGACTTTTTCTTGCTATTTATTCTGTCCTTCAGATCACCTTTCTGACTCATTTGCATCACGAGCATGGTTAGCAATGTATTCCATGTTTACCACTCTTCCAGTGAAACTGTCTGTTTCAATTCCCCACTGGTTTCTGATTTTCACTGCAGTCTCCTGGCTTATAAGCTTCTTATCAAATGTGAATTGTTTGTCTTATTTCACTCTAAAAATTACCTTTAGGAGCAGCAAGAGCGTTTACCTCTTGTCCTCGGAACATCCTTAGCCATTTAATTGCCCTTTCTTACCCACACTTACTAAAATCTGGGGCTCAGCCTGGGCACCTGGTGTAGCCTAAGAGCAGCTGTAAATAGTATGGTCTAGACTAGGGGCTTTTTTTACCCAGCAGTTTCATATGTCCACACTTGTCTTAACCTCAGGAAGTTCTCTTTTTGGAAATAGTGTTATTTTTTTCTTCTAATGAGATTGTTAGTAGATTAAGAATTGTTTGGAGTATTTTCCTCCTCATCTGTGCTCCGAAATAGTAAAACCACCCACCTGATAAAGACAGTAGTGTCATTTGAAAGGTAACTGAGTCACCATGATCGGGAACCACTTCTAGGAGTAAATTATAGCAGACAGACAAAAAAAAAAAAAATCTTTGTCATGAGATGCCGGTAGTAGACAGGGATCTGGAACGGGATTGACTACCGTCACCTTGCCCTAAGACCAGAATAGGAGAGCAGGTGGGGTCGATTTGCAGGTGCAGGGGGCCCCAGTGGATGTATTGTCACATCCCCATTCTACCCCAACTTTACCAAACTGCTGAATCTAGCTAGCTGGAGAAGAGAAATGAGCCTGAATTAGAACCTTTAGAAAAGGAAAAGGGGATGTCACTTAATACAGTTGCCTTTGTTTTTAGTAAGGGTGACCAACAATGAAAACTATTTAATCAGTGGCTGATTCTTCTGTACTTACTGAGAATCAGGGATAACAATTTCATGCTCTCAGTGCTACATCTTAATTTTGTTTTGTTGCCCTTGATGCCCTTTATTAAATCTGTTTTCTTTAGAATCTTATTCTTTGCTTACAGATTTTGTTTTTTTAAAAAATCCAAAGTGCCTAGAGTACTGTAGCTTTACAAGGGCCTGTTACACTTCATCCTTAACTGTATTTTTCTCTTGCAGTTGACTCCTTGGACCCTGAAAAGCTGTTACAGTGCCCATACGATAAAAACCACCAGATCAGAGCCTGCAGGTTTCCTTATCACCTTATCAAGTGCAGAAAGGTAAGGTTGTATTTTCATGACTTGCCCTCTTGGCTTCTTTCAAAAAGCCAGATTTTGTAAACATCAAGTAGTTATAGCATAAATATTTTAATTGAATACCAGAATTGTTTTGGATATAGACCTCTGTGTTAAATACCATATTTATAGAAAGAAGTTTGTTTATTTCTTGAGATAACATAATTTTTTTCTTCCAAGTAGTAGAAAAGCACCCTTTACAAGCATCATGTCTGGACCTTGTTCTTTTATTTATTATTTACAAAGAAAATGAAACACTAATTTTTGCTAGCAATGAAAAATTGCCCCCTTCTTGTAAATGTGATGTGTTCATTGTATTAATAAGATTGGGTGCTGTAGTACACTTCTTTCTGATTTTTGTGTCCTTTAGAAACTTCAGGAGGTTGAATAGCCAGAGGTTAGCCCAAGAAAATATTATTTCTAAAAAATAACTGTTTCTTCAAGTTCTAGCATCTTTTAAATAAAAATTCTCTCTGGTCACTCTTTCATAAACATATGTGATAGAAACTAGTGTTATATTAATTAAGAGGGACATTAATGGGATTGTTATGATGCAGATGACAGATACAAAAAACAAAATTCAGCCAGCGTTTATGCTTGGAAAGTAATTTTGTAGCCAGGCCTGATAGCACAGGCCTGTAATGCTGTCCTGTAGCAGGAAGATCACAAGTTCAAGCCCAGCCTAGGCAACTTAGCAACTGAGTGAGATCAAAATCAAAAATCAAAATGGGATGAAGATGTAGCACAATGTGAAGACCTGTGCTGGATCCTCAGCACCACAAAAAAAAAAAAAAAATTGTTATTCAACCCAACTGCTCATAATTCTTAAGGAATGTTTTTCTTAGCTGGAGGCATAGCCAATGGTGGTACATAGGCTTAGTGGGCAAGGCCTTGGGTTCAATCCCCAGCACACACAAAAACGGTGTTTTTCTTATAGTCCTGGAAACATAACATGCCTAGTTATTTCTCTAGCTCTTTTTAATCCCTAGAGGAAGGATCCCTTAAAATTAAACCTGAGCAGTGTGGAATAGCAGATGCCACTACAGCTTTCTCCCATAGTCTTTCAGATATTTCTCAAGATGAAAACTGAGAAGGAGAAACAAGTTATTTTTTTTAAAGGCACTATTATGACTCCTCTGTCTTTTAATGTCCTTAATCTTGGCCATAAAACCTTTGCATGAAATTTCTGACACCCTTTATAAAAATGGAGATTCCTGACCTTAAAAGTTTCTTCATCCTGTATGTTTTTTTCAGTATTTTTTTCACATACTTCTGCAGTGTGAGTTTTGTTTGTGACTTATTTTTTATTTTGATAAATTTCTTAACCATTTGCGTATTTGCTATAGGATTTAGGTGACACTAAACCTTTTTTGATTTTGGTTTAAAACAACTCAGAAAAGCTGGACTTGATGGCACACATCTGTAATCTCAGCCTTTGAGAGGCTGAGGCAGGAGGGTTGCTGCGAGTCCAAGGCCAGTGCCTGGTCTATGGAGCAAGACCCTCTCTTAAAAAATGTGTGTGTGTGTGTGTGTGTGTGTGTGTGTGTGTGTACATATATATATATGTAAAACAACTCAGAAAAGTAGCGTGTGTCATTTGGGCTTTTCTTCGGTGAAATAGCTAAAATAAAGGTCAAATTGTTCAGAGCCTCATTTCAGGCATCATTACATTAAATAAGCATCCCTGAGTTAATCTGAAAAATCACTGGCTGGTCCTTTGTGCAGCTCCCTTTCCGCAGCTGTTCTGCAGCACTACTGCAATGCGGACCAAGCATGTTTTAGCGTCAGTGTTTATGCTGCGAATTAGCTTTCAGAGACATCCAGAGAGCTCTGACATTGCAAGCTGTGTGGCCTGAGGAGTAAACAGGGAAAAGAAAAGGCTCATGTTTACTGTTTATCTCTATGAAAGACACTTAAATTCCAGGATCTGTGTCATCTGTCTCTATAATTAGGACAAAGAAGTATATGTCTTGATGGTTTTAAAATAACATCTGTATAATTTCCTCTTAATTTTCTAGTCTGAATTTGCCTACCACAACGAAGTCATACATTTGCTGAGGGATTTTAGCATAGCCATTTAAAGAATAAAGCCGAGCTGCTTCTCATGGACTTTTAAGTTACAAACCTGACAGATCTCTTAATGTTGGTTCCGCAGAATCATCCTGATGTCGCGAACAAATTGGCTACTTGTCCTTTCAATGCTCGCCACCAGGTTCCCCGAGCCGAAATCAGTCGTCATATCTCAAGCTGCGATGACAAGAGCTGTATTGAGCAGGATGTGGGTAAGCCTCACTAGCTAGCTAAAACGCTCCACAGTATAGATTAGCCCCTTCCGATTGGATTTGTTGCGCCAAATTCTCAGCTTTTGACTTGGATTATTTCAGAAGAAAAATAGTTTTATGCTTTTGAGATTTTTACCTCACAGCAGCAGTAGGCTTCCAGGTGGTTTATGTATCAAAGTGCTTTCTCTTGTGAAAAGCCTGGCTCATTTATTTTACTAGTAAAATGTCTAAAAATAAAATGCCTTAAATATGGTAAATTTCTTTGTTTCTCTTTCTTGGTTTTCTATCAGCAAAGAAGTAAGACCCTTATGTTTAGTCTTAATACTAATTTTTTTTTTTTAAACAAAGACCCATTAGGGTATTCTGATAACCTTTCTAAGATAGGGTCTCTTTCGTAGTCCAGGCGGGTCCTGAACTCACTGTATAGTTCAGGCTGACCTCAAACTCACAACAATCCTCCTGCTATGATTCCCAAGTGCTGGGGTCACGAGCGTGCACCAGCATGCCTGGCTTATGTAGTGTTGGGCCTCTCATTTGCTAGGCAAACACTAAAAGCTCTGAGCAATGTCCCCAGCCTCTCTGAAACCTTTTTTAGCTACTAACGCCTTTAAACACAGTAAGTTGGCAGTGTTTCCTTATGTCTCTGTTTTCTCGTAGTCAACCAAACCAGGAACCTTGGACAAGAGACTCTGGCTGAGAGCACATGGCAGTGCCCTCCTTGTGATGAAGACTGGGATAAAGGTAAAGTGCTTGAACATTTTTTTTCCACTGTGTCCAAATTGCAAGTCATTTGCTTAAGACAGGAGCGAGATTTTCCTTTATTAAGAACTTACCATGTTGCTTAGAATGCTTTGTTTTTATTGAGCCCCAAGATGAGCATATTTTTATCACTGTGTAGACACATAGAAGAGCCTATCCCTCTTGATTGGAAAAGATACTCTTTACATCTGTTTTTTTTTTCCCATAAATTGTGTTACACCGTCTGTGTTTGATTGTTACTAGGCACGTTTATTATTATTTATGTTGCTTGTGTTTATATCTTTCAATTAAATTCCTGCTTCTGTGTCACTTAAGCAGGATGCTTGGTAATTTTTACTTGAATCTCCTAACTTCAGTGCATTATTTCCTGTCTTACTGTCAACTAGCTTGCACGTGTCTCTTATCTGATAGTACTACAGACTATGTTTGTCTCCTTCGGCAGATTTGTGGGAACAGACTAGCACCCCATTTGTCTGGGGCACAGCCAACTTCTGTGACAACAACAGGTAAATGAAATTGTCTCATTCTCAACACTACTTCCCCAAATCAAGAGTGTCTTACTTTAAAAAAAAAGAAAGTGAGATCCTGTCAGAAACAAATTAAAAGTAAAAGTGGGCTGGAGATACAGCTCAGTGTCAAGGTCTGTGGCGCCGTCCCCAATGCCTAAAATAAAATAACAATAACAAAATATAAAAAGCTAGAGATGTAGCTCATTGAAAAGACCCAACTTAGTATCACAAAAGAAGTTAAAAAGTTCTTTGAAATTGGAAACATATCCCTTCTTTTCCCTAACTTTTGTGTCTGATTTAAAGCTATGAAATTCCTCATTAGTGCCAACACTCAGACCTTAAAAGATCAAGTTTCAAACCATAGTGAGAATTCTGTATTAGGAAATGAAGGAATAAGGTATAGACTTCATTTTTTTGTATGTAAGAGTGCTTATCCTTTTTTTATTTCTCAGCCATTGAGGCCAGTTAATAATTTTAAATGTATACTATGTGTACTAAGATAGAAAAACTTAGATGAATTCCATTGGTTACATTTTTAATTTTACCTCAGCTCTGTGAGATTTCCTGGCTTTGGCTAGGCCGAATGGCAGTTTATCTCACGTTTACTGAAGGAGGTGATGACCTGTCATACTACTGGACAGTAGGTCACATTGCTGTTTACCTCAGTTTCTGGAAACTAAAGATGATTAGACTCATCTAATGCCTATATAAAACAGAGAACTTTCCAGAGAAGGGGCAGTCATTCCAAACTATGGAAATATTTTGATGGAAATGTGTTTACATTTTTGCCCACATTACAAAAAGAACACAATTTCGGTTGCTTTGTGTGTACCTGCCTAAAGAATTCAGGTAGTGCTGACATCATTAAATTCCTCTTTTTGCAGTCCTGCAGGCAACATAGTTATGGAACCTAAGAGTAACCTGGCTTCAGGCATGCGAGTTCCCAAATCTCTGCCATATGTTCTTCCTTGGAAAAATAGTAAGTGAAACGGAGAGAAAAATGCTTTTCCTGTTGTCGTCATTATACCAAAAACTGGTCTTGATTATCCAGACATACTCATTACTGAACACCTTTGCACTTGCACAGCCTTGAAAGGGAGTGCCCCCTTAAGTCTTTCCTCCTAAGCATTCACTTCACCCTACTTCTTACCTTTGCTAGATTATGAGCAGTAAAGTAACAAGATCCCAGAAACCAAAAGAATATTTTTAATATGGAATGATGTCAAGTACTATGAGTAGATTTTGGGACCAATTAAAAAAAACTATTGATTTCAGCTAGAAGTCATCTTGATTTTCAAGATATAAAGCATTGCGGGAAATCTAAAAGAAAAGGGGAGACAGAAAAAGAAGTCTTAAGAACCAACATAAGGGCTGGAGGAATTGCCCAAAAACACAAGTCCCTGAGTTCGACTCCCCAGCACCGCATAAGCCAGGCGACGTGGCACACACCTGGGGCAGGAGGATTGCCATGAGTTCAAGGCCAGCCTAGGCTTCACAGTGAGTTCAGGACCGACCTGGACCACAGAGCAAGAACCTAAAAAAAAAAGTCAGCATAAGGAATGGAATTCAGATGTATCCTGTAGATATCCTAGACCATGCTGAGTAAATGGGTACTAAACCTTGATAAATTCTCACATTCAGAATACCAAAGATAGCGTAATTTTTCTTTTAATACTAAAGAATTTTTCTAAGGTTACTCGTAAATTCAGGTTTCTTTCATTGAAGTTTTTCTGCTGTTTGAGCTAATTTTGAGTGGCTAGATTATTCTCTTTAAAAAATTTGCATTGGATACTTGCATACCCCCCCAAAAAAAAAAACAAAGATCACCAGATTATATGCCAAAGGTTTGATAGGTACTGGGCTACTTTCTTTTTTCCATGCTCTTTATCACTAATGTAAATTCTTCTGCTTTTATATATTATTCAGTATACCCCAGGAATAAAGCATTTTGTTTAGTAAGCATAGATGATGGAGTGAGTTTCGATTGACATGATATATTTATTTTGAAATATTTCTGCTTACAGATGGAAATGCACAGTAATTGAATGTCTTTCTCAAGTAAGTGTTTCACTTTTATGTCACTATATCTTCAGATGGATTCAAGATTTAACTGGACATAAAGCAATTTGAGTCTAATTTTCTTTTAGATTATGGTACCAAATTAAAGCTGTGTGTATGCATGTGTTTTTAAGTGGATAGCCTCTGTTATGGCTTTGCACACTATTGAATAGGCATTTACTAGTTAAATTAGAATTCTGTTAGCATGCTAAGTTGTTTTCCCTAACATTAATACACATTGCTTTCTTGTATCAAAGTTGCATTCTAGATCTATCACACCTCTTGTAATGGACTGAGATTAATCAGACAACTGCGCTTCACTGCTCTGCAGTTTTTTCCCCTTGCAATACAGTTTAGTCCTCATCAAAACATTTACACTCTTTTTAATGAGCACTCAGAACTTTCGGTTCTCTAAGAGTCTTGCACTGTTGATCTTATCTGAGTATTTTTATTTAGCTGAACCTCACAAGAAAACTATTTGAAGGGGCCAAAATTATTCTTTTTATTAGTGTTTGTGATACATAATAATAATCACCTTAAGAAAATGGTGAATCAGGCTGGAGGAATGGCTTAGCAGTTAAAGCACTTGCTTAGCAAGTGCTAAGTCAAGTGCTAAGTACCTGAGTTCAGTTCCCCAGCACCACATAAGCTGGGCAGGGTGGTGCACTTTTCCCAGCACTCGGGAGGCTGAGACAGGAGGATTACCATGAGTTTGAGGCCAGCTGGGCTCCCTAGTGAGTTCAGGACCAGC
This sequence comes from Ctenodactylus gundi, assembly GCA_004027205.1. Taxonomy (NCBI): domain Eukaryota; kingdom Metazoa; phylum Chordata; class Mammalia; order Rodentia; family Ctenodactylidae; genus Ctenodactylus; species Ctenodactylus gundi. The sequence continues at coordinate 141,298 of PVKB01002189.1, read as the reverse complement.
CTGGGTTGCAGAGTGAGACCCTGTCTCCAGGAAAAAAAAAAAAAAAATGGTGTATCAGCTTGAGAAATTGGCACAGTCTTTTATCCTTCACATATGAAGCCTTTCCTTGACGTTCTTCTACATGCCCACAGCAGAGCCAAGTTTGATACTTCAGATGTTTCCTTGGCTCACAGCACCCAGCCATATAGCTCACAGCAAAGGGAATATTACAGAGGCTAGGAACGGCATTGTCTCCCTACTGTCTTAGGCCTTCAGTGAATACGTAGTAAGTGAATGAATGATTGGCCTGTTACTTCCTCGTCTCTCTCTCCTGACAGTGAAGCAGATGAATCTGTTTGGGTTCATTTTGTACCAAAACTAATGTTTCTTCTGAGAAGTGAGAAAGATGCCAAGGCAGACACTTAGCTAGGACAGTAACATTTATCAGTGTCTTCAGATAGTGCCCATTTTTCTTGATAGGTTCTGACTTAAAAATGGTTAAATACACCTGGAAACCAGAAAGTAAGATTTGGCGTCTGAAGGGAAAGAGACACTGTAGCACTAGGTGTGTCAGAAAGCATACCTTCCGAGGTAGGCCCAGCACTCTGGGAGGCTGAGGCAGGAGAACTGTAGGTTTGAGCCCAGCCTGGGCAATTTAGTAACTTAGCTACAAGATCTTGTCTCAAAATCAAAACTAAAAAATGTCCCAGGGCTGTCGCTCAGTGTGAAGGCCCTGCCCTCAGTCCCTTTCTTACTTTTTCATCACTGTGACTCAATACCCAACATCCACAAGTTAGGAAAGATTTTATTGTAGCTTACCGTTTCAGAAGATCCCAGTGCGTTCACGAGTGGGCAGCTACTAAATTGTGAAATCACATGATGGGCCGCAGCTAGAGCTCAAAGTGGAGTTCCTGGGGCAGAGATCCTCACAGCATGGTGGAACAGAGAGACTAGGAAGAAGGGCGGAGCCAGCTCACAACCCTCCCGGTCAAGTCCATGCCTCCGCCCCTTCCAGCCAGGCCCCACCCCCAGCTCTACACAGTACCCATAGGAACATGAGGCTCTTAGAGGACACGCCAGGTCCAAACCACCACAGTCCCCCAGTACCACAAAGAAAGCGTGCACCGAACAGACCTAGATAAATTGTGAACTTTGAATGACTCTTCAAAGTGATGCACAGGATGACTGATACAGTATAGACATCTGTCTAGTAAAAATGATTCCCCTTATGATTAAAATCTTTAAGAAACTTCTATAACTTATAGCCGCATGCTTCTTTGGAATTTTACCCTTAGCTGTTAAACTCTTTATACATTGAAACTTTATTTTTCTATGTAACCCTTGGGAAATCAGAAAAAAAATAAAATTAAGTTAGATAAGAATCTGTAAGCAGCCACAGACTTTTTTTGTCATCATAATAAAAATGAAGTGGGAACAGTTCCATGGCCAGAATGCTTGCTTAGCTTGCACGAAGGCCTGGGATCGATTCCCTAGCACCACATTAAAAAATTAGCTAGGTGTGGTAGTCTGTACCTGTAATGCTAGCACTCAGAAGGCCAAAGCTGAATGATTTCCATGAGTTTGAGGCCAGCCTGGACTACGTAAGTAAGTTCAGGACCAAGCTAGACTAGAGAAAGAGAGACCCTGTCTTAAAAAATAAAAGAATGTTGATACACAAAGCAAGCTTTATGTGCACTGTGGTACCAAAGAGCTAAGTGTCGGAAGATACATACTTGGTGTTCTGCCAGTAACAGTAGTAGATTCCTCCAGCAGACCAAGAGAATTTAATTAGGTTATAGTTGTGTGTCCTGTTATTAGATGTAGTTGGTGCTTTTGTTATTGAAAATAACAAACTACCTTGTTTTTTCTCTTTTTCCTCGTTTCCTTGCAGATAGATGCAGACCCAAGAAGACTGTGCTTCTTCCTATTACCCAAGGGTGTTTTTTTTCCTTATCTAATTACAGAAGTATAAAATTACCTGTCACTTTCAAACTGACAAAGTGTCTTTTTTTCTGAGCTGGATGGGGGGAATATTTGGATTTAACTTTGAAGCATGCAGTCAGCCTGCACAGGCTTATAATCCCAGTACTTTGGGAGGCTAAAGCAGGAAGGTCACAGGTTTGAGCCCAGCCTGAGCAACTTACTGAAACCTGCCTCAAAATCAAAAATGAAACTCAGCTGGGATACAATTAGCTTATGCAAAGGCCCTGGGCTCAGTCCCAGTACTGAGAAGAAAAAAAAAAAAATGCACTGTAGCACTATAAGCATTGTAATACCCTTTCACTGAGAGGGAAAATAGTAGCTGCTTGAATTAGTCTTTTAGACAAAAATGTATACAGTATATACTACCGTGGCATTGTGTAAGTCCTACAGAGTGAGAACTCTCAAAAAAAAAAAAAAAGTCCTCTTAAGCTCCAGGAAAAGAGAAGATAAAAACGCATCACTTTTAAAGAGGTCATTGTTAAAATCAAGGCACCTTGTAGGCAGGCGCTGTGGTGCATACCTGTAATCCCACCCAGCCGCACACTTGTAATCACAACGTGGAGCCCAGCCTAGACAACACGGACTTAGAAAGACCCTACCTTAAAGTAATAAAATGGGCTGGGGATGTAGCTTGGCGTAAATGCCTTCAGATCAAGCCCCAGTATTAAAAAAGGCAAGCAATTTGCATACTGCATACTTTTTGTTCTGGTAGGTTTTATGCTTCTGTTTTGGGGCTGGGCATTGAACACGGCCTCCCACGTGCAGCTGGACACTCTACCACTGCACCCCCATTTGTGTGTCCTATATTTTAAACCATCAAAGATTGACCAGCCTTTAGAAGGAGAGATCTTTAATATATGTCTCATGTGCCGATTTGATGGGTAGAATAAGGGAAACTGTAAATTCCATGAGAAAAAATGGTATTTGTTCATTTTTCCAATCACCATCTTCTGATACTGTTCCAGTATTGACCTCCCAGAGACCAGTGAGAACAGGTCAATCTGCTCAATGCCACCAGCAGTCTCGTCGGTCTCCTACGCCACCCACGCCGAGAGCTGACCAGCCCAGACCTGAGTGTGAGTGGGCCTTTGCCTTTGTACCACAGTTCTACTACCTGGACCAGTTCTTGTAACTTAAGAATGTGACAACCCGTGCGACCAATGAGAAATCTAAGCCTCCTCCCCTAGACAGTGACCCTAGGGAGCAGCTAGTTGGCCAGCAGATTTGCGTTTATGTTCAGCCTTATTTAAAGACCATTTCAAGCCAGCTAAGGAGGTAGCACACTGCCTATCACCCCGGAAACTTAGGAGGCTGAGGCTGTAAGTTCACTAGTTTGAGGCCAGGCTGGGACATAACTCAAGGATTCAAGTGCCTGCCTGGTATGTGAAAAGCCCAGGCTATGATTCCCCAGTGCCACAAAAAAAATTTGCCGGGTGTGGGTGACACATGCCTATAATCTCAGCACTCTGGAGACTTGAGGCAGGAGGATTGTCTGGGCTGCATAGTGAGTTCAGGACCAGCCTGGATTACAGAATGAGATGCTGTCTCAAAAAAAAAAAAATGTTCTCAATCTGGTTGTTATTATTATGTATCATAAATCCATACTAAGAATAATAGAATGGGAAAAAAGTCTCAGACTGGAGATGTAGCTAGTGCAAAAGCCTGGGTTCAGTGTCTAGAACCACAAAAATACATAATTTGACATGAAACTAAAATGTTAGAGTAAGAAACTTGAGGAAGACAGTTATTAATAGGTGTATACTTGTGTGTGTTTGTGTGTCTTTTATAGGTCTAAATGAAATAAGTCTAGGTTATACAGAAAACTTCTGATAAAAGCCCTCTTAATTTTTATTAAAATATTTGCCACTAAAATAAAGATGCTTTTGTAAGCTTATCTGATTTAGTTTCCTGTCCTCAGACTCCCGCCTGAGGGTTTTTCCCAGACAGCCTCTTTGTCAAATTTCTCCAGAGTAGGTCTCTATGACTCTGGGGCAAATTGAAAGTGACACAGAAAGTCCTGAGACTAGAAGCTCCGCCGAAATCTCTTTTTTGCTGAATTGGAGATTTCGACAGAAGAGTCAGTGTTTTAACTCTGTGAAATCCTTGAAAAATAAACATCGATATTCTCCCAGTAGGTACTTGGATGTTCACCTCTCACATACAGAGTTGAAACATTTAGAAATCACCTAGTTCAAAGCTCTGTCTTATCGTTTGAAAAAAGCAGGTCCTGTACAAATGTGACACAGGTCTTTTAAGGAAGGAAAATTATAAAACAAAATTTGAAGTAGAGCTTATCTCTAATAGAAAACTTCTGGGGGACATTTTAGATCCAAACCACAATAACCTGACATCCACAACTTAAGGGAGGAAAATGGGCACTGTATGGGCACTGTTTCTTCTAGCTCACAGTTTCAGGTCTCAGTTCATTCATGTGGGTGGCCGGGAAATGGTGGAATAACATGGTGGGCCTTCCACAGTGGAGCTCCAGAGACAGAGACCCTCACAGCATGGTGGAACAAGACTAGTCAGGGAGGGTGGGCCTGGCTTATACCCATCCATGTCAAGCCCCCAAAAAGTAACTAAGACAGTGCTTATTATGTTGCATATGTATGCATATAATTTTAAAACATTTGAGAACTCCGAAGCAGGCCTGATGGCACAGGTCTGTAATTTCAACACTCTCAGAGGCTATGGTAGAAGGATCGCAAGTTTAAGCCCAGCCTGGCAACTTAGCAACTTAGTAAGACCCTGTCTCAAAGTAAAAAGAAAAATGGGCTGGAGATACAACTTAGTGTGAATGCTTTGGGTTTAGTCACCAGTACCCCCAAAAAAGAAAGAAAAAGTTAGTTCTAACGGGTTTTACTTAGCATCTCATATATTTTAACCCAAGGAAGTGAGAGAAGATACTAGGCCTTGAAAATCTGATCTTTGCTAAGGATATCCACGTTATTTTTTTCCTGTTTTATTAATATATACATATGCAATGCATAATGTTTACATTGAACTTTGGTATTCTGTGCACATATATATCTCATCAGAGTTACAAACCCTTCCCCTCTGCCTTTTTGAGCCTCGCACACCCTACCCTCCCCTGTAACTCCCTCTGCCCCTCCCCCATTTAGTTCTATGAAATGACTATTTTGGGTTTCTCAGAGAAACCATTCAATAATTAACCTTCTGTGTCTGACTCACTTCACTGAGCATGATGGTCACAAGTTTTCTCCATTTACCTACAAACGCCTCAAAACCACCTGTCTTTATAGATGAGCAGTACTCCACTGTGGGCATACACCGCAGTTTTTCTTATCCATTGGTCTGTTGATGGGTATTTTGGTGTCTTCCACATTTTTACTGTTGTTAGTTGTGCTGTATGAACATGGGTACACATGTATCTCTTTCATATGATGCTTTTAACTCTTTTGGAAAGATTCCCAGAAGAGGTATCACCCTGGATCAAAGGGGATATTTATTTTCAGTCTTTTGAGGAATACCCACACTGTTCTCCGTAGTGGTTGTACCAGTTTACAATCCCACAGCCTCACCGGCAGTGGTAGCTGTTTGAGTTCTTGTTATATGCCTTTCTGTGTGGGGTCAGGTGGTAGCTTAGTGACGTTTTGATTTACATTTCTCCTTTGGCTAAAGATGTTGGACATCTTTTCATGTCTTTACTAGATGGCCAACTCAGGAGTAACACGCTATGATTCTAACCTGATTCTTGGTTACGGCTTTTAGCTTCTGTATCATTGTGCTTCCTTACAGGTTGGTGCCGCGCTCAGTTTCTCATTCTCCCCCTCTGTTTCATCCTGCTCTCATTTTCAGGTCAGCCAGCGTAGGCCCCATGACCAGATACTTGAGTGGTCTGAACCAGCGCCCTGAATTCCCCTAAACCCCTCTGCTGCCTGTACTGTCTTCATCGATTTCCAAGTCAAATGAAGCCTGCCATCTCTGGATCTGTCCTCATGCCACCTGTCCCCGCTGCAGATGAGGATTTCTGTTCATTGCAGCTGTTTGCCTGGCTACTGTTTAGCTCCCTCACTGTTCCTAACTTTGCAGTTTCTACTTCCCGTCCCCACTTTCCGCAGTTGACTTTGCCTCTAACTTCCGTGAGAAAATCCTGGTATGGAATCTCACCTTACTCTCAAGCTGTGCACGGTGATGCGAAGTGACAGTTCTGTTTACTCAGGAGTCTGACGCAGAAGGGTCCTAAGTTTTAGGCGAGGCTGAGCAGTTCAGCTAGACTTTGTCCCAGAAAAGAAAAACAAACTGACCTTACTCTTTAGCTTACTTTGCATCGCTTCTCCTTTATCTCAGAGAGGCACTTTCGCTTCAAAGCTACCTTCATCCTGCGTTTGTGCAGCCTGCACTCTGTCCCGTTGTACTACCTGTCGCTGCGTAACGCATTTACCGAAAGCGTACCGGGTTAAAACACTAATAAGTACTTACTACTCTCCCAACTTCTTTGGGTAAGGAATTCAAGAGTGGCTTAGCTGTGTCATGCTGGCTTGGGGTCTTCCCTGTGGTTGTCAGGAAAGATTCTTCCAGGTAGTAGTTTCCTGAAGACAGGCTGAGTGGCTTACTTAGGTGGCTGGCAGGTCAACGTTGTTTATTGGTAGAAGGCCTCAGCTTCTCCCCACAGGGACTGTGCAGCCTGTTTGAGTGTCCTTGCAACATGTCAGCATGTCAGCTGGCATCCCCCAGCGTGGGCAGTTTAAGAGCAAGGTAAAAGCTGAAAATTCTTTCATGATTTCACTTCAGAATCTCCCTCCATTTCCATAGTATGCTTTTGGGTACACTGGTGAGCCCTTTTCCTAATGGGAGGGAATGTCACAGTAATACTAGGAGGCACGAATGATTGGAGATTATTATGGTTTGGATCTGGAATGTCCCCCAAAAGCTGCAGATATTGGGATGTTGTGGAGTGCCTGTGAGACCATCTGCCGTTAGCTAGGGCCTGGTTGTACAGGGTGGAACACTGGGACCTGGCCCAGAGGGGTAGGTCATGGGGACGGGACAGGGAAGGTGCATGGTAGCTCCGCCCTTCCTACCTTCCTAGGTTTCCTGTCCACCATGCCGAGAAGAGCTCCCCTCCTGCTCTGCCTCAGCCATGGGCTTCCACTTTTGCCAGCCTCCCATGAATGGGCTGAGACCTTCTGAAACTGAACTAAAATAAGTTTCTCCTCCCTTAAATTATATATGTCAGGTATTCTGTCCCAGGAACAAATAAGTAACTAAGACAGGGACCATGTTAAAAACAGGCTACTACCCTCAGCCTCTCCAGTCCTCCAGTATCTTCCACAAATTGGTCTCTTCCTCTTCTAACTTTATTCTCTTTTAACCATTCCACTTAGAAAAATGGAGTTACATTCATTCTTTTAGAAAAGATACAGCCACCAGGCCTAGTGGCACAGGCCTATAATCCCAACACTCTGGGAAGCTGAAGCAGAAGGATTTCAAGTTCAAGCCCAGCCTGGACAGTTTAGCTACTTAGCAAGACCCTGTCTCAAAATCAAAACTAGAAAATGGGCTGGGGATGTAGCTCAGTGCAAAGGGTCCAGGTTAAATCCCCAGTACTTCCAAAATAAAGATATACCCTACCCGCCATGTTGGTCAGGAGTTGGTTGCATTAAACAAAATTCATTCTAGATGACTTAACACAGTAAGGAACTTGCTATCGAGCACTAAATGAGTCACAGGATTGTAGGGAAAGCTGAAGAAACAAACTGTAAACTGGGCTTGCAGAGACAATTCCAATAGACTGCTAAGGGACCTGCCACAGCTTCTTCATTTAGAAACCTTCTACTCTAATTAGGGGCTGAATCTCATCTCTGCCACTGTCAGCATTCCCAAGTGCATGTCTCTCTCCCTGTCCCAATCTCTGTTGGCTTCAGAATCTAAGTGATACCCTAATGCATCTAACTGGTAAAATTTAATTCAGATATGATTCACATTAGCTAGCTCAGGAGGGCATCTCAGTGGTAGAGCACTTACCTAGCATATGTGAAGCCTTGGGTTCAATCCCAGCACCACAAGATAAGTAATAAAGCTAGCTACTAAGAAGCATAGAAAACATGACCATTAGCTGTCCACCTCTGGTCCTAGCAGCGCACCCTTGCTGAGGCGACCATGCATAGAACCCTCCAGGTTTTCTGTGAAGCAGCTCCTCGTTTCTTTTCTTCAGTGCCACGTTTCTTGAAAGAGCTGTCTGTCACTACATTACCCAGCCTGGCCTCAGACCTGTGATCTCAGACTCTGATGACAGGATTTAGGGGCATGCAACACCATGTCCTGCTGTTCCTACTTTTTGTAGCTTTCTAAAGGTGCCGGAGACCCAACCCAGGTCCTAATACTAGGCAAGCACCACTGAACTACACCCCTAGTCCAAGTCTCACTGATGAATCCGCTGTAACCTGCCCTCTCTATTCTCAAAGTGTCTCCACTAGGCCACCTGCTGTGCAGGACCAGATGTCTATCTCAGGCCTCCTTCCTAGGCACTCAAGCAGCTGGGTGTTTCTTGTAAAGCTGTAGTTGCAGCCATGTCAATATTAGACACAAGAGAATTAAGGTCATTTTCCCCTTGGACTTAAAGGCACCTAGACTATCAGCTATTACCTGGATTAGACTTGCTCTTCTTCATACATAACTAATACAGGTGATTGAAGTCACTGTTGATCCAGTCTTTTCAGAATTCCTTCACATTCAGTCAGCAAATCCTGACATTTCAACACAGAAATGATACCTGAAGTCAACAAGTTCTTTGCATCTCTACTGCCGTTGCTGGGTTTCAGATCAGCATCTTGCCAAGCCTCTTACAGCAAGCTTCTATCTAGTCCTTCAGCTGATGGGTTTTTCTCCATTTCATTTTATATTTCCTATGCTTTAGCACGACTTTAAAAATATTTAATAATCTGTTCCCATCTTACTTAGGTTTTTGTTTTGTTTTGTTTTGTTTCTGAGACAGGGTCTCACTCCATAGCCCCAGCTGGTCCTGAACTCACTGTGGAACCCAGGCTGGCCTTGGACTCATGGCAATCCTCCTGCCTCAGCCTCTTGTTTGTTTTTGAAACAGGGTCTCACTCTGTAGTCCAGGCTAGCCTTGAATTCGCGCCAAACCTTCTGCCTCAGCCTCCCAAGTGCTGGAATTATAGGTGTGCACCACCACCCCTACCTCCAGTTTACCTAGTAATAATAGTACACTAGCAAAGGATCTTTGAGTGCTTAGTATGTGCCAGGCAATGTACAAAGTACTTTATGTGCATATCACATTTAATTCCTTATCATACAAATAAAGTAAATGCTATTAGGTCCCCAGTTGGTAGGTATGGAAACGGAGGACTGTGGAATTCACAAGGCTTTCTCAGAGCTGTTTGGGTGCTACGTGACATAGCAGAAATATAGTTACATCTGCTACCTTAAAAGCCAGAGCTATGTCCTGTTTTACGGTTGCCATAGCTTTCTCTGTTCCTGCTCTAGCCACGGTGAATTTAACATCTCCCGAAATGAGCATAAAGCCGCCATCTCGTTTCCTTAAATGCACTTCTTTCTTCCCTGTGGTGGTTTGGATCTGGGGTGTCCCCCAAAAGCCTCATGTTCCTCAGGTTGGGGGTAGAGCCCGGCTGGAAGGGGTGGATACTTAGGGCTTTGCCTGGTGTGCTGGTTCCACCCTTCCTCCCACTCTCTCTCTTCCACCATCCTGTAAGGATCTCTGCAGCTGGAGTTCCGGCTCTGGCCCTGCCAAGTGCTTCCACCATTTTCTAGCTGCCCTCCTGTGAATGGACTGTGACCTTCTGGAACTGTGAGCTACAATAAATCTTTCATCCCTGAGTTGTGGATATTGGGTATTGAGTCACAGGGACAAAAAGTAATTGAGACACTCTCCTTCCAAGCACTTTGCTACTTAGCATATTTGTATTCCATCTTCATGTCCCAACTCAAATGTTACCACCTTTACTAACCTTTCCAAACTCTGTTCTGCATTCTCTCTGTTCATGCTTTTTAAAAATAGCTTTTATTGAATTCTAAATACCTATGTCAGTCAGGATTTAGAAGAAAACATACATCACTATTAATACCTTAAGCAGAAAGAGAATGTAACTACAGAAAATTGTGTGCTTGCAAAATAATTTGACTCTTGGGACTGGAGGAATGGCTCAGCGATTAAAGCACTTGCCTAGCAAGTGCTGAGTTAAGCACTAAGTACCCAAGTTCGATTACCCAGCACCACATAAGCCAGGCGTGGTGGCACATGCCTGTAATCCCAGCACTCAGGATGCTGAAACAGGAGGATTGCATGAGGCCACAGCCAGCCTGGGCTCCATGCTGAGTCCAGGACCAGCCTGGGCTACAGAGGAGACCCTGTCTCAAACAATAATAATAATAATGATAATGATAATAATAATAAATTGGCTCCTGTAATCCAGGCACTCAGGAGGCTGAGGCAGTAGGATTGCCATGAGTTTAAGGCCAGACTGGGCTACATAGTGAGTTTTTGACCAGCCTGGACTACGGAGCAAGACCCTGTCTCAAAAAATAATAATTTGAGTAAGCTAGGGGTGGTAGCACCCACCTGTAATCCCAGCATTCAGAAGACTGAGGCAGGAGGACTGCCATGAGTTCCAAACCAACCTAGACTACATAGTGACTTTAGAACCAGCCTTAACTACAGAGTGAGACCTTATGTCGGTAGTAATAATAATAGTAATAATAATATGAATAGCAGGGCCTCTAGGAGCGACTCCCAGAACACTGCTCAATTATCCCACCGAGGGCCTGCAGACCCTGTTGGCCACTGGAATACTAAATTTGATAAGACGGGGATCCGTGTCTATAATCCCACAGTGTATATGCAGCGTGAGACTTTTTATAGGATTGCTAATATAAACACCTGAGTGCATGGTCAGCTGAGGAGGAAAAGGAAATTAGGAAATTAGCACCCGGAGCACTGAGGATTTGCTTTATAGTGTGCTGCGGTTTTTGGATGTTTGCTTTTATAATAAGATTGAGGTCAGCCTCTGTCTTTCCTTATTGTGTGTAAGTTTGTTGGCTTTGTGGTGTGGGGGATTGAACCCAGGACATTCTCACTGAGCTACATCTCCAGCCCTTTTTATTATTTTAAGAGGGGGTTTCACTAAATTGCTTGGCCTGAGGTCAAACGTGAGGTCCTTCTGCCTTAGCCTCCAGAGCTGCTGGGATTATGCCTTTTTTTTTCCACTGAAATCAGTTAGTTTAAAGCTACCATATGCCATCACCACTCCCCTAAATAAAGCATTTTGTTGCTAGTACTTGACTATGACATCGCAAACAAAAACTACTTGATGAAAGTAGTTATAAAAGCAGTTAGCCGGGAAATACTTCTGTTTACTATCTCTGCTCATTTCCTCCTGTTATAACTCTGTACCTGAGACTGGGTACTTTACAAAGGAAAGAGATTTATTTTGGAGCATGGATCTGGGGGCTGGAAATGTGCCCACATTTGCTCAGCTAACGGCAGAGGCCTCATGGTGCAAAAAGGAGGAAGGTTCACATAGTAAGGGAGGATGCAGGAGAGGGCTGAGGAAGCTGACCATGCCTGGGACAACCCCCTCGTGGTAGCTGACCTGCTCGGAGGAGCCACCGTCCCTTCATGAGAGTGGGTTCCTCGTGCCTCGATGACTTCTCAACACTGTTGCACTGGGGACCATGGCAACAAAATCTCTCTAGCATCTGTGTAAAAACAAATAAATAAATAAGGAAAGCAGCTAAGGGGCTGGAGGAATGGCACAGCTGTTAAAGTGCTTGCCTACCAAGTGCAACGCCCTGAGTTTGTTCACCAGCACCTCATAAAGCCAGGAGCTGTGGCACACACCTGTAATTCCAGTACTTGTGAGGCTGAGGCAGGGAGATTGCTGTGAGTCCAAGCATAGTGTGGGTTACAGAGTGAGTTCAGGACCAGCCTGGGCTACAGAGACAGATCATGTCTCAAGGAAGGAAGGGAGGGAGGAAGGAAGGAAGGGAGGGAGGGAGGGGGGAGGGAGGGGGAGGGAGGGGAGGGGGGAGGGAAAGAAAAGAGAGAGAAAAAAAAGGAAAGAAAGCCGTTAAGAGGTACCATTGAACTACAGCCTGTACAGACTTAATGTTAAGTCTGAGACCAGCCCAGTGGCCTTGGAAATATCAACTAAATTTTCTGTGCCTCAACTCTCTTCTGTGAGGAAAGAGAATGGAACTAGATGGTGTTCAAGGTTTAGTCCAACCCTAATATCTTGGTTGTTCTAATTAATCAACTGGGGGGAAAAAAGTATTTTTAAAGTAAGATATTATGCAACCAGTCCTGGGGCTTTTGGACAGCCTATAGAATTTTTCCGTCAACCTTAAAATATTCTTTGAGGCCATCTAGATAAAGTAAGAAAGGAGGCAGTGAGGGAAAGTAACCTAGAAAATAAAGGGTTTACTTTTTAAAAAGTAAAAGAGAGATGGGAGGAAGTAAGAAGATGGACTATTGAAGAGGGAAAGGGGATATGATCTGTAAATTTAAAAAATAAAACTGGGGGAAAAAAGTAAAGGGTTCGTCTTACCACATTGAATCAAATATCGTTTTTTAAAACATACAGGACAACCTCATTGTTCCCTAACTTCCCAGCTTGGGGGCTGGGTCAGCTGTTCGTAAGAGTTAAGAGGGGAAAAACCTTCAGAGAACCATCACTGATTCCTGGAGCTCACAGTCTTGGGGGGGGGGGGGGGGAAGCACTGGAAGTATCCTCCGGGCTCCTTTAGCTAGGCCAGAGATTAATCGAAGCTTTCTGCTAGGTCCCTGCAACCTCCTTTGGGCTATTTGAGGTGCTTACTGTGGGGTTTTTTGGCCTAATTTTTCTTTTTCCTTCAAGAATTGTCCTTATTCTCTGGCTTCTCTGATGTAAGCTGCTTTCTAAACACCATGTCCAAGCAAACCTTCAGGTGGTAGCCAAAGGTCAGTTTGCCAGTACTGGGGGTCTTATTTTGTCTGGGGTTTTGTTGTTGTTGTTTATTCTTGCTTGTTTTTGTTTTTGTTATTTCCTTCAGAATAGGAGAAACCCAGCAACAATTGCTGCTAGCTCCAGAGGACCCCGTGGTGCCCCAGGAACCAGTGCAGGCTTCATTCCTCCCCTCACAAGCGTCCTCACTTTACTCCAGAGCTTGCTTACTAACTCCAGCTTAGTCCTGGGACTCTGCCTAGCACCTTGCTCCCCACATTGTGCATTTCAAAGAGTGGAAACACAACAGCTTATTCTCAGCTGCCTTCACTGAGGATGCAGGATCACCAGGACAAATATGTCAATAGGTCACACACACAGAATTCCCTAAACCTTTGCACATACGTGTTTCAGGTTAGAGGGGAAAAAAGCCACTTAACATGTAACCCAATTTCTTCTCTAAAGACATCTATCAGACAAGGTCCCAGGCTGCCGCTCTTTGCTGCAGGAAAAAATGAGTGATCTAGTAGGGTCTAGTTCTCACCCAAAGATGAGACAAACTCCAAAGTTACATATCTTGCTACATGGAGCCAATTTAAATGGGATGTACACATGAAGGTTTGTTTTAGTTACAGCCCTACCCTCAGGCCTTTTATAGTCAAAGACAGTGATTCTCAAAGCATAGTCCAACTAACCATCACCTACATCAGAATTATTTGGGATGCTTATTTTAAAATGCAGATTCCTGGGCTTTGGTCCAGTTTTGTTTTTTTTTTTTTTTTTTTTTTTTTTTTTTTTGAGGCAATGTCTCGCTCTGCAGTCCAGGCTGATCCTGAACTCACTATGGAGCCCAAGCTGGCGTTGAGTACACTACAGTCCTCCTGTCTCAGCCTCCCCAAGTGCTGGGATTACTGGCATACACCACCACACCTAGCTTATGTGGTGCTAGGGAATCGAACCCAGGGCCTTGAGCTTGCTAGGTATGCACTTTAACCACAGAGCTGTTCCTCCAGCCCCTGGTCCAGATTTCCTGATTCAGAATATTTGGAAACAGCACACAGAAGCCAATTTTTCACAATATGCCTCACATTCATTCCCATATACAGTAGTTTCTGAAACCACGTATTACTTGAATGCTTTTTAAAGGAGTTTATAATGAAGATAATTACACAGCTTGAGTTTTTAAGGACCCAGAAAATATACACATTAATCACAAAGTAAAAAGCACAGCACAATACTGAGCCCAGCATGGGTACAAAACCTATGTCATATGAGCATCTAAAGATAGGAGCAGGATATATGCATTAAGGTTGTAAGAGTGTTAGTAGTAACACTCGGTGTATTTTAACTATAATTTGTGAACTGAAGATACTTCATAGGGAAATACCGAGAAGTGCATCTAGCGGGAGGTTGCCCTTAACACTCTGTGTACTTTCTTTCCTGTGGGTGTATGGTACTGGACATAAACCCAGGATGATCGTCACACCGACCTACGTCCCAGCCCACTCCATTTTCCACTTTTGATTTTGAGGCAGGATCTACCCGAGTCTCTGCATTGCTCAGGCTGAGCTCAAATTTCTGATCTCCCGCCTCAGCCTCCAGTGTGCCGCAATTACAGGTCTATGCCACTGGGCCCAACTTGATTCTTTCCTTTTAAAAACTTTGAGCCAGCTTCATGGCTCAGGATTACAATATCAGTGTTCTGGGAAGCTGAGGCAAGAGGGTCACCAGTGCAAGCCCAGTCGGGACAACTTAATAACTCAGCAAGACCCTGTCTCAAAATCAAAAACTGCAAAAAGGGTCAGGATGTAGCTTAGCATGAAGTCCCTGGGCTTGAACTCCAGGACCAAACAAATAAAATACAAAAATTTGAAAGACACTTATGGGCAACTTCAAGTCCAAGCAAAGCATTCAAAAAAATAAATGACTATTTTTAACCTATAATAATTTATTGTAAATCATGATGCTAGCTGGGAAAGGCAAATAGATGTCTGGATCTGATGTAAATTGTTTTCCTAGCCTTACAAACTCCATGCATTGATGCTGTTGTTCAGCCTGATCACAACTGAAGTTATTGTTAACATTTTCCTCATTTTATCAATAAAATTTCACAAGGTGTCACTACGTGTAAGTCACCTTCTGAATTCACTTCTGAAGATGCAGCAGACTTCAGGGCACAGCCAGCCCATGGTTTCCACATAGCTGGAACGATTGTTCGGGGTGCTAGTGGCATATCTTTGCTAATGGAAAAGAGGGAGAACTGCTAGCGGGCATGAAAAGACCAGTAGCCGGGCCCGGTGGCCCATGATTGTAATCCCCCCGTTCTGGAGGCTGAGGCAGGAGGATCACAAGCATCAGCCCAGCCTAGGCAACTTAGTCACTTAGTGAGACACTGTCTTAAAATCGAAAATAAAAAATGTGCTGGGGATGTAATCAAAGGGCAGTGTTTCTCAAAGCAGAGCCAACTGACTGTCACCTACAGCAGAATTACTTTGGATGCTTATTTAAAAATGCAGATTCCTGGGCTTAGGTACAAATTTCTGAACTCAAAATATATGGAAACAGACTTGCAACCAAGATGGCAGCCAAGGGGCTAGAGGAATAGCTCAATGGTTAAAGTGTCTGCCTAGGAAAGCCAAGGCCCTGGTTTCAATTCCCCAGCACCACATAAGCTGGGCACAGTGGCACTCATCTATAATCCCAGCACTCCGGAGGCTGAGTCAGGAAGATTGACAGGAGTTCAAGGTCAGACTGGGTTTTATACTGAGCTCAGAACCAGCCTGGACTATAGAGTGAGACCCTGTGTCCAAAAAAAAAAAAAAAAAAAAAAATGACAGTCAAGTAGTCCTGCTCCATGGCTCCTCACAGGCTCATCCATAAAGTTGAGATAGATATAGTTTAAAACTACCTGCTCAGCTGGAGGAACAGCTTATCAGTTAAAGCACTTGCCTAGCAAGTTACCCTCTCAAGCTGTAAGTACCAGAGTTCAATTCCCCAGCACCACATAAGCTGGCCATGGTGGCGCATGCCTGTAATCCCAGCACTCCAGAGTCTGAGACAGGAGGATATCTGTGAGTCCAAGGCCAGCCTGGGCTCCATAGTGAATTCAGGACCAGCCTGGGCTACACAGCGAGACCCTGTCTCAAAAATAAATAAATTAGTAAATAAATAAATAAATAATAAAATAAAATAAAATAAAACTACCTGCTCAACTTAGCTTGGAGAAGGAGGAAAGCTCCAGGAATTGATAAGAATCCATGGGAAGGCTGGAAACCCCAAAGATGTGTCAGAGGCTGAGGAACACTCCAGCCTGAGAAGATCCTAAGAGAGGTCCTGGGGAGAGCTGTGAGCACAGTAAGCTGTCAGCTGCTCACTGAGGTAAGTCTGGGGACAGAATCCACGGGAACGAATAGCAGCCCAGCCCCCAGAAGCATGCCTGCAACAGAGCACATTACAAATGCACTGCCAGCTTCCCTGAAAAGGCCTGCAGCTCAGGAGAAGCAGTTCTAGGTAGCCATACGAGAACTGGCATAAGCTAGAGCCATTTTGAAAAGAACTTTGAGTCCAAACATTTTGGGTAAAAGAAGCCACCAGTAGGCCACACAGCGATTTCAAGGGCATTTTTAACCAGTGCATAGGAAGGAACTGGCACAAGAGACAGTCACGAAGGGGAGAAAAAGGCCACCGACATCCTGAATGATTCAGATCATAACAAGGGCTCTACAGGAGGTAGAGCACCCCACCCTCAGGGAAGGGAAGGCAGGACAATTAGAAGAGCTTTTCTGAGGAGGCTGGGAGTGAACAAGACACCTGGGAGGTCATTAGACTGTTAGGTACCACCCCTGGCTGCCTACTCCCAGCACAGAACTCAGTGGGCTTTGGACTCTGACACACCCACACATGTTCAAAGAACATTTCGACAGGGCTGTTAAAGTGAAGTCTCTCAGCAAAAGAATCATGATAAGACAAGGTAGAAGCTCCTGACTGCCCAGAAGCTAGTATCATGGATTCTGAAACAGTAGTGGACCGGTCAATCAGTCTAAACAAGACATGCTTAAATAAATGCAAGAGGTGATTAGTGACCTTAAAGAGGAATTTACTAAACAAATAACGGTGGTAATGGATATACAGTTTACTGAATTTATACAAGACTCAAAAAGCTGGCTGAGATAAATAAGGCAATACAAGATACGAAGGAACATTTTGGCAGACAAGTGGACAATCTGAAAAGAAATGTAGCTGAAATTCATTTGAAATGAAATGATATGAAAAATTAATTTGTGCGGGCTGAAGGAATAGCTCAGCAGTTAAAGTGCTTGCCTAGCAAGTGCTAAATCAAGTGCTAAGTACCAGAGTTCGATTCCCCAGCACCACATAACACCAGGCGTGGTGCCACATGCCTGTAATCCCAGCACTCGGGAGGCTGAGACAGGATCTGCTGTGAGTCCGAGGCCAATCTGGCCTCCATAGTGAGTTCAGGACCAGCCTGGGCTACAGAGCGAGACCCTGCCTCAAAAACAGAAAAGAAAGAAAAAGAAAAATTCATTTGTAAGCAGTGGAAGCCTGCTGAAATACTGTGAGCACAGAGTATCAGACTTTGAAAATAAGGTTGGCATTAAATGCTGCCATCAAGGATGACTCCAAAACAAGTAACCAAGGTACCCAACAGCTTCTGGGTGACTCAGAGAGAACCAACCTCAAAATTGTGGGAGAACAAAAGCTATAAAGAGTTGATTCGCTGAAATCATGACAGAGGATTTCCCAAATCTAGGAAAAGAAATTAATATGCCCCCAGCCCACTCGTAGCCTTTTGATCAGAAACACAAGTAAAACAACCAGGGACTTGTGGTTGGCATCTGAAGGACGGACAGAGAGCGTCAGAACCAAATTAGAGGACAGTCAGCTGATGTTATCTACAAAACTGTTTACATCTGACATTAACTAATGGCAGAGGTGCACTGTGCAGGCTGGGGACGCGGCTCTGTGAGAGTGCTTACCTGGCATTTAGCAAGTCCAGGCTCATCCAGCAATGAAAAAGTAATCTGTGTCATGAGATTATAGCAGGAAAACCTGGGTTTACGTCTGAGTTTGTGTTCCCGGAACACAGAATTGGAAATACAGCTCAGCCACCAGGGCCGCGAGATGAGTCTCTGTGTCTAGCCTTTTTTTAAAAAAAAATAGGAAATGACAGCATATGAGGCAAATTGTGCCCCGTCACCCTGAAATGCAGCCAGTTTGCTCCCAGGAGAGAAGACCATAGCCTCACCGGGTTCTGACCGACAGGGTTTAACCCTGGAATAAAGGTGGAGTGAGTTTCAGTCGGCTGGTTCTGAAGAGAAGCTGGGACAGGTTGTTGGGCCCCTCCATGTCCAGCAGGTGGAGCTAGACCCTAGGCTGCCAGGGACGACCATGGAAGCGATAGGACCATAGCGAGCTCTCGGTCCCGGCCGCCGGCACGGACAGAGGTGGCCGGGTGCGCTATCGCTGTCCGGGCTACTCATCCTCACCACAGCACCTCCTTTCCCCCGGACCCTCCACCCCTTTCTTAGACACTTTGGCCTGAAACGGAGGGGCATACCATATGTGACCTGCTATCTTCTGTGCCGGCTAGTGAGGGGTGACACCAAGAACGCTGTGGACAGGAAACGTGATCAGAGAAGGGCAGTCACAGAGACCTTGGAAGTGCTACTGTCCTGAGGTCCAGGCCCTGGACTGTCCCGCAGTTTCTAGGTTGGTAGTGAGACATTCTCCTTCCGGCCAATGTGAAAATACCAGTACCTTAAATCCGTGAAGGAGCCGCCTTCCTAGGCCTTACACCCACCCACAAGTCTCAGAGTGACACAAACCAGGAACCGCAGACCGGCAAGGTGCGGTCTAGCTATCTAGCCAGCTGGCTGGCATCCATGGACAACAGACATCAATTTAATGTGCAGGTGTCAGTAGACACGGGGCCGTGAAAAACAGTCAGGTACAATCAGCCTGGCCAGCAGAGGGCATGCCACGGCATCATAGGCCCTGTGTCTCAATGAAAGCCCGCAGCGGAAAGAGGAAAGAGTGCCCCGGGGGAAAGGGCAATTATCTACCCCACCCCCTAAAAAAAAAAAAGCAAAGCCTCCTTATCTTTGTGGGCGGAAAGTCTGTTGCTAGAAGGCAAAGCTGGCAGTTGGGAGGCGGTAATGTCAAACAGAATATATGGTCGGGGACAGAGCTCAGGGGTGGGACGCTCAGCCGGCCTGCGCGAAGCCTGGGTTCAAGGCCCAGCACATAGATCCCCAACGTGACAGTGACATGGAGTACAGTACAGTGGCGTGGACCAGCGGAGCGAGCTTGGAACAGGACGCCTGAGTTCCCTCCCGCACAGCCTCTCGCAGGCCACTTCCCTTCTCGGCACAGCGCTCTCCGTATCTGAGACAGAGCACTAGGCTAGCCGTATGGTATCCAGGGCATCTTCCTCTGCAACATCTGCGGCTGGGCCACCAGTGATAAAACCCCGACGCGCCCAGGGGGAAGGAAGCCAGCTGCCACAGCCCGGGGGGGGGGGGGGGGGGGGGGGGGGGCAGGCTCCCGCTTCCCAGAACCCCTACTCCTAACATCTGCATTCTCATCCATACGTGCCCACGTACTCAGCTGGAAGTCAGATTCAGATTTCCTAATCTTTTGTATATGAGACCAGAGGCTTGAGTCAGCCTTGTAACTAGAACCTAAAACTTTTTCAAACAGGAAGTGACGCTTATCTGAGTAACAGCTGCTATATTGATAAATATTGAATCTGGATCCAACACAAGTCTGTCCCTGCGCCTTTAGCCCTCGCCTAAGTTCTTCCTGCCCATTCATAGTCACTGTGAGCTGCCAGCTGGGGCTGCCTGGCACCAGCTTTCTGGGAAAGCACCTGTGTCTGAACTTATCTTGTGAAGAGAGACATCCCTTTAGTCCACCGCCGTCTCCAGGCAATGTTTCATTTCTTTTGCCCATCTGAGTTTCCTTAGGATGCTAGAAACTTCCCATTTACCAGATTTCTTCTATTTAGGGAGATTCCAGTATGACAAATAGCAATACTCATCGGACTTCTGTTTTTCCCCACCGCCCTAGGGACTCTTAATACCGGAAGAAAGAATGGTCAGAATTGTCAGAGTAATTAGTATCTGTCTCTCATCCAATTCCATTATGTTGAATTCCAAAGGGAATGTCCTCTCTCAGCTTGTACCAAAGGTGTTAGTCTGCTCTGGTCACTCAGACGGAGGAATAGGAAGAAAGGCAAGAATCCTACTTTTAAGGAATTTACAGTCCACACTATCATTTTTATATATAAAGCTATCCCCACAGTACTTTTTTTTTTCTTTGAGAGAGAGTGAGAGAGGACCTACTCTGTAGGTCTGGCTGGTCCTGAACTCACTATGTAGCCCAGGCTGGCCTCAAACTGACAACCCTCCTGAATCAGCCTCCTAAATCCTGAGATTGCAGATATGAGCCACTACGACCAGATAATTATTTTAAATGCAGTGCTGGGGAATTGAACCCAAGACCAAGCTCTTTAACCCCTGAGCTACACTCCCAGCTTCCCTAAAATATATTTGAAACAATAAACATTTCTCTTCCTCAATTTCTTCCTCCTCTGTCCTTTCCTCTCCCCCAGCTGGGGATCAGACCCTGGGCCTTCACACTGAACTATACTCCTTGCCATTTTTATTTATTCATATATTTTTGAAGCAGGATTTTTACGAAGTTACTACATTGCTCAGGCTGGGCACGCACATACCAGCCTTCTACCACAGCCTCCCAAGTTCTGGGATTCACGGGTGTGCGAAACTAGGCTCAGCCTCTCTGTCAGTGTGTGTGGGTCAGAAACTCATGAGCAGCTTAGCCAGCAAGTTCTGACTCAGTGTCTCTCACAAGGCTACAGCCAAATGTCAACAAGGGCTGTAATTATCTTAAAGTCTGATTGGGGTTGGCCACCCGAGACTGCAAGATGGCTGACTTACATGGCTGGCAAGTTGGTGAAAGGCCTCAGTTCCTCATAACCTTGGCCTGTCTTAGGGCTTCTCCTAAAATATGGTGGCCAGCTTTCCTCAGAGCAAACGAGCTAAAGGAGAAACTATGTTGGGAACTTTGGTGGCTTCAGCTCGGTAGCTGCAGATGTCATTTCCACAGTACAGTGTTGGCCGTGCAGGTCATCACTTGTCAGCATAGGAAAGAAACCCAAAGCAGGCATGAGTACCAAGAGGTGGAAAGCTCAGGGCCATATGGAAGGGTAGCTGTCATATCATCTGTACAGGGTTTCAAAGTTCTTATAAAGAGTAAAAAATACTAAACAAACAGCTAGAGGGCTGAGGGCATACAGTTCAGTAGTAAAGGCACTTGCCTGGCAAGTGTAAGGCCCTGGGTCCAATTCCCCAGCACCACATAAGACGGGCATGGTGGCACACACCTAAGGCTGAGGCAGGAAGATTGTCCTGTGCTCAAGGCCAGCCTGGGCTACATATACATAGTGAGTTCAGGACCAGACTGGACTACCAAGAGAGACATTGTCTAATTTTTTTTTTTTGCTAGAATACTTATGAACCTACAAGAACTGATCGTGATAGACCACATTTCTATTTTTCACAAGATTCCATTAAGTAAAACAGACTTCAGTAAATTCTTTTCATTGAAATTGGGTTTGAGGAATTTTTGTTTCTAAGGGGTTTCAAGTTTTGTTTTTATTTTTTGTCTTTGTTGCAGTATGGGGAATTGAACCCAGGGATCTACAGGCTTGAGTGGTACTCCAGCCCCCTTGGAACAGGACCACAGAGGCCTCAGAGTTCTTAAGTGGCTGACCTCCTCATAGACCCACTTTCTTAAGTTGTCCTCCAGCTTCCCTAAGGCTCTCTTTTCAAAAAAAAAATTTTTTTTATTTTTATTTTTTGCTTTCCTTTGCACCCTTGAGTGGGTAAAGGGCAGGGACTTACTGGTTCCTCAGATGCCCCCGAGACATCTTCTCAGACTCCTGATTCCAACTATTTGGCTTCTTTTTAATGCTCATCCCTTCAACAACCATCCATTCTTTCATCCCAACTCTGTAGTCTCTTTCATTCTCGTAAAATTACAAACTTTTTATATCTTTTTGCACTGCTGTTTATCCCCAGATTTTCTGTGTAGAGCTGGCTAAAGGCTGCCAGCGATATCCATGTGACAGGCTGGTCACTGGGCTGCCTTGAAATTTCCACCTCCAGATTTATTAGTCCACCACCCTTAATCTCAGGTTCAGGCAGTCTCAAGATGGGCAAAATGCTGGCACACTTTTTGCCAGATCATAGCACTCATGGTTCCTAGAGCAATCGCCAATAGAGTCCTCATTCTCATTTGAAATCGCTTAAGCTTGGCCTTTACTATGTACATTTCTATTGGCATTCTGGGCTTCTTCTGATCTTGGACCAGAATCTTCCATCAAGCTTGGCTTACAGCATTCTAAGTCTTCTCTAGCTGGAATCTCCAAACCTTTCCAAACTCCTCCCACAAGATTGTTCTAAATGCTTCCAAAGCCCATGGTCATGCAGAGTCACAGCAATAACCCCATTTCTCTGCTACCAATTTTTGGCTTAGTTATTTTCTCTTTGCCGGGACACAATACCTGACACCCACAATTTAAGAGAGGAAAGGTTTATTTTAGATCACAGTTTCAAGAGATTTCAGTCCATTCATGGGCAGCCAGCAATGGCTGGAAGAGTCTGACAGCTACTCACAGGATCCCAAGACGACGGATGAGGACTTGCTGAGGTAAGAGCACATCCTTATGTCAGGTAAGAGCAGGCCACACCCTTCTGATCTGCCACACCCTCAGTAATCTGCCACACCTTCAGTAATCTGACTCTCCCAACCAGGCCCCACCCTCTCAGAGCAGGCAAAATCCACAGATAATCCACAACAACCAAATATGTGCAGTTTTGGGGGAACATTCCAGATCTAAACCATAACACCAGGTCATCTTAATCTTTATGCAAAGTATGTAGGCCATGCTACCACGCCATACAGACCAACAAGTGGAGCAGACCTCTTACATCAAACAAAGTAGCAGTCTAGGGGGTTGTGGAATATATGCTCTTAGACTGGTGGAAAAGCATCCAACGTGGCTGCTGTAGATGTCACCGTGTTCCAGTGAGGCTGGGTAGTGTAGTTTCTAGCTGACTGATATGACTTGTACCTTACTACTACTCCGTGTGGGGATGGCAGGGTGAGGAAGACGTATTCCTAAAAAGAGGAAGAGGCCGAGGACACAGCTCAGTGATTACAACACTTGCCTAGCATGCACAAGGCACAAGGTCTGATTCTCCAGCACCACAGAAAAATTAACTGAATGTGGTGGCACACGCCTGTAATCCCAACACTCAGGATGTTGAGGCAGGAAGATTTCCATGAGTTTGAGACCAGCCTGGGTTACATAGTGATTTCAGGCCGAGCCGGGACTAGTAAAGACCCTGCCTCAAAAAAAAATTTAAAATAAAAATAAGGGGGCTGGAGGAGTGGCTCAGCAGTTAAAGCACTTGCCTAGGAAGCACTAAGCTAAGCGCTAAGTACCCAAGTTCGATTCCCCAGTACCAGATAAGCTGGGCATGGTGGCGCATGCCTGTAATCCCAGCACTTGGGAGGCTGAAACAGGAGCATTGCCATGAGTCTAAAGCTAGCTTGGGCTTCGTAGTGACTTCAGCACCAGTCTGGGCTACAGAGCAAGACCCTGGATCAAAATGAAACAAAAATAAGTAAATAAAAATAAACTTAGAAAGAGGAAGAAGAAACTGGAAACTGTAAATTAATGATCTTTATCACACTTACAAGATATAATTCTGTGAGGATGAGTGAGAGGACCAAAATTAACAAGTCGTGAGTCCACATCTCCAGATCTATTTCAAGAATTGAACGTACATTAAAGACATGATAGTATGTAGACAGGAACAATACCACTTGCCTGTAATTTCAGCACTCTGGGAGGCTGAAGCAGGAGAACTACAAGTTGAGCCCAGCCTGACGAGAAAAACCTTGTCTCAGAATAAAAAACAAAATTAAAATTTTAAAAGGCTAAGGAGTTGGGGCAGAAATTTTTTAAAAATTGCCAGGAATATAGCTCAGTACGAAGGTTCTAGGTTTAATCACCAGAACCACAAAAAAAAAGAAAAAGAAATACTATCTTGCTAGAAGACCACATGTATGTACACAGGTGTGTGTGTGTGTGTGTGTGTGTGTGTGTGTGTGTGTGATGGGTTCTTAATGTTGCTGTGTTATGTTTATATTACATCGTGTTTACATTGGTACTATAGCTGCCACCCAGGGCTTCCACACTCAACTACATCCCCAACTATTGAGAGAGGCAGGGTCTTACTAAGCCACTATGTTGCCCTGGCTGGGCTCAAACTTGTGATCATCCTGTTTCAGCCTCCCAGAATTCTGGAATTATAGAATTATAGGCCTGTGCCATCAGGACCAGCTCGTTTTACTCATTTTGTGGCCCAGGTTGATCTTGAACCCACCATGTAGCCCAGGCTAACCTTGGACTCACAGCAATCCTCCTGCCTCAGCCTCCCAATCAAAAGCCTGCACCACCACTCCCAGCTTTATGTGGTGCTGGGGAACTGAACTCAAGGCCTTGCAATTGCTGGGCAAGCGCTTTAACTTCTGTGCCATTCCTCCAGCCCTTCATTTTACTTTTTTTAAGGCTCATTTTGTTATACTACTACTTATTGATCCAGGCAACATGGTAAACCATAGAAAACCTGAAGCAGATCCTTACCTTACAGAATCTAACCTGTAGGAGACATAATTAAGCATGAAGATTCAGTATAGCGGCATAAGTGCTGTAACTGATAAATGCGGGGGCTGGATGAGGCAAAATGTGTTACCTTACATTTGGAGAGCACAGCGGATTTTGACTAAATTTCAGATTCATCAGATAGGCTCACAGACTGAATGAGCTTTTTGCACTATTTTTTTGCCCATTTTTAATTAATAAGAAATTTTATGGAAAATTAATTATATTACATGTTTTATACTTGACCCAAGATAATTCCTTTTCACTCAAGAAAGCAAGGGTCAATTGGGCCTAGTGGCAAAGTCCTATAGTCCCAGCACTTTGGGAGGCTAAGGCAGGAAGATTGCAAATTCAAGCCCAACCCAGGCAAATTAGTGACTTAGCAAAACCTCAACTCAAAATGGGCTGGGTATGTTGCTCAGCACAAACCCTGGGTTTAATCCCTAGAAAGAAAGAAAGAAAGAAAGAAAGAAAGAAAGAAAGAAAGAAAGAAAGAAAGAAAGAAAAAAAGAAAGAAAGAAAGAAAGAAAAGAAAGAGAAAGAAAGAAAGAAAGAAAGAAAGAAAGAAAGAAAGAAAGAAAAAGAAAAAAAGGCTCGAGGAATGGCTCAGCGCTTAAAGGGCTTGCATAGCAAGCGCTAAATACCCTAGTTTGATTCCCCAGCACTACATAAACTGGGAGTGGTGGTACACACCTGTAATCCCAGCAATCGGGATGCTGAGACAGGAGGATTGCCTCAAGTTCAAGGCCAGCTTGGGCTCCAAAGTGAGTTCAGGACCAGCCTGGACCACAGACTGAGACCCTGTCTCAAAAAAAAAAAAAAAGAAAGAAAAAGAAAGAAAGGAAGGAAGGAAGGAAGGAAGGAAGGAAGGAAGGAAAAAATCCTGGCATGCCACAGGTTAGACACACCTTTTCTTGAGTTGGTGGCCAGCCTGAGTACTTGGTGAGACTCTGTCTTAGTTACTTATTCGTAGCTGTGACAGAATACCCAACATCCACAACTTCAGGGAGGAAAGACGTATTTTAGCTCACAGATTCAGAAGGTCTCACATAGTCCATACAGGAGCAGCAGCTGGGCTGAAGCTGGAGAGCTTGTTACAACATTGCAGACAGAAAGCCAAGCAAAGGAAAGGGATGGGGCTGGAGGAATGGCTCAGTGGTTAAAGCACTTGCCTAGCAAGCACTCAGTCAAGTGCAAAGTACCCAAGTTCGTATTCCCTAGCACCACATAAGCCAGGCATGGTGATGCACGCCTGTAAGCAGGACTGCTGTGGGTCCAAGGCCAGCCTGGGTTCCATAGTGAGTTTAGGACCAGCCTGGGCTACAGAGTGAGACCCTGTCTCAAAAAGAAGAAGAAGAAGAGAATTGATCTCTGCTGTCTCAGACAAGGTATAAGCTTTCCCAGAAAGAAGTTGTAACAATGTTTCTTCTTCCTTCCATTATTTAGTTCAAGCTGCCAGCTGGGCCCCCACACCCAGGGTTAGTGCCCCTCTCTCACTTACTGGCCCACAAGTCGATAACACACACCTGAAAGCTCTGCCCTGGGCACCCCACCATCCCAACAAGTTAACACAATCCCTCCAGGGCAGACCTCAGCATCCACCCTTTCCAACCAGGCTGTACCTCCCAAGAGCACATGGAGTTATCCCACTACCTCCAAATATATGAGGCTTTTGGGGGACACTCTAGATCCAAAACATAGCACTTTCTCAAAGTAAAAGCTATAGAAAGGTGCTCCAGTTGTACAGATAGTTCATTAGTTTAATTCTCCCATGAATCAATGAAAAAGATTATCATCTCTATTTTGTACCTAAAGATAATGAGGCCCAGAGAGACCACATAACAGGCCACCATCACATATTAAGTGAGGGGGGCAGCATTCTAAATTAAATTTTCTTTTCTGTGTAACACACACTTCCTGTACAAAATTTAAAAACACAGCAAAAGCAAATGTCAGCATTAAACATTCTGTGCAATGTTCTTTCATAAAATATTTATAACTGCTTCTATTGTGTGTACATCCAAATGTACTCTATTTCTACACTGGACCAGAACTTTATAAATACCCTGGATACTTAGGTGCTGGACTCTGCATAGTCCAGATTGTGGCTTCAGGACTTCAGAGGAATGGATACTGCTAGCGAATGGGTCGGGGGAACTCCGGCCTTGAGTGGGCCTTGATGAAGATACGACATTGCAGATTCAGGAGTCGTGGGAATAAGGATAAAGAGCAGCTGGGACATTAGTGAGACAATACAGACACACCGAGACTGAGGTAACAGTACAAGGTACACTGGTCTCTCAGCTGCATGGCAGGAGGCAGGGGCAGAGGTGGAGGCCTCAGGGTCCATTTTCCCCCATTTAAGTGGCCCTGGTAGCTGTGGCCCTACACGCTCTCTTTCCTAGGAGTGCAAATATATATTCAAAGCATTGCCAAGATCTCCCCTCTCCAGCAGAATCATATTGTTACCTCCCAGACCAAGAGACATACCACTTTCCTGATGGCTGGTCTGGGGTCAATACCAACTGACAGACACAATCCCAGCTCTGTATTAAAATGTCCAGTCCCACGGGATTGGACAATTCAGAGAACACCACAGGGCAAGCTGAACCTGAACTAAAAGTAGTGTGTTCACTCTACCATGTCAACGCGCTTATAATGGTACCACGTGGGAGCCGAGACAAACTACATGAAGAGGATGCTAGTCACTGGGGCGAGGGGGAGTGTGGGTGGACGATGTTCCTGAATCGTTGTGGGCAACATCCAGAGCACGCTTGCCTAGCAAGGCACAGCCCCAGCCCAGTTCGCCAGCACCCCACAAACTGGGCGTGATGGCGCATGCCCGTAATCCCAGCGCGCAGGAGGATTGCCTTGAGTCCAAGGCTAGCCTGGGCCTCTCTCCTAACTCTCCCCTGCAATGAGCGGTGAATAGAGGGCTCACCAGAGGGAGAGACAGGAGACGCTGGTGGGGTCAGACAGAACCCGGCAGCCTGGACCCAAGCGGGAGGAAAAGGCTATTGTCTGAGTGGCTTTCTGGATTTCCTGCCTTCAAACACCTGCCCCGCCCAGCGTGCTCACGCCATCCTGTGCCCCCTGCTTCACTCCCCATCGCGCTGGGCGAGGGGGCACTGCCCACCGAGAGGAGAGGACACAGACCGCTAAGAGTCTCCCAAGGTGAGAAGGAAAGTCACTCGGTCCCGCCCTCCGTGGGGCAGAGCAGATGACACAGCGCCGTCCTTTAGATCAGCAGAGGAGGACGTTTCTGGTCTTACTACAGGCTCCGCTCACATCCAGCTCCGCCTGGTGGGAAGACGTGGAGTCTTCCTGCAGAAGCAACGGCGGACACGGGAGATGAGGGCATGTGTCCGTGTCGGTGCTGGGCCTCTAGGCGCGTCTCGGTGGCTTTGTAGGTAGGGAAGGAGAGCTCAGCAGAACGAGTCCCGATTGGGCTGAGGGATCTCCAACTCACTCCTGTGGAGACGCCCCGCGCCCTGCCCCACGACCCTGGGGAGACCAGCTTCCACTCCCAGCTGAGGCCCATCCTCGGCACCGCTGCCAGCTCCGCTGCCCCTCCCCCTTCTCCTGCTTACTCCCCTGGCAGGCCAACTGGGCCTTTGGCTGGGAACCCCTCTCAAAGCGGAAACGGGCAGTTGGGAGGTGTGATTTATGTCTCTGACTTCACCCTGGGCTGGAACCTAAAAACACTGATACTCCTCCAAATGCCCTTGTGGCAAAAATGTTCTCCTCCCCTTCGAGAAAGGTTCTTCTAGCTGGTCAAAGGTGACTCCCCTCTTCTGACTCCCAGCCCCCATCACCACTGCCACCAGCACCCCCACCTCCTGCCCACCCCAGGGACTGAAGAATGCACGGACTTTACAACCACCCACAGGAGGCAAGAGCCTCCTATCAGCCCAACAACAGGGAAGTCTATCTCACTTCCTTATCTGCCGCCATTGGACTAGTAGCTGGTAAAAACAAAGGGAAAGTAGCTTTCTCAGAATTCTGTCTCCACTGTCTCCAGCCTTCTTTGCAGAACTGAATAATACCCAACTCTTTGATCGTTTCTTTCTCTAAAGACGCCTCGGAAACATTTTCTCACTTCTGATCAGTCACCTGTGATATGCCCCTTTGTCAAGGGTTGGATCCCAACACCATCCCATAGCCAGAAAAGTTTTACTCTAATGGAAAGAGTCTTCTCTTTCCAGGAGCTTCTACTTGACCGCTAGAAAGTCCTGCAGGAAAACTGATCTCATGTTTTCTTACTTTTAAAGATTTCTCACTAAGCCGGGTGTGGTGTCTCACACCTGTAATCCCAGCACTTAGAAGACTGAGGCAGGAAGACTGCCACAAACGCAAGGCCATCCTGGGCTACATTGTGAGTTTGGGACAAGCCTGGACTACAGAGCAATACTCAGTCTCTTTTTCTTTTTTTCATTTTTTTTTTTTTTTGAGACAGGGTCTCGCTCTGTAGCCCAGGCTGGTCCTGAACTCACGATGGAGCCCAGACTGGCCTTGGACTCATGGCAATCCTCCTGCCTCAGCCTCCCGAGTGCTGGAATCACAGGCATGCGCCACCACAACCAGCTTATGTGGTGCTGAGGAATCGAACTAGGGCACTTAGCGCACTTTAGCCTCTGAGCCATTCCTCCAGCCCTAGGCGAGTGCTTTAACTGCTGTGCCATTCCTCCAGATTCCTCTCCAGTCAAATGGACTTATTAACTTTAGGGGGTTGTTGGGAATATTAAATAAAGAAATCCATTTAAAAGATATGAAATGCCACCTCATAGGATTATTTTGAGGTGAAGTGAGGTAACATATGTAACATGTTTAAATAAATAGGTGGTATTCAATAACTGTAGCTGGTCTTTGTATCTCTCCTAATACCTCAAAGATTGCAGAGGGACATGAGGACTTGCCCTCCCTGGCTGCCTAGGGCTCGCGCTGCAGCCTGCGTGGACCATGGCTCAGATGCCTCGGTTCCTCTTTCTGACAGTACAGGGTGGAATGAATGAATGAGTCCGTCTTCCGTTCATGCTCTGCGATGTGGCCTTGCCTGGCCTGGCTGTCTTCCCATCACCCCCTACGCAGCCTTTTCCCCAGAGACCTGAGCTCATCTTGGTTACCAGTTATTTGTTTATTCCTGGCTCCACGCAAGGACTCGAGCTCCCACTCTGGTTTTCCCCTGAGCTCCTTTCTTTCTCTCTTTCTCTCTTTCACTAAGTATGGAACCCAGGGCCTTCATACCTCCCCAGCTCACTTTGGTTTTACTTTTATTTTTATTTTGAGACAAGATATCACCAAGTTGCTAAGTTGCCCGGGCTGGGCTAGAACTTGCAATTCTCCTGCCTCAGTCTCCCAGAGTGCTGGGATTACAGGTCTGTGCTACCAGGCCGTGTCCCCAAATATCTATGTAAGAACCTGAACGTGTTGGGGTAAGATGGATACTCGAGCATCACCAAAACCACAGGAGTTGGTTTGGCAAACCAGCTTTGAAACACGAAGAAGGGCAGAGTCTAGCTCAATCTAGACATAGCCGGGTGCACAGCGAGGGCTCCCATTGCCTTCCAGGCTGAAAGCATCCCCGCCCCATGTCTCCTTTTGTCCTCTCAGTAGGCAGAATAAATCGCAGTTTTCGGCTGCCTAGAACATAGGCAGAGGCCAGAGAAGGGCTCCGAGAAGCCCCTCGCACACACAGCCTGGACAGAGTCTGCCTTTCCCTCCCACTCCTGCTTCGCCCCTTCTTGACTCCTCCCCCACCCACCCCACGGCCAGTCACCCTCACTGGGTTGGGAGCATTTCTTGTGAATTCGCCCAAAAACATAAGGGGTGGGGTCTGCCGTGGGCACGCCCTTGACTGGCAGAGCCTGTGGGCCTCCCCACCCCGCCAGCCCCACGAGGGCGCTCCTTGTGTCTCTGCCAGGCAGGCTGGAGCTCTCTTCAGGCAGCGTGCGTAGGTTGGTGGCTCCTAAAGCGAAGCCAAATTGCTCGGGTTGGGATTCCATCTTCCCATTCATCTTGGACAAGCTAATTGACTCCCGTGCGCCTCGGCTTCTTTGTCCTTTTTCTTTTCTTTTTTTTTTTTCTTTTTTGAGACAGGGTCTCACTCTGTAGTCCAAGCTAGTCCTGAACTCACTGTGTAGCCCTCCAGGCTGGCCTCGAACTCACTGCAGTGCCTCTGCTTCAGCTTATGTGGTACTGGGGAATCAGACTCAGGGCCTTGTGCTTGGAAGGCAAGTGCTCTCACTTCTAGGCTATTCCTCCAGCTCCAGGTTCTTTGCCTTACAGAATATGCCCACAGAATCTTGGTCTTAGCAAAGCAGTACCAATTAAATAAGTTAATTCATGCAAAGTTCCTCTGATTCTTAGCATATGCCATCACGCACAAGCTATAATAATTATTATTATTTTATTTTTGAGACAGGGCCTCTCTCTATAGTCCAGGCTGGTCCTGAACTCACCATGTAGCCCAGGCTGACTTCAAACTCACCGCAATCCTCCTACCTCAGCCTCCCAAGTGCTGGGATTACTGGTGTGTACCACCATGACCGGCTTATGTGGTGCTGGGGAGCCAAACTCAGGGCCTTCAGCTTGTTAGGCAAGTGCTCTAACCGCTGTGCTACTCCTCCAGCCCAGCATAAGCTGTTATTACTTTATAGGAGACAATAGTGCCAGGAAGCTGTGCACCCAGCCCCATACCTCTACATACCAGGGCCACGTGACCTACGCCTCTGTCTTCCCCAGACCTCATTTCCCTTATCCAGACCTGCCCTTCTGGCCCCTGTGCTACCCTGTGGGGGAGGGAAGGAAGGAGAGGGAAAATGTGGCCATTTTAGGGCAGAGAAGCTGTTAGAGGGGAGAAGGGGGGCAGCAGGGGAATGGACCCAGAGTTGGGAGGCTCCTTATTGGGAAAGGCCCCTGTCTGATTCTGAGAGACAGAGGCCAGGCCTGGGCACTCTGCCAAGTCTAAAGAGTGGGCCCCAGGCCTCGTCCTAGCCCCACACCAGCATCAGTGAAGGGACTAGACAGGTGCTCAGCCGCCGTGGACCCTGCTCCAGACGGTCACCGTACACAGTCCCCTACCCCAAAAATCTACCCTTTGTGACTGAACTTCCATGGCTATCAAGGAAGCTAGAAGCAGAAATACAACTCCATGTGTGCACACATGTGGGTTGGAGGGAAGGAGGGATTCCTGTTTCTGGACCATAATAAGATCAAACAACTGATCTAAAAGTGGCTGTCTCTAGGACTTGGCCCATCATCCACAAATCCCACTTCCCTGGTCCCATGGCTGGCTGTGGGCTCCTCTTACAGGAATTCAGCCAGTTCTGGGGAGACTGCCGTGGGGGGGTGGGCAAGGGTGAGTAACCGTTCCCACAGGGATCGGGGTGCCCATGACTAATCAATGAGAGAGAGGAAACTTACATTCCTTAACTTGTAGGGCAGTGGTGGAGGTGGGAGGTGGGGCAGGGGCAGACTGAGGCAGGGACAGCCAAGTAGGGACACGGCGAGGGAAGCTAATTATGGAAAGCAGTATGGAGGTTCCCCAAAAAACCGAAAATAGATATCCAGTTTGACCCAGCTGTACTTCCTCTGGGTATCATCCCAAAAGAGCTAAAGTCATCATGCAAGAGAGATACATGCACACCCATGTTTATAGCAGTAGAATTCATCATAGGCAAATCTTGGAAGCAGCTGATATGTCCATCGACAGATGAATGGATAAAGATAGGATATACACATATAGTGGAGTACCCCTCTGCCATAAAGAAAGTTAAATTTGGTGGCTGCAGGAATGGCTCAGCAGTTAAAGTGCTTGCCTAGCAAGTGCTAAGTCAAGCGCTAAGTACCTGAGTTCGATTCCCCCACACCACATAACCCTGGCATGGTGGCACATGTCTATAATCCCAGCACTCAGGAGGCTGAGACAGGAGGATTGCCATGAGTCCAAGGCCAGCCTGGGCTCCACAGTGAGTTCAGGACCAGCCTGGGCTACAGAGACTCTGCCAAATAAATAAATAAATAAGAGTAATGAAAGAAAATAGGAAACTAGATTTTGAGGAGAGGGAAAGAGGATATAAGCAGTGTGAGGGTGGCAAGGAGCAGGGAGGTAAAAGTGACCGGTGTGACACGCACACACGCCACGTCCGCAGGCTGAATGCCATTATTACGCACCACAAATACATACTGACTAAAAGAATAATGGGGAAACAAAGAAAAAACATTGAATTTTTTTTAAAAAAGAGAGAGGGAAGCTATACAGGTATGGGAATGGGTATGCCCTCCTCATACCCAGGCCAGAGAGGAGAGGCAGACCCCAGGCCCCAGGCCTCCCAGCTTCCGGATCCCTGCCAGCCTGGGCATGGACTGTGCTCTGGGAAAAGCATACTAGTGTCTCACTGGCGTGTCCCAGTCCCTCTCCCACCCATCCAGGGCTCCTGTGCCCTGGAGACCCAGCTGGGAAAACTCCACCTTGCAGCGCTAGGGGCGTAAGAGCGGAAAGGAGCTGGGAGCCAAGGAGCCGAGGGAGGAAGGAAGCCAGTCTGCTGCCACAAAGGAGTCAGGAAAGAGAGAACTCACAGGCCGGGGCTTCCTGCCCACTCCCAGCTCCCTACAGCCTCCTTCGGCTCGCCCAGGCTTCTCAGGTGAAGCTTCCAGCTCCTCAGCCTTGGCGGCAGGGGTGGGGGGGAGACACTCCCAGCAGCCCCCAAACCCACTGCCAGATAATCACCCCCACACCCACGCCACCTTTCAACCAGCTCCGAAAACCACTACTCAAATTTCATCCAGTTAAGTGACCCACGCCTCTGTTCCGGGGCTTACGCCTGCCTGCCTATCGGTGGAATGAGGGGTTATGAGTTGGGAAGTGGGGAGAACAGGAGTTCTCATCCCAAGCCTACTCTCTTTCCTGCCACCACACTGAGAGGGGAACAGAGGCGCTCACACCTGCACACACCTCAGCTTTGACCTATGGGCCACCCAGGACACAGACTCCTTAGCCAAGCATAGCCATCAACACAAGTATTTTCAGGAGTTCAGGCCAAACGTGTACACACACACACACACACACACACGCATGGGCAATTTTTCAGCTCACATACCCATTCACATCACACAGGATCTTTGCCCTCCTGGTCAGCTCAGATGTCAAATATCCACGCAGAGGATGAAGAAACTTGGATCACCCAGGGTACAAATCCATCGCAGCACGGCCCTTCTCCAGCCTGTGTCTCCTCACCTTGCCCCTCCATCCGGGCTGCCCTCTACAGGACACAATCAAGGTAGCAGAGGCACCTGGAGTTTCTCCAGCCCTAGGGCCACTTACTTTAAAACTCCATCAGCTGGCTGGGTTTCTGAGCCCCGGCCCCTCCTTCTTGAGGGGATCACATGGAAAACGTCCAGCTGTGGTTGCTCGGAGAGATGAGCTCAGCCAGGCTGAGTGGGGCTGGGGGCCTGTAGTTAACGTCAGACTTTCCACCTCAGACCTTACGCCTCCTCCCACCTCCAAATACCACCCCAGGGATTCAGGAGCAGAAAGGGGGCCAAAGGGACTGGTGATGCACGTGACTCAGCCTTGGCCTGCCGTGCAGGGGGAGGGGGCACCATAGGCTTCTGGTTCATTTCCTCCTTCCCACCCATTTCGGGGAAATAAACTCGGAAGAGAGGGACCAAAAGAGACCCTAGTGTGAGGAGTGGGGAAGAGATGCCTCAGGAGTCCGTGCCCGCGAAGCCAGGGTGGGGACTGAGGGGACCCAAGGATGACTAGAGTCACCTGAAAAAGACTAAAGACATAGAAAGCTCCCTCCTAAGCAGGAGGGGTCAGGCAAGTCAGGTGGTCCACTTCCTGCCCGCTCTGGTCTGCCTCTCCCGGCCAAAGCGGAGAGGAAGGGATTAGCATCCCCATCCTGGCTTCCAAGGTCTAGTTGCCTACCGCTCTCCAGGACTACACCCCTGTGCACCTTTCTCTACATCCGTCTCCTTCTTTCCTCTTTTCCCCTCCCCTCCCCTCCCTCCATCTTTCAGAACCCTCCTTCCGGGCTCCCCCATGCCCCTTCTCCCTCACCACCACTCATCCCTGGCTCTCCCTCCCCAGTCACTCTGTCCTGTCTCTTCCGGCCCTCTCCATCTACCTGTATTTTGACTTACTTCTCCAACCCAGCATAATCCTATTCCTTTACCTTCTTCCCCTCCCCCACCACAACCCACAGAGCTGTGGACACAGTAAGCACTCAACAGTCTTTGTCTCTTCAACATTTCTAGGCACTTTAGAGCAGACCAAGATCTTTATTAGTTCAAAGACTGGAGATAAGAAGTAACTTATGGGGCTGGAGGAATGGCACAGTGGTTAAAGTATTTGCCTTGGAAGTGCAGGGCCCTGAGTTCGATTCCCCAGTACCCCATAAACTGGGTGGGGTGGCACACACCTATAATCTCAGCACTCAGGAAGCTGAGGCAGGAGGATTGCCATGAGTCCAAGGCCAGCCTGGGCTCCACAGTGAGTTCAGAAGCAGCCCGGCTACGGAGCGAGACCCTGTCTCAAAAAAATAAATAAATAAAGCTTATCAAAGCCTTGGTTTAGGAAGATCTATAGGCCTAGAGCAGGGCGAACTGCTTGGGAACAAGTGTCCCCTCTCCAAACGCTTGATTTCTCTAACTTCTTCGTCTCACGGCTTTCTCCCTGAGCCTAACTTCCTCTTCCCCGTGTATCTGCCTCTCCCACCCTTCCCGCCCCCCCCTCCATCCCCCAGCCTTGCCCTGCCAGGCCTCACCTCTTGGAACACCTGTGAGCAATTGGCTTGCTGGGGAGGGGTGTTGGGTTGAGATCTCTCCCCAGCCAGCTGTGGGGGTGTGGCCAGCCATGGCAGCAGGTGGAAAGGTGTGGCCTGGAGGGAGAGCTGATTTCCTCAAGGCAGAAGCTTCCAGTTCCATCCCACCTTTCCCTCCACGAGCCATCTGTCTTTCCACCCAAACCATCTCCCAACTCTTCCTAGTCAGTCTCTTTCCCACATCGCTCCCCTGTGTGTGAGGCCCAGACGCCTTCGGCTAACTTCCAGCCCCAGCGTTCTGTGGCTGGGAACTCTCTAGCCAAATGTGGATCAGAGACTGGGGCAGGGAAGCCTCAGCTGCTGCTCAGCCTGGGCGCCGTTGAGAGGGATCCAAACTGTGGAGTCTGGGAGCTGCTCCTTTTGGCCTCTTTCTGAGACTCTAAAGTCTAATCAAAAGCTGAGGTCTGAGATGGGGAAAGGAAGGGGGGAGCTCTACGGACATAGTACATTCAACCTTCGCTGCAGGTAAAGCAGAAAGCCCCCTAGATTGCGGCATACTAGACGCAGGAAGAGCCTTCTGTGAAATACAGACAACACGACTTTATCGTATATCATTATCCCAACAACCTTACCCCAAGATTGCTACATCACAACCTTACAGCTCAGGTACTAAGAATATTCTTCCAGGATACGCGATGGAGAACATTAAACATGCTGCACTGCCATTTCTAAGAGCTGTAGAAATAAAATCTCCATGACTGTAGAAGAATTTAATATTTTACTAGGATTTAATTTAAATATTTTAAAGAATTTGAAAAAAATAATATTCTTCCAGGAGATCACAATGTTGAGCCCAACCTGGGCAACTTAGTGACTTAATAAGATCCTGTCTCAAAAAAATAAATAAATAAAGTGTGTCGGGGGTGGGGGAGGAGAGGCTGGAAGAGTGGCACAGTGATTAAAGCACTTGCCTTGCAAATGCAAGGTCCTGAGTTTGATTCCCCAGCACCACATAAAGTTGGGTATGGTGGCGCACACACTCAGGAGGCTGAGGCAGGTGGGTTTTCCTGAGTCCAAGGCCGGCCTGGGCTATACTAGTGAGTTTAAATTCCAGCCTGGGGCTACAGAATGAGACCGTGTCTCAAAATAATAATAATAGAATAAGAATGATGCTGTCAAAAATAAAAAACAAAACTCAGGCTAATTTCTCCACAACCTGTTGCCCCAGAAGGTAGGGGCTCTGCTCCACAGGCGTGCTCACCTTCACTGGCTTCATGAATGTCAACCCCAGAGCCTATGTAACTCGTCTGAAATGCTGCTGGGGACACCTGGAGCCCTTGCAGAGATGGTGGGAAAACCTTTGCTCGCCAGCTCAACACTCCAGCAGGTTGGATCTTTCTGAGGGAGGGGCAAGGGATGGACCTATTCTTAGCCTTGTAGTACATGATCCCTGGAAACAAATGTGCTCATTGTGAAGTGACGACGGACGAGGAGGAATCGGCAGCCAAGAAAGGCGTGTGTGTTTGTTTGGGAATAGAGAGGTAGGGAATGCCAGAGGTCCAGGGAACTCCTGGGGAAGACTTAGGCCTGTTCGTGAAAAGCAAGGACGGGCCAGTGCTATCTCTGCTTCACACCGTTGTGTTAATGACAAAAGGGAATGTTATGCCATGCTACACACACACACACACAGGCACTGATGCCTATCTGATCAGAAAGGCTGTCATCTCTAGCAAGCCAGGAAAGAGCCAAAGCTAGTACAACAGCAGGTCTGGGCTTAGGGTACAATCCCTGGCCCTCCTGCTCTGTTTCCTGGCCCTTTCCGGTGCCCTAACTTCCTGTCTGGATTGATAATCCTTCTCAAGAGAGGACTGGGGCAGGGAAGCCTTTGGCAGGCAAACTTGGAGTAGGAGGGAAGGCCTGGCTCATCCACGGCCCCTTGCAGACCCAATCAGATGTGTACTGGGAAGCCTGGTGCTTCAGGTCCCTCCCTGATGGGCTCCAGATGTGCTTACATCTGGGAAGGCCATCCCAGGAAGTTGACACTCCCGCCAGCCGCTCCCACCCCATGGGTCTCTCTTCCAACTTCCAGGCCTTTGAGCTGAGATGCTTCAGACACCTCTTTCCTCTCCAGAGGTAGGAATATGTCAGCAAACAGGAAACAGGAAGGAGAGTAACCAGGCTGAGGCAAGGAGCAAACGAAAAGAGGCCAATGTTTAGGACACCCCAGAGGGCCTGGTTTTTCTTAAATTTTCTCTTTGGGGTTGTTAAATTTTGATGTAGAATTCTGGTGCCTCCAAAAATGCTCAACCAAAAATAGAAAAACTGAAGAAAGTTTGAAAGAGAAGGTCACTATCTAAAGCAGGGAAATCCTTCCCATTGGCGTGCTTATTCTGAAGCTTGTGTTTTTTACTTGAATATCCCCTCAGCCCGGCCCTTCTGCCCAGTCCTTTCCCCTCTGCCCCTCTCCAGCCTAGCTCAGTCTGAAAAAACTCCCTATCAGTGCCTGCAGAAATATTTGGTCCATCTCAAGACAAGTTTCAGAATCCTAGAGCCCCAGAAGAACCTAAGCAGCCTTTTTTTTTTTTTTTTTTTTCCAGTACTGGGGTTTGGGACATAGGGCCTTCGCTCCAGCATGCATCCCAGCCTTTTTTGATTGCTCCCTTGAGACAGGGTCTCACTAAATTGCTAAATTGCCAGGCTGAGATTGAGCTTGGAGTCCTCCTGCCCCAGCCTCCCAAAGGCCTGGGGTTATAGGTTGGTGTCACTAGGCACTGCTAGAACCTAAGCATCTCGGCTCCCAGGACGGTTCTTGTCACCCCTCCTTTGGTCTGAGCAAAGGAGTCGGGGAGAGAATCCAGGTTTAAGTCTGGGACAAGAGGGAGGGGTTTCTCCCAGACCAGACATTCACTGAAGAGTGGTAGGTGGTGACTCACAGGTGATGAGGCCAGCAGCTCCCCTAGGTGGTGACCTGAGTCAGCGCCGCAGCAGCACCTGTGCATTCAGACGGCCTGCCTCCTGTCGCTGAGACACAGTGCACAGAGCAATGCCTCGACTCTGAACCCAGACACCTGCTATAACTGGGCTCCAACTCTTCTGGAATTTCCCCACACCGCAGCTCCACAATCTACACAGATGTCTCTCCTTCCTTTTGTTTGTGAGACTCAATAGCACCTGCCTATCTCCTCACCCCGAGATAGGAAGCACAGGACCAGGCCAGATCCAGGAGCAACAAACCCACAAGCTGCTCAGGCCCCTTTTCCATCCAACTCTTCCCAGTCTTTTTTTTTGAATCACTGCACATTAAGAACATTCTATTTGTGCCAATTCCCTGAAGTAAGCAGAACAGACTACTCAGACCACTGGTCACTAAGCTTGGTGTCTCTGGC
This sequence comes from Ctenodactylus gundi, assembly GCA_004027205.1. NCBI lineage: Eukaryota > Metazoa > Chordata > Mammalia > Rodentia > Ctenodactylidae > Ctenodactylus > Ctenodactylus gundi. The sequence goes on along the minus strand of PVKB01002189.1, from coordinate 102,489 downwards.
TGTCCCATCTCTTTCCAGGATTTAGGAACAAAAGACATCACTCTCGGTCTCAGCATACCTGTAGCCCTTGTGTGTTTGCTTCAACTCCACTGTGGGAGGCTTTATTCCACGGAGACCTCAGCCTAAGCCACCTCTACCCACCCGCGCTTGTTTATGTTATGTGTATGGTGCTGGGAATCCAGCCCAGGGCCTTTTCACGGAACTCTAACTATATTCCCAACCTTGTTTTTGTTTGTTTGTTGTTTTTATGTTTTGAGAAAGGGTCCCGCTGCCACTAAGTGCTTGAACTCCATCCTCCCAGAATACTGGGATTACAGGCCTGCGCCACCAGGCCAGGCTTCACCTAAGCTCTCTATGGACCCAGCAAACCTACGCCTATTTCTTGAAATCAGAGTACCCAGCTCCAGCGTCCTCAGAATTTGCAGACATTTGAGAATCTGAAAGCCACTGAATCTTGCCCCAAAGAAATCACATACATACTCACAAAAACTTTTGTCGAGTTTCAGAGGTTTAATGGGTTTTACTGTAGTGTTCTTCCCCCACCCCTCAGGACAAGATCCCGACTCTAGGCTCTTCTCCTTGTAGGAACCCACCCTAGCTTAGAGGGCTAACCAGGGGGAAATCTGGGGCTTTGGAAACCCCAGACTGGGTTTGGATCCACCTCTGGGCTTCATTTTATTGACATGATTGTCCTCCAAGCCTCAGGTTCCAGACAGTAAAATGAGGATCACAATATCAGTGCTGGACAGTCGAGAACACTTAGGCTTAAGCAGGTTGAAGGTCAAGCCCAGGAGCCAGGCTTATGTTAATTAAACCATTATTAAAACTTCCCACCCCTCTCCCATGCTACTGAAACTCAGCATAACTGTTGGCTTTAAAACTTGTCCCTTGGGGCTGGAGAAAGAGTACGACAATTAGAGCTCTTGCTTAGCAAACCAAGGCCCTGAGCACCACATAAAATGCGTGTGGCGGCGCACACCTGGGAGAGGACTGCTGTGAAATTCCAGGCCAGCCTGAGCTACATAGTGGGTTCAGGCCTGCCTGGATTACAGAGTGAGACCCTGTCTCAAAAAATAAAAACCTGGGGCTGGAGGCATGGCTCAGCGGTTAAAGTGCTTGCCTAGGAAGCACTAAGTCAAGCACTAAGTACCCTATCTCAATTCCCTAGCACCATATAAACTGGGGGTGGTGGCGCACGCTTGTAATCCCAGCACTCAGGAGGCCGTGACAGGAGGATTGCTGTGAGTCCAAGGCCAGCCTGAGCTCCATAATGAGTTCAGGACCAGCCTGGGCTACAGAGCGAGACTTTGTCTCAAAAAACAAAAACAAACAAAAAGAACTGGTCTCTGTATCCTGAACTCCTCTGTGGAAGTTCATTCTTCTGCTGCTAAAGCTGCAGCCTTCCGGGCTGGCAAGCCATGACAACAGTAGTCTGGTGAGTGTCCTGGCCTTGTCCTTCACCCCCTGTGCCTGCCTGTGCCTCCATCATGGAGCAGACTAGGATTAATAATCATCAGTCACCAAGCAAATCACTCTGACTGAGCGATGAAGGCTCAGGGGTTACCAGAGGTCACATCTGAGAAAGAAAACAGATCCTGGGAGGCACCCAGCCCTGGGCCACAGATAAGTTGTAAGATAACAAGACAGAAAAAGCTGAGAGGAGACCAAGTACCTAATGAGGCTCTGAGGGGAGGGCACTGGGCTTGGAATCAAAACACTTCTTAAGACCAGATAAAAGTGGACCCCGGGCTTCGTACATCTCCACCTCACCAGAAAACTACAGACCTTCCCGTGGAACTAAAATAGAATTTTATAAGGACATCATGGATGGAGAAGAGGAAACCTATGGCGGCTGTGCAGGCCCTGATGTATGACAAATTGATAGCTCCTGACGGTCATGAACTTACTGTAAAAAGAGGGCACGCACTAATATCAAGAACAGTAAAAGCCATGTTGAGTGGCGCAGGGTCCCGCCGGGATGCTACGTTGCCCAAGCTGGGCTGGAACCTGTGAGCCTCCTGCCTCGGCCTCATGGAATGCTAGGATTAAGACGCATGCCATCCTGGCTTGATTATGTCTCACTTTTTTTTTTTTTTTTTTTTTGAGACGGGATCTCACTCTGTAGCACAGGCTTCCTGAACTCACTGTGGGATTATCAGGCGTGCGCCTCCACTCCCGGCTTCTGTGGTGCTGGGAAATTGAGCTCAGGTACTTAGTGCTTGACTTTGCACTTGCTGGCAGGCTGAGCCATCCCTCCAGCCCCTGGCCTTGTAACTTTTAAAATTAGAACACTGATAGAGTAACAAACTATAAACATGATCCCTAAAAGTACAGTCCTAGAACAATGTTATAGTAAATGTTGAAATGTCAACACAAGGGAGCATGTTCTACAGGTAGATAATGAGGCTAAGTATTTTTATGTTTTAATGGTTTTTTTAAAAAGACTTATTCTGATCTTACAGCTGCTGGTAGCATTACTAGAGTTATGCAAATAATTGCATGATAAACATATTTATATATTTATAAAAGCCAAAACATGGATTTTTTACGACTCTTAAAGAAGAGTTGGGAGCTAGGGATACAGCTCAGTGATTCGAGGTCCCAGGTACATCCCCCAGCACCATATAACAGCTAGGTGTCATGAAACAGGTCTGTAATCCCAACACTTGAGGCTGAGGCAGGAGGATTGCCGCGAGTTCAAGGCTAGCCTGGGCTACATAGCAAGTTAAGGACCAGCCTGGGCTACCTAGAGCGTTCAGGACCAGCCTGTACTACATACAAAGCCACACCCTGTCAAAAAATCAAGAAGAGAAAGAGTTAAAATTTCCTTTTCTTTCTTTTTCCCTCACTCTGGTAGTTGTTGGAGGATAGCTTTGAAATGGCCAGCTGCGGCAGCAAGGGGAAGGAAGCTTTGCCCCCTGTCAGGTGAGCAGCCTTGGACACCTGATAGGAGCACCTTGAGCGGACGTGGAGCTTCCACTTGCTGCTCACCTCCAGCGCTCTGGTCCCTCTGTCGCCTGAGGGCTGTACACCCCTGGACTAGATTCACCATGACTGGCTAGCCACCTGACCTCGCACAAATCACTCCATCTCTCTACACCCATTTTCTCTTGGGAAGAGGACTGGATGGATATCCCCAGGGACTGCCTTCTAGCTAGTCTTGCTAGGCGGCCTCCAAGCCTAGAGGGCTAGGCCGAACGAAGCAGTTCCACCTTGGAGGGAACCTCAAGTTCAGGCCCAACCTGGAGCAGAGGAAGGGAAGGCCAAACGCAGGCAGGCATGGCAAGAGGAAAGTGTTGGGGCCACTGGAAGAGGACTTATAAGGGCAGAAAGAGTCAAGAAAGGAGGGTTATTGGGGAAAGTGGAAAAGCCAGCCAGGGAATGACTAAGGGGCTCCTGGTGTAAACAGGAGCGAGGAACGGACAGGGAGGGGGCCTATTTGAGTTGGCCAAGGCTAGGGGGAGAGGTGGGGAGGAGGACTGGGGCAGGACACTATGTCCCCTGCCCCCCACCAGGACTCCTGGGAAGATCTGAGTCACATAACTCCTCCCTGCACCCCTCCCCACCCCCACCCCAAGCTCCCAAACCTGGGAAAATCTAAAGTGGAGCGAGAGAGAGCTCGATTCACATACAAATGCCTTGCTGAGTTCTACAGCAATCAAAACCCAAAAGGGGGTTGGTTCCCAACCCCTGACTGAAGTAGTCTTCACTAGAAATTACCTGGGCTCTGCTGTGCCTAGGATCCTGACCCAGAGATTCCGTGGGTTCTTTCCCAGATTTGAGAGCGGGCCTGGCTCCTGCATTGCCCCACAGCCTGACCAGCCCACCGCTTCCTGGGGCTGCAGCTGGCTCTGCAGAAGGCCTTTTTAAAACCTAGCTGGTACGTCTTGGGGGGTTGGGGGGATCTGGGTAAGGGTGGAGCTCAGCAGTTAGAGAGCTTGCCAAGCAAGCCTGGGGCCCTGGGTTCCATTCTCCAGCACCACATAAACCGAATATGGTGACCCACACCTGTAATCCCAGCACTCAGGAGGCTGAGGCAGGAAGATTGCTGTGAATTCAAGGGCCTGGGCTATGTAATAAGTTCGGGACAAGCCTGGGTTACAGAGCAAACTCCCGCCTCAAGATAAACAAATAAATCTAGCTGGGATAGAAAACAGGGTAATAGAGTGACAGAAGAGTCACAGCAGAGAAAACTTCGGCTCTGGGGCTCGCATTCTGAGCACCCCTGAGCTCAAGCAGGGCCGGAAGACAGAAGAGAGGGGATAGGGTGTGACTTTGGAGGCATTACGCTAGAAAGAGAGAAGGTCTGGAGAACAATGGCAGGGAAGGGACTGGAAAGGTGATTTGGTTAGGACAGAATCTCGGTCCCCTGGTACCCCCTCCTCCAGACTAAGGTAAAGACCAGAATCTTGAAAGGTGATCAGGTAGAGCCAGAGCTGGGGGCAGGGGGCAGGTGGTCCCTGCCTTTCCTCACTACAGTTTCTCCCTCTGCCTCCGAATCTGGAGAGATTTGGGGCCCAGTCCCTAGAGTTTAGTACCAATAGAAGACACCCCACCCCCCACCCTTCACAATTCTCCGGGCTTGTAGGAATCGGACCCGTGTGATCTAGGTACTGAGGAGCCAGCCGCTCCCAGACTGCTGGTGGACCGCCAGGTGCGAGGAGGAGGTTTTACAGAGGTTTCCACACCCTGCAGCCAAGAAGGGAAGAACCGCAGAAGCCTCCCGGACAGTGACCCCAGCCTCTTGGGTTTTCATTCTAGCGGCTTGGGGAAAGGGGAAGGAGAGGGGACCGCAAAGAGCCTGTGTGGGTCCTCTACCAGGCTGCCTGGGCGCGCTCTGTACCTCGACTGCTGAGCTCCAAATCCAGCTGGCCGGAACCCAGGAACCCAGTGGCCCCGGAAGGCGAAGGGGAATCCCAGTTGGCCAGCCGCCAGGGAAGCGTCCCGTCTCCTCGGACCCCAGAGCCTCCTCCCTGCAGCAGTGCGGGGACCCCACACGGGCTGCCTCCTCCCTCCTCCAGAGGTGATTCCTTTCCTCATTAGGAAATTCTCCGCTCCCTTTTTCCGACTCCTTTTCCGAGCGTTTACGTCGTGCATCTGGAGCGGAGGCTGGGAGCGGGGCGGCGGGCGGCGGGGGCGAGCCCAGCCCGCCCGAGCTGACCCGGCCAGACGCCGGCCTCCGGCGCGGGCGGGGCGGCGCGAGGGGCGACCCCACGCCCTGCGGGGCCGCGGCGCGGGCGCGTCCCGGGACCGGCGACGCCCCCCGCCGGTCCCCGCGGCGGGCGGGGCGAGGGCCCGGCCGGGAGTTCGGCAAACTCCTCCCCGCGTTGAGTCATTCGCCTCTGGGAGGGCTAGGAAGCGGCTCCGGGTCGGTGGCCTCCGGACAGGGAGGAGCGGGCGCTATGCGGAGCCGGGCGCCAGGGTCCCCTCGCCACGGCTGGCGGCCGCGCCCGGGCCCCCGATGCGGGTCCGGGCCGCCCTCGCCGCCGCTGCTGCTGCTGCTGCTGCTGCTGCCGCCGCCGCCCCGGGCCGGGGGCTTCAACTTGGAGGCGGAGGCCCCGACCGTCCTCGCCGGGCCCCCGGGCTCCTTCTTCGGCTTCTCGGTGGAGTTCTACCGGCCGGGGACGGACGGGTGAGTGAGGGGCCCGGCGGCGCGGTGGGGGCTGGGCGCCCGCCGGGCCGGGACGCGGCGGGGTCCGCGGGGGACCCGGGCGGGGGCGGGGTTTGGAAGGACCCGGGCTGGAGCTGGGGGCCGGCGGCGCGGAGGGGCCTGCGGGCTGCGGGGCACCGGGCAGAGCGCGGGAGCCCGAAGGTGGGGACATCTGGGCAGGGGCGCGGGGCTCGCGGAGCCCGTGAATGGAGAGCGCGGGGTCTCCGGCCCGGATCCGAGGCGGGCGGGGGCGGAGAGCGGCGCGGACTGCCGGGAAGGCTTCGGGGGCCACCGGGCACTTCGGGGTCCACGGGGCCGAGGTCCTGGGCGGGACGGATCGGAGCCCCGCGACCTGTGCGTAGTGAGGCCGAGGGGCGGGAGGGTTAGGCGAGGGGCGCCCTCACCCCCTCTTCCTCCTCCCTTGGCTAAGGCTGGGAAGAGCCAGCTTGGGGGGACACGGCGGCTCCCCCCGCCCCGTGTTCTGCTGCACTTTTCACGGCCCTAGGCTGTGGAGCGAGGCTGGCGGACCTGAGAACTTGGGGGGAGCCCAGGACCCTGGAGCGGGGGGCCCGGAGGCTGGAGGTGCGCTCAGCCCGGGGCGGCGCGCGGATGTGTCGGGAGGGGCGTGTGTGAGCGCCGCGCCGTGTGTGAAGGGGGTGGGCGGTTTCCCTCTTCCTCCGGCTCTCGGGAGGAAGAGAAAAGCCGATTTCCTGTAGCTTGTCGGCTGGAGCTGAACCGAGTCCTGGAGCTGAACTGAGACCGAGGCTTCTGGGGCCGAGGTCGGAAGCGGGGGGATTCCTGGTCGCTGGGCCCTAAGGTGTCAGAATGAAGGACCCCTGAAAGTCTCAAAGGAGGTTCCTTATTTCCAGCTCAGCAGGGTGACAAGCAGACGGTGGCCCTGAGTGCCTAGAAAGTGAGGTGTCCCCGGGCTTGGGGAAACCAGAATCACAGTCAAGGCCACATTGGGACGGGGTGGTTTGTTTAAATGTGGGAGGGCTGGGAAGTAAGAGGAAGGGGAGCAAGCACCCCAGGGCTGGGCCAGAGACCTCCGGGTGCCAGATTCCTGGTCCTCCTCCGTGACTGGAGTAATCTTTCTCCTTCCTGAGCTCTGAGCTCCCCACTGCTCGCCACCACCGTCCCCTCCCTCGAGGACCTCAGGTTTTGGTAGAACCTCTGTCAGAGGTGAGCTGTCTTTACGCATTAGTTAACTGATCTCTACCCATTTTATCTTTGTGTGTGTGGTACTGGGGATCAAACCAGGGCCTTCATACTGAGCTACATCCCAACCTTTTTTTTTTGAGACAGAATCTCACTCTGTAGTCCAGCCTGGTCCTAAACTCACTATGGAGCCCAAGCCGGTCTCCAACTCACAGCAATTGTCCTGCCTCAGCCTCCTGAGTACTGGGACTACCGGCAGGTACCACCACACCCAAATTATGTGGTGCGGGGGAATCAAACTCAGGACCGTAACACTTGCTAGGCAAATGCTTTAACTTCTGTGCTATTCTACCAGACCCCCACCAACCCTTTTTTTTAATTTTTATTTTTAAGTACCGGTTTCACTAAGTTGCTAAATTGCCCCCCGCTGGACTCAAACTTGAAATCTTTGTGCCTCAGCCTCCCAGAGTGCTGGTATTACAAGCAAGCATCTAGTCACTTTAATTATGGAGAAAAGGGTTAATCTAGGTAACTCATTAGGGCAGTGGGGTAAATATTTGTCCTGGGGACTTGGAGATGGGGAGAAAAAGAAAGATGGTGAGATCTCGGCCATTGGATCTGGACTTTTCAAGGTCCCCACCCAACCCCCATCCCACCCCCCTGGCCTCTTGCCCAAACCTCATTGCATCACTCTGGCCTGAAGCCTCTGCCAGGGCTTGCCTCCCTCAGGCCCCCTCAAACTTCTTACCACAACCCTAATGAGTAGAGAGGAGGGAATAGGGTCTCCTCCCACCAGGGGATCCAGTTATCTGGCTTTTAACTTTTCTCTACCCTACTTTCAACCCAAGAGTGTCATTTCCCTTTTAAAACACACCTCTGAAACATCTGGAATTTCACATGCTCTCCTGGTCCCCCAGGTGTTTGTCTAGCCCCTGGCCTCTTCCTGCTGTCCGCAAAGCCCTCTTCTAAGGTAGGACCCGGTGTCCGCAGCCTTCCCCTCCCCTCTGCTCATCTTCCCTCCCAGAAGCACCCAGATGTCCAGCGTGTGCTTTCCGCTCTCCTCTTCCCCGTGCACTACCTTCTTAGAACAGCACTGCCAACCTTCTACGTCCCGGTAACCTTCCCACCACTGCTGGGCCTCCCCCCTTGTCCTCCATAAGGGCCACTGGGGCTCCCTGCCAGGGGCCGCAGCCAGAGAGGGAGAGCCTGGAGTCCTCGATCTGCCCTGCGTCACCTCTCATGGGGAAGAGCTAAGCAAAGGCAGGAAGGGCCCCACGGAAGTCGCATGGCAGAAGGAGCAAAGCCTGAGGTCAGGCGGCCCTGGGTGCGAGTCCCTCCCACAGCCCACTGAAGAGCGTGACTCAGAGTGAGTTCCTGAAGCCATTGTGCCTGTTCTCCCACGGACATCAGAAACCTGACTTGCACAGGGTGCACAAAGGCACCTGTCCACAGAGGAGGCCCCTTGCATGAGGATTCTGGGATTTCCCTCCCTGGCTACCACCTTATGCCTTGTTCAAAATGTCCCCCATTTCTTTTCTGCTTAGTGCTTGCTGTAATCATGAGAGTAGCGATAGTCCTTCACATTTATTTAGCACTTTCGTATCAATTTCTCCATTGGATTCTTACAAAAATCTTTGTGTCCACCCAGAAAGCACGATTGCCCCGATAGAGACATAGCAAACTGAAGCTTCAGCGTCCTAGCATTTTAGACCTAGAAGTTAGTTTAGGGACCATTCAAGGAAAAAAGTCAGCATTTGTTTGGAGGGAAACAGGTTTGAAGTGACTGGTCAGGTGCGGTGGGCATGCCTGTGATCCTGGAACTCTGAGAGGCTGAGACCAGAGGACAGCGAATTCAAGCCCAGTAGGACCCTGTCTCAAATAAACAGTAAAAGTGATCGGGAGTATAACTCAGAGCAAAGGCCTTGGGTTCCATCCCCAGTAGAGAGGGAGAAAGTGACTTGGCCCAAGGTCCGTGAGAGCTTGAAAGGAGGACCAGTCTTAGCCTAGCTTCTCGAGCTGAGCAGCTGGAGGCAGCTTTTCCCTCGCAGCCCATCAGGCACATCCCTTGTGAACACACTTGGTGGTTTCAGAAGCAAGTGTTCCTTCCTGGCTTGGCCAGTGCTGCTGAAGGACTTATGGGAACCAGGCCCGGTCCATTCATTCCTCTGTGCCCCGACCTTGAAAGGCCAAGAGTCAAACAGTAACTGAGTATTGAACAGAGATTTGGTTAATCAGAAGCCTGGCTATGGAGATAGTAGAGAGAAGAGGGCACAGAGGCAGCCAGGCAGCCCCAAACCTGGGCCCGGCCTGGGAACCAGAATTCCTGGCGGCTGCTGGCTGCTGCTTCCTTTTTTTGTTTGTTTGTTTGTTTGTTTGTTTGTAGACAAGGTCTAACTCTATAAGCCCAGGCTGGCCCTAATAATAGGGAGCCCAGACTAGCCTTGGACTGATGGTAATCTTCCTGCCTCAGCCTCCCAATTGTTGGGATCACAGGTGTGCACCATGATGCCCAGTTTATGTGGTGCTGGGGAATTGAGCTCAAGTACTTAGCACTTGACTTAGCACTTGGTAGGCAAGCGCTTTAATCACTGAGCCATTCCTCCAGCCCTGGCTGCTGCTTCTGAGGCTGGGAAGGATTCTGAGTCACATTGGACCTGTTCTTTAACTTCTCTAAAACTCAGTTTCCCATCTGTCAAATAAGAACAGACTAAGCAGTCTTAGAACTTCTTAATGAGTGTCAGAACCAAGCTGACGTTCTTTTATTGCTTGTGGCAAATCTGGAGTATCTACATTATTCTGTTGTTGTTGTTGTTGTTATACTAGGGATTCAGCTTCACATTGAACTGTATCCCCAGCCCGTTTTTATTCTTGATTTTGAGACAGGGTCTTATTGAGTCACTAACTTGCCCAGACTGAGCTCAAACTTGTGATCCTCCTGCCTCAGCTTCTCAGAGTGCTAGGTAGGATTTTAGGACTATGCCTCCAAACCTAGCTACATCAGTCATCAAACCAGTGAATTTTACCTGCGGTGTCTGTAGCCACAGTAGTTAGTGTCTCTGAGATTCATTTTCTGTTCTGTTTGTTGAAACAGGGCCTCGCTCCATAGTCCGGGCTGGTCCTGAACTCACTATGTAGCCCAGGTTGGCTTCAAACTCACAAGAGTCCTGCTACTTCAGCCTCCTGAGTACTGGAATTAATCCTTTATATGATGATAGGAAATCCAACCCAGGGCCATGCATATGCTAGGCAAGTGCTTTAAACGCTGAGCTATGCCCCCTAGCCCTCCCCTTGGATTCAATTTTGGGAGAGTTTATCTGCCAAACTGCATTTAGTAAGGAATAATTAATTGCCCTTCTCATTTTTTATTAACCAAGAACATCTATAGCTGCCAATTAAATTGTGACCACCATAAGATAACCAGGTTTCCCAATGAGTTGATACAATTCCAGCCAGAAGTAAATGCACTTGAAGTTTTATAATTAGCTTAGGCCGCCTTATCAGGTAAATGCATGGTTTCCGTTAGACTTTCTGAAATATTAAAAATAGTCCAAAGACCCTCCATTGTTACTTCCTGGGACCCCTGAGAAGACCCAAGTGCTGCAGAATTTAGGCAACAGGAACTAGGAAGGAGAGAATATGGACAGGCTGGCATACATGTCGTCCTTGGCACCGGTGCCCCATTTGGCACTTAGTAGGGCCCTCTTTACTGGATTGACTTGCAGCTATTGGGGTAGGAGGGCCCCTGAACTCTTAGGAAGTTAGCCAGGGCTGGATCTGTGTCCCATGCCTGCACACAGGTATCCTAAGCCTTCATACAACCAGAACGAATTGATATGCCAGGCCCATGAGTTTGTAGGTTTTCCAAGCTTTGTAAGACCTCTCTGTCACCTCCCAGTCCAGCTAAACTCTTAAGATTCCTTCTCAGGTCATCCTGGGAGTCTCAGACCCAGCTCCTTCCCAAGAGCAGGGGGTGCTAGAGATATTGTGAGTGGGAACAAAGTCCCTGGATCTCAGCCCTGTGCCCCAGAAGACTTTGAGATAACTCAGAGAAAGGGAAAAGGCATTGCCCAAAATCACACCGAGTGAGGACCTAACAAGACCTTCTGGCGCTAGTTCAATGGTCTACTTCAGGTTGGTGGCCCTCTTTGGAGAATACAGACAGCAGCCAAGTTCTCTGGGGAGACCCCCCTGCTAAGGGAGGAGTATAATTCCCTCTCCTCCTCCAGCCTCACCAGCTTCACCCACTAAACTTCACAACCGCCCAGGTGCCTTTGGAGCCGCCAGCTCCCACCCCTCAGCTGGATGTAATCCTGAGGGAGAGGGGTGGGGCCCAGAGGGTGGGAGACAAATGGAGAAGTGTTAGGTTGGAAACAGACAGGAAGCCACAAGCAGTAAACATTTCCTGTCCCCAGGGTAACCAAAGCTGGCACCTCCCCTCTCCACCCCCCATAACTTTAGGAACTCTCCCTCTATTGCCTCTGCTCCTATTCCTCTGGACCTTGCCTTCTGTCCCCTGAATTCTCATCTTCCAACTCTCATAGACCCCACCACACTCACGCATACCCCACACCCTACTTTAGGCACCTTGGGTTTGTTCTCCCTGATGTTCCCATCCTCTTCCTCTTGGACTCCAGCCTTTCCCCATTCAGTGTACCTGGTCCCCTTGGAAGAGACCCCAACCTTTGTGACCACTACCATAACCCCCTGATGGGTCTTTCTTTCTTTCACTCTTTCTTTCTTTTCTTTCTTCTTTCTTTGTTTTTGAGACAGGGTCTCACACTATATAGTCCAGGCTGGTCCTGAACTCTCTGTGTAGCCCAGGCTGGCTTCAGACTCACAGCAATCCCCGTCCCTTGGCCCCATGAGTGCTGGGATTACGGCATGCACCACCATGCCTGACTTATGTGGTACTGGGGAAATGAACCCAGGGACCTGTGCTTGCTAAGCAAGTACTCCAACTGCTGTGCTATTCCTCCAGTCCCTGGGTCTTCTTTCTTTTGAGAAAGGCTATGAAAGTTGCACCAGTATTAAACAGGGATGGGTTGTAGGAGTGTGGAATGCTGAAAGGGGACCGAAGCCAACAGAGGCAGGGAAACTGAGGGTCTGAGACCAAGAGGCAGAAGAACCAAAAATCTAAACCAAGAGAGCAAGCTGTGGGGCAGAGGGATGGAGAGATTGAGAATTAGCACCGGAGGCAGTCATAGGAAGAGAACAGAGGCAAGGCTGACAGAAACGCTAGCCCGGGGCAGGACAAGTTGCCAGCTACAGTCCTCACAGGAGACCCTGGAGGAGAAAGCCAAGACAGCTGAGAGCTGTGAGCAAGACTTGGAGGCAAGGGACCCAGGGGCAGAGGAGGCAGAGCTGGAGACAGAGCGTTTCCTAGGAGCTTAGCTCTGAGAGTCTCTGACCCAGGACTCCGTCTGAGGCAAACTTCTCCTCTAGGGGTGCTGAGCCCCTATCTAGAACAAGGGCTTCAGAGGGGCAGGATTTAAATTCGTTCTTCCTGAGCTGATTTGCGGGAAAGAGGCTGCCGTGCCTTGGGATGGCGGGCCAGACCCAGGGGCTGCTGCGTTCTCACCGCCCGCAGCTCTGATTTCCAAGACACGCGCCTCCTCCCACATGCCCCAGGGCTGAGCAACCTGGGTCTCTGCCTAGGGAAGGGATTCGGCTGTGGTCGAGAGGGTGCCGGCTAAGGACGGGAGCCTGGCGTTCCCAGGACGGGGCATCTAAACTGTGCTTGTTCTCTTTTTATATTTCAGTGGTACTGAGGACTGAACCCAGGAGAGCTTTACCACTGAGCTACATTCTCAACCCTTTCATTTTTTATTTTAAGATGAAGTCTCACTATATTGCCTGGGCCGCCTCAGGCCGGCGGCCCTTCTGCCTCAGCCTCATGCTTGGTTGAGACGACAGACATGTACCACCGTGCCATCTATAAATTGTCCCTTTAAGAAAATCTTTCGTATTCGATTTTCTACCCCAAGCCACATATTGCGTTTGCTTATTATGTCTCTTTTTTTCCCTCTGGTGATGAGGATCCAGCCGGGCCTGAGCTGGCTGAGCACCCTCCCTACCCTCAGGCGGGCTGCACCTCCGGTCTGGGCAGAAGGGGGAGGTGGAGAAGACGCTGTCCAGGCCCTTTGGGTCCTCTGCCCCCGCGGGAACTCGCCTTGCTTCTCCCCGTTATTAACAGGAGAAGATAGGAACGGAGAGTTGGGAGGAGAGGAAGGGCTGGGTTAGTGACAGCGGCACATGGGGACCACCTGACTCCTGCAGCCTCTGGCATCTATGGCATCTTCCGAGATATAAATACAACCCAGGGGGTATCTACCCTACCCCCACCCAACCTTGGCCGCAGAGGCCTGGGTCCACCCTGCCCCCAGAAACCGAGAGAGAAGGGGGCCACCCTAAACTGCCTCTCCTTCCCCTCCACAGGGTCAGCGTGCTGGTGGGAGCGCCTAAAGCTAACACCAGCCAGCCAGGAGTGCTGCAGGGTGGCGCCGTCTACATCTGCCCCTGGGGTGCCAGCCCTGCACCGTGCACGCCCATTGAATTTGACGGCAGAGGTAGGCTGGAGTCCGGGAAGGGACTGAGGGGGTGGGATTACGGCTTGGGGGTGGGGCCTGGAGGCGGGGCGCCGCCGTCTCGACGGCGCTGCGGCCAAGGGCCCTCCCAAGGGGGAGCGCCAGGGCTGCAGCTCTGAGCAGTGGCTACCCGTGGCACTCACTCCACGTTCCCAGCCCAGCCCAAGGAGGGCGGGCATGATTCAGAAACATGTGGCACTCATTTCCACTGAATCACCCACAACTCGGGGAGGCCAGGGCCGCAGTGCAGACAAAGACAGGGAAGGTCTCACAGTCTGCTCAGTTTCTCTAGGCACTGACAAGTGATAGTACGCCCCCCACGCACTGCGCTGGTGCTGGAGGCTTCAGAGATGATTAAACCACTGCCCTCAAGAAGCCGAAAGTCCTGAGACGCACACACAGGAGGGCCGCAGGCGTCAGCTAGCGCTCCGAGAGCACGTGCTGTGCACCAGGCGCGATCCTCACAGCTGCTGAGGTGTTACTACCTGCGTCTTGTGTGGAAACAAGAGGTTGAGTCAGGATCACATAGCTGGTAAGCAGTGGACGGAGGATGTGAACTCAGGCAGGCTGGCTCCAGAGATATTCAGGCAAGAGGACAGGAGATGGCCCACGGTGGTACAGCACTGCCTAGTAGGTATGCAGCCCTCTGGGTTCCAGCCCTGGCGGTGCAAAAGAGAGAGAGAGAACATGAAAAGGTAGACGCAGAGGAATACAGATCATAGCCAAGCCTGGTGGTGCACACCTGTAATCCCAGCACTCTGGGAGGCTGAAGCAGGAGGATCACAAGCTCACACCCAGACTGGGCAAACTCAGCAACTTAGAGAGACCTGTCTCAAAATGAGAAATAAAAATGGGCTAAGGCATAAGCCAGGCGTGGTGGCACACATGTGTAATCCCAGCACTGGGGACGCTGAGGCAGGAGGATGGCCACAAGTCCAAGGCCAGCCTGGGCTCCATAATGAGTTCAGGACCAGCCTGGGCTACAGAGCGAGACCCTGTAATGAGCTAAGGATGTAGCTCAGTGTTTAAGGCTTCACAATCCCCAGCAATACAGCTCAACGATTCAAGGCCCAGTGTAACTCCCCCTTTCCTTTCTCCAAGGTTCCCGGATCCTGGAGTCCTCATCGCCCAGTCCCGAGGGACAGGAACTCCTGGAGTACAAGTCCTTACAGTGGTTCGGGGCGACAGTTCGAGCCCACGGTTCTTCCATCTTGGTGAGGAAGCAGTAGGCTCCGTGGCGCGATGTGGGATCTAGGGGACGGGCCGTAGTCCAGCCAGGCGTGGAGGGCGGGAGGAAAGGTCTTACGGGACTAGACCTGAAGCCTCCTCCTTCGGGGTCTCCCAGGCATGTGCTCCGCTGTACAGCTGGCGCACAGAGAAGGAGCCGCCGCTGAATGACCCTGTGGGCACCTGCTACCTCTCCACAGACAACTTCACCCGAATTCTGGAGTACGCACCTTGCCGCTCAGGTAGGGGCAGGAGAGGGCGTGTGGCCAGCCTGCCTTCTCCAAGGCTGTCTCTGTGCCCAGCGCTGGCTACTAACAGCCCCCCGTGCTGTCCGCCTGGGCGCACCTCGGAGGCTCCTTCTCTGCTTTCCCGTGTCCTCGCTGCTTTCCTGCGTGGCCCTTCTGCGGGGGGCTCACTGTCCCTGCCTTCTCCCCTCACAGACTTCAGCTCAGCGGAAGGGCAGGGCTACTGCCAAGGGGGCTTCAGTGCTGAGTTCACCAAGGTGAGAGGATGGCTCTGAGGAAGGACCAGGGGGCGGTGGGCACAGTGGTCCGGACCAGATATTTACTCACTTCCCACCCCGCCCCCCTAGACTGGCCGTGTGGTCCTGGGTGGACCAGGAAGCTATTTCTGGCAAGGTAAGTAGTCCCTGTACCCTCCCCAGCCCCTGGCATCAGCCTCTCATCCCTTCTAGCCTCGACTCGCCAGTCCACCCCTCCTCTGCCTCATCCCTTCTGTCCGTTCCCTCCTGCCCCCTTCCCCAGGCCAGATCCTGTCCGCTACTCAGGAGCAGATCGCAGAATCTTACTACCCCGAGTACCTGATCAACCTGGTCCAGGGGCAGCTGCAGACTCGCCAGGCCAGCTCCATCTACGATGACAGCTACCTGGGTGAGGGAGCAGCAGGGGGAGGACTCCGGAGCCCGTCGCCCCTCGTGCCCTTGCTGCCCTTCTTCCGGCCAGACCCAGCCCTTCTGCCACTTTGTATTGTGCAGATCGTGAAGGCCTACGGGGAGGGGAAGGGACTGGGAGTGGGCCAGGGCAGAGGGGTTCCTGACTCAGAAATGCTTGTGTCCACCCATCTGTCCTCCAGGATACTCTGTGGCTGTAGGTGAATTCAGTGGTGATGACACAGAAGGTGAGCGTGTCCAGGTTTGGCCGAGGGAAGGGTGGAGAGGAAGACGGGGTCTTGACCTCACGCGCCCTTTGATAGTCACCCTTCTGCCGGAGCCCACAATCCTCTCTTCTTTTTGCAGATTTTGTTGCTGGTGTGCCCAAGGGGAACCTCACCTATGGCTATGTAAGACCCAGCCCCAGCTCCCACTCCGTCTCTTCCCCTTGATGAGCACATGACGGTTTCGGAAGGCTCAAACACTTTGGAGTCAGGCCAGGGTTCAGGTTCTCTGGCGCTGACTCAGATAAGACTTTCTGTTCTTGACTCATGCCCTGGTTTCTACTCACCTTCTCCAAGCCTCCTTCTTCGCTGTATAACGGGTAATAATAGTTCTGACCTCACGAGATTCTTGCAAAGGTGAAATGAGATCACGCATGTGAAAGTACTTGGAGAATCGCTAGGCAGTGTGCCCCACCTGGGTAGCTATTATTATTAGACCATGACAAGTGCCTGTACAGATAAGACAGCTATGGGCGTTCGCTCTGGTAACAACATTCATTGAGGCAAGGTAAGAGATAAGAAGATGAAAAAGACATCACCCACCATCTTTTAAGGGGCCTCAAATCAGGTATATAAGACACACGACCATTCTCATCTCAGATAGAGGTGCTGTTCACGAGTCCTTCCCGCAGCCTACGCTGCCCGTCACGGCTACTGTTCTCGCAGGTCTGTGGGGTGGACGTTATCATTCACGTTGTACGCATGAGAAATCCAAGGTCCTAAGAAACCAAGTAAAATAGAGATATTTTTCTTTTTTTGAGACAGGGTCTTGCTCTGTAGTCCAGGCTGGTCCCAAACTCACTATGTGACCTGGCTTAGAGCTCAAGGCAATCCTCCTGCCTCAGCCTCCCTTGTATTGAGACTACAGGTGTGTGTCACCAAGCCCAGCTATTATGTGATGCTGGGGGACCCAGCTGGGGGCCTTGTACTTATTAGGCAATCATTATACTCACTGAGCTATACCCAAAGCCCTGGATAGAGATTTTTTGTTTGTCTGTTGTTGTGGGTTTTTTTGTTGTTTTTGTTTTTATTTTGTTTTGTTTTGCAAGGGGATGGAGCACGAGTACTGAGGAGATAGCTGAGAGCCTTCACACTGGGCTACATCTGGGCCTTACTCCTCTTTCTAAAGAGGCATAGATCAGAGAATGTTCTATAAAGGATTGGTGCAAGAGGTCATCACAGGCAGCCACATGGGCTGGGGTTTTTTTGCTTTGTTTTGTTTTTTGAGACAAGGTCTCACTCTGTAGTCCAGACTGGTCCCGAATGTGCATGTAGATGTAGTCCAGGCTGGCCTTGGACTCAAAGCAATCCTCCTGACTCAGCCTCCGGATTGCACCATCACCCAGTTTTATGCGGTGTTGAATTTGGGGCCTTGCGCCCGCAGGGCAAGCGCTTAACTGCTGTGCCATTCCTCTAGCTGATTAAGGATGAGGAAGATGAGGGAAGATAGAGTGAAAAACAGAGTAGGGTCAGATTCTCCAGAATCTTGGCAGACAGTCAGAGCTGAGACTGGCAGTGGCTATGGGGAAGTAACCCCTAGGGTCAGGTGGCCTCGGATAGGCTAAAGGTGATCATCCTGAATTTATTCTGAGGCAGTCTTGCTGTGTTGGGCTGAGGGTTCCGGGGAAAGGGGGAGCCCAAGGAAGGAAGACAGGCCATCCAGCAGCCCTGGGCAGAGGCCCACAGCAGAGTCACAGCAGTGAGAGTGGGGAAGAGAACAGGCGTCAGGGTGGGTCAGTCACGGAGGGGGACTCCAGGGGAGACTGGAGTGGGGCTTGCGGGCAGCGGGGGGGGGTGCAGGATGGCTTAGGTTTTCCCCTCATTTTATTGATATGTATAAGCACAAAATTTTAAGTTACCCAGGCAGAGCTCCTCCACCCCCAGCCTCCCAGAGTGCTGGGTTTACAGGTCTGCACCACTGTACCCAACTCACTGCTTTCCAAGGACTACTTCAGGCTCTGAGGAGAAAGCAAGGAAGAAAACCAAGCCCCTACTTTTACGAGAATATAAATGTCGGGCTGAGAGCACAGCTCAGTGTTAAAGCGCTTGCCTAGCGAGCACGAGGCCCTGGGTTCAATCCCCCAGCACCACATAAGATGGTGGCACACACCTGTAAACCCAGCACTCAGGTGACTGAGAGAAGAGGATTGCTGGGAGTTTGAGGCCAGCCTGGGCTACTCAGTTGAGTTCAGGATCAATTCAGGACTTCAGAATGAGACCCTGTCTCAAAAAATATAAACGAATAAATATACTAGTAATTTTATATTCCAATGGGTAGAAATGAGCAAGAAACAGGTAATGTGAAACCTGTCAGTGGTTGATCAGTCGTACCTAGAAAAAGAGTGAAGTGTCCGAGGGGTGGGACTACCCAGCGTAGGGACAAGAATGAGAGGGCAGAGCTCGAAAGGGTGTTGGGACAAGCAGCCTGTATCTCTGAGGAATGCCCACTCCCATTTGTCCTTCACCTATGGCCGGTCCATGACCAATGTAGGCCTGTCTCCTCACCCTCAGGTCACCATCCTTAATGGCTCAGACATTCGATCCCTCTACAACTTCTCAGGAGAACAGGTAAGAACACGCCCACCCTGCAGTTTGGCCCCGTGCCAGCCACGCCCCAGCCTTGACCCAATAATGTCAGATTTGGTGTCCCTAGAGCCTCTGAGGGCACGACCCCTCACAGCCCCCAGTAATCCTCATTATTGGCCCAGCCTTGTTCTAACTGGGTGCTGTCCGTTTGTCCTTCCGCCTCAGATGGCCTCCTACTTCGGCTATGCAGTGGCTGCCACCGACATCAATGGGGATGGGTGAGTAGGGGACCAGACAGCAGCCCCAAGAGGGAGGAGTGGGCTCAGGGTGTTCCCTCCTGAGTTCCTCAGGATGCTCAGGTGGAGTTGCACCCGCTTCTTGGGACCAGAAGCGAGCCAAGGGCTAATCACCAGCCGCCTCCATCCTCTGCCTTGGGCGGGAGGGAGCTGGGGACCCAGGATTCCTAGGTATCTCTGGTACCAGGACTGGGGAGGCGGTAGCAGACAGGATGTCAGGATGCCTGTGTCTGCCCTTCCACCCAGGCTGGATGACCTGCTTGTAGGGGCACCCCTGCTCATGGAGCGGACGGCTGACGGGCGGCCCCAGGAGGTGGGCAGAGTCTACGTCTACCTGCAGCACCCGGCTGGCATAGAGCCCACGCCCACCCTGAGTCTCACGGGCCGTGATGAGTTTGGCAGGTTCGGCAGCTCCTTGACCCCGCTGGGGGACCTGGACCAGGATGGCTACAATGGTAAGCAACACGGGCTCGGGGAGCTGACGATGAATGGGTGGCCTGGGTCCCAAGGCACTTAGGGCTAGGATGTCTGCCAGCTAATACGCTCAAGTCCCTGACTTGCCCTTTTTTTTGAGAAACTGATGTATATACATCACATCTTCATCATTCTTACTTCCCTTTCCCCTTCCCATCCCCTCCTCACCCCCACATCCCCTTTTCTTCTCCATAAAGTCCTATCTTCTTACTTTCTTCCATCTCTCTCTTTTTTTCATAATGTGGTTTTCTCATATTTGATAAACCATGTGACATTTAACCTTCTGTGTCTGATTCACTTCACTGAGCATAATAGTTTCAGGGTGCACCCATCTCCCTACAGATGTCTCAAATTCTTCTTTCTTCATCGGGGAGTAGTACTCCATTGTGTAAATATACCACATCTTCTTTATTCACTTCTTGATATTGAAAGCCCTGTGACATTCCAAGGAGGGGTGTGAGCTTTAACCACAGAGTCTGGCTGGTGTTGAGTTTTGAAGAGATTAGAAAACAGGGATTGACAAATGGGAAAAATAGGTTCCTGGGTCCTAGGGGAGGATAGTCAAGATGTAGACACCTGCATTCCTAGCCTGCTGACGGGTGTGTATTGCATGTCTTGTAGATGTGGCCATCGGGGCTCCCTTCGGTGGGGAGACCCAGCAGGGAATCGTGTTTGTGTTCCTGGGAGGCCCAGGCGGGTTGGGCTCTAAGCCCTCCCAGGTCCTGCAGCCCCTGTGGGCAGCTGGCCACACCCCGGACTTCTTCGGCTCTGCCCTTCGAGGAGGGCAAGACCTGGATAGCAACGGGTACCCTGGTAAGTTGTACCCAAGATCCTTTTCATCATAAAATTCCCAGGTCAAGGCGCCCTACCAACTTCCCCTCACCCTGGCTCCTGGGTGCAATCCTAGGCTGGTGCCACCAGATGGCAGTCTCCCTCACTTTGGCCTCCTCAGGCAGAAAACCTAAAAGGCAGGCAGAAAGGATCCTGATTTGGAGCTGGCTTGTAAGGGCTGGGTTTTTGTTTTGGTTTGGTTTGTTTTGGTTTGGTTTGGTTTGGTTTTTTTGAGACAGGGTCTCACTCTGTGGCCCAGGGTGGTCCTGAAATCACTATGGAGCCCAGGCTGGCCTTGGACTGAGGGCAATCCTCTTGCCTCAGCCTACCAAGGGCTGGAATTAGAGGCTTGCGCCACCATGCCCTGTTTATGTGGTGCTGGGGAATCGAATTGGGGTACTTAGCGCTTGGTAGTCACGCACTTTAACGGTTGAACCACTCCTCCAGCCCCTAAGGGTGTTTTCTTGACCTTTACAGATCTGATTGTGGGGTCCTTCGGTGTGGACAAAGCCGTGGTATACAGGTATGAACTCCAAGGGGAACTGAGGCAGCAGCCTGGGGAACTGGGAATGGGGAATTCCTCTTTAGAGCTAAGATTGAGAAAATCAGTGCAGAGGAAACTGGCGTCACGGGCCTTGGGCATCAGGCTCTCATACCCAGGCCTCAGGAGCCTTAATTCTTACTACTGCACATCCACTTTTGGCAGGGGTCGCCCCATCGTGTCTGCCAGTGCCTCCCTCACAATCTTCCCTGCCATGTTCAACCCGGAGGAACGTAGCTGCAGCTTGGAAGGCAACCCTGTGGCCTGGTGAGCTGCAGCCCCGCAGAACCCTGAGAACTGTGCCTGGAAGCGGGCCCGGGGAGCCAAGTCTGCCCTAGGAAGGGCGCACATGGGCACGACCTCGCCTGGGCCTGCCCGGGAGCGGGCAGAAGACCGGGCATCGGCTCCTTTTGTACTCACCAGTTTTCCCCCATCTCTTTTTTTCCCCCTCCAGCATCAACCTTAGCTTCTGCCTCAATGCTTCTGGAAAACATGTCCCCAGCTCCATCGGTGAGGCAGACGGCCCGGGTCTCACAGGGGTGGGGTGGAGGGGCTAGGATGTCTCCCTGCACTCTGAGTAGAAGAGGAAATAGTGGGACCTTCCTGTAACTTCTGCGCCCCTGGCTGTAGGTTTCACGGTGGAGCTCCAGCTGGACTGGCAGAAACAGAGAGGAGGGCTACGGAGGGCGCTGTTCCTGGCCTCCCGGCAGGCGACCCTCACAGAAACCCTGCTCATCCAGAATGGGGCCCAGGAGGAGTGCAGAGAGAT
This sequence comes from Ctenodactylus gundi, assembly GCA_004027205.1. Lineage (NCBI taxonomy): Eukaryota > Metazoa > Chordata > Mammalia > Rodentia > Ctenodactylidae > Ctenodactylus > Ctenodactylus gundi. The sequence continues at coordinate 81,260 of PVKB01002189.1, read as the reverse complement.
GAAGATCTACCTCAGGGTATGGCCCCGAGGGTGGGGTGTGACCAGGGACAGTCACCACAGAGTCCAGAGGGCCCCTCCCGAAGGGAGAGAAGTTGGGAGAGTGTCCCAAAGGTCATGGGACTGGTGGAGATGCAGAGGAAGGCGGCTGTTGTTGGAGGAGCTGGAAATGGGCTCCCAGAGCCTCTGAGGCAGTAAGGGTGGTCATAACGGGGCCCGAAGCAGACACACAGAGGTAGGAAGCTGGGGCGGGGGGGGGGGGGTCTCCTGACTGTGAACTTTATCCTCTGGCCCCAGAATGAGTCCGAATTCCGAGATAAACTCTCACCAATTCACATCGCCCTCAAGTTCTCCTTGAACCCCCAAGCTCCCATGGACAGCCATGGCCTCCAACCTGTCCTTCACTACCAGAGCAAGAGCCGGATTGAGGATAAGGTAAGGACACGGAGCCAGGAGGACAGAGCCTGGTGCCCAGGGGCCAGGGCCGGGGGGAGGGGGGTGGCGACCCCACAGCCAGGAATGGCAGAAACCCTGTCTCAAGATGGCCCTGCTCCCAGGCCCAGATCTTGCTGGACTGTGGAGAAGACAACATCTGTGTGCCTGACCTCCAGCTGGAAGTGTTTGGGTGAGTGGGGCTGACAATCAGCCGGGCGTTGTGGTTGCATCTGGCATCTGGCAAAAGCAGAAAAGGAACATACTAGCTCTATGACCTCGGAATGTGACTGAACTTTCTAACTTTTTGGAAAGATTAAGTACAATCATTTACACCTCGCCTAGTGCCTGCCGTAGATTTGGAACTCAGTTAATGGTGTCCGTTGCTACCATATCATTCTTATGGCTTGTTGTCCTAGCCTGAGGACCAGCTACCCACTGTCCCACTCTGTGTACCCTTCTAGGGAGCAGAACCGCGTGTACTTGGGTGACAAAAACTCACTGAACCTAACTTTCCACGCCCAGAACTTGGGTGAAGGTGGTGCCTACGAGGCTGAGCTACGCGTCACAGCCCCTCCAGAGGCCGAGTATTCAGGAATTCTCAGACACCCAGGGGTGAGGGGAGATTCTCAACTGGGGCTGAAGGGGGGCGGGTACCACCACACACAGGAGCACCAAGCCTGACTGTGCCTGCCCCCCTTCCAGAACTTCTCCAGCCTGAGCTGTGACTATTCTGCTGTGAACCTGAGTCGCCTGCTCGTGTGTGACCTGGGCAACCCCATGAAGGCAGGAGCCAGTGTAAGTCTGGCGTGGAACCACAGCTGTGGTATACAGAGAAGAAAGGTGGGAACCGGGATGAGGTAAATGCTTATCTCAGAGCTCCGTTTTCCCTCCTCCCTGCCCCACAGCTCTGGGGTGGCCTTCGGTTTACTGTCCCTCATCTCCGAGACACGAAGAAAACCATCCAGTTTGACTTCCAGATCCTCAGGTAGGGAGTGCGTGGGCTGGGAGGGAGGGTGGGGCAGCTGGCCGAGCCTGGTGCCGGGTGGAATTCTCACAGGCTGGGTTCTAGCACCAACTCAGTCTCGTCTCCACTCTATAGCAAGAATCTCAACAACTCGCAGAGCAACATGGTATCCTTCCGGCTCTCTGTGGAGGCGCAGGCCCAGGTTTCCCTTAACGGGTCAGTGCCGAGGCAGAATGGGGCCTTCCCGGGAGGGGTGACACGCTCCTGGAGAGGGCTGCAGACGGGGTTCCTTCTGCCGGCCTCTAAACCACATTCCCCCTTAGTGTCTCCAAGCCCGAGGCTGTGCTCTTCCCAGTGAGTGAGTGGCACCCCCAGGACCAGCCTCAGGCCGAGGGGGATGTAGGCCCTGCGGTCCATCACGTGTATGAGGTGAGGAGGGCTGGGAGGCAGGCCAGGGCGAGGGAGCACAGAAAGGAGGAACTTCGTGCATGACTGTGGCTGGGGCGGGAGTGGAGACTAGAAGGCAGAGAGGAGGGTGAGTGATACACAGCGAGCCCGGGAGCGGTTCTAGAGGAGAGGCCGGCCAGCTGAATAACTTGGGATGGAGGGATGCAGCAGTCTTCAAGTGTCCGCTGAAGAGAATTCCACTTTTGCCCTGAGATTCCCCTTCACTCCGGAGACTGGCGCCCCCTAGCAGGACGCCATGCGGCCTTGGGCCGTAGTGACCAGGGACTCAGCGGCGAAAGTGTTCCTTTCCTTCCCGTGATGACTATGCTCTTGCCCCTCAGCTCATCAACCTGGGCCCCAGCTCCATCAGCCAGGGTGTGCTGGAGCTCAGCTGTCCCCAGGCTTGGGAAGGCCAGCAGCTTCTCTACGTGACCAGGGTCACTGGACTCAGCAACTGCACCACCAGTTACCCCCCCAACCCACAGGGCCTGAAGGTGAGGCTGGGTACTGGTGTCAGAGGCAGAGGACCAAGGTTACAGGGCTAGAAAATGCCGCGGGGGACTGGGAAGACATTGAGGATGTATCTAGCTGGGACCGAGGAGACTGGGAGGGGTGAGAGGGCATGAGCACCTCAAAACCCTGGAAGAGAAAAAGACTTATACTCACTGCACTTCTTTCTGCCGGAAATATCCTTCCCTGTTTCCTGGCACACTGCTGGGGCCCAGACCGACCCGCCTCCCCCGGAAGCCTTTGTCAGGCCTGTCTCCGCACCCATGTACAGTGTCTTTCGCTCCTACTGGAATGAGTCTGTGAACTAAACACTTTGACTCAGGAAAAGTCACACCAAATGAAACCGATGAGGTCCCCAAGCTCCGGGACCTCGTCTTGCACTCAGTGGTAATAAAAAAAGAAAACGGAGCGAAATTACTTATCTTGAGAAGCCATGAAAAAGCCACTTTGCTAAGACTAAGCTAAGTGATCAGGGAAAGCTTCTTGAGAAGGTGATGGCTAAACCATGAAAAATAAAGGTGAGCTTACCCGTGAAGACCATTTCAGTAGAGGGAACGGTCAGTGCAAAGGCGCTGGGGTAGGAGGAGGGATCTGACTGCTTATCTACACATCTTCATGCAGACTCCAGAAGCCACATTTTATTTATTTCTGTATTTCAGCCCAGTGTTTGTTCGGTGCCTTGTGCATGGGAGGTTGGTGGGTGAGCTGGGTGGATCCGTAAAGAAACAGATAGGTCGAGGCGGCGCAGGAGCCCACGTCCAAACTGACCTGGATGCTGTGCTGAGGCAGCAGAAGCGGCTAAGGGTCTCTTTCCTCTTCCAGTTGGATTCCGAGGGTCCCCCACACCATCTGCGGAGACGAGAGGCCCCGGGCCAGGGTCCTGCCTCCTCGGGGCCGCACGTCCTGGTGAGCCACATTGGAATCGAAGCCTGGGCCTAAGCGTTGAGTACCTGTTTGGGGCCTCGGAACTGCCAGAAGTGCAGATTCCCGGGTTCAAGCCCCCGCCCTCTCTTCCCAGAAATGCCCGGAAACAGAGTGTTTCAGGCTGCGCTGTGAGCTCGGGCCGCTGCACCGGCAGGAGAGCCGAAGTCTGCAGCTGCATTTCCGAGTCTGGGCCAAGACCTTCCTACAGGTGAGGGAAAGCCTTAGGTCAGCCCTGACCTCTGACCCCGGGGCCCGCCCAGACCACCCCTGCCCTCTCCCGGCTGCCCTCCTTCCCTCCCTGGCGGTGTGACTGCTGGACCAGCTCTGCCTAGACGGAGCTGCGTGTCCTTGGCGCCACCTGCTGGCCACCGTCGGAAGCAGCCTATTCAGGGAAGGGACGCCGCACACACGGAGTGGAGAACCGAGAGGCGCCAGCCGCGCCGCAGGTGCAGCCCAGCGCAGAGCGCTCCTCCGTTGGGCACGCATTAGGAGCCAGGAATTTTTCAGAGCGTTAAACCACAGGAACGATTCAAAAAAAATTATTGAACATACAGTCATCTGGTTACACAGGATTTCGTTACACCTGTTCAGTGTTGCATTGTTATCTCACATAAGTTGAAATTAAGTCCAAAGTAGGAAAGATCACAGCCTGAGCCACAGGGGAGCCCTTTGTCCCCTATGTCCCAAGGGGGGTTGCTTTGACCTGCGTCCTCCCCCCCTCCCACCACAGCGGGAGTACCAGCCGTTCAGCCTGCAGTGTGAGGCCGTGTATGAAGCCCTGAAGATGCCCTACCGAATCCTGCCCGGGCAGCTGCCCCGAAAGAAGCTTCAGGTGAGCCCAGGGCCAGGGGAGACAGGGCAGAGTGTAGAACCAGGACTGGAATATGGCAGGATCTGGACTTGCTGTGGGAGTGACTTTTTCTGTTTGCTGTTTGTTTGTTTGTTTATTTGTTTGAGACAGGGTCTCACTCTGTAGCTCAGGCTGGTCCTGAACTCCGAACTCACTGGTGTAGCCCAGATCAGCCTTGGACTCAGGACAGTCCACCTACCTCAGCCTCCCGAGTACTGGGGTGACAGGCATGTGCCACCACACCTGGCTTCCTGTGCTTCTGGGAGATTGACCTCAGGGCCTTGAGTCTGCAAGGCAAACGCTTTAACCAGCCCCAGTAACAACTATTTACAGAGCATTTACTGTGCACTAGGAATGGGCAGGTGCCAGAGATAGTGCTACGCAGTGACACAGCCTCGCAGGCAATGCCAGTACAGTATGACCAGTGCTGGCATGTTGTGGAAACACATTATAGGAACACCTAACCCAGTCTTGTGGGGTCAGGAAAAGCTTACTGGAAGAAGTAAAGTGTAAGCCGAGACCTGAAGGAACTCCCCAGGCCAACCCTTCAGGGAGGGAAGGCTCTGGAGAGAGGTAGTAACAGGTGCAAATGCCCAGAAAGATAATAATGCACACTTTAGAAACTTACCAGGCTGGGCATGGTGACACATGCCTGTAATCCCAGCACTCAGGAGGTTTACGCAGGATTACTGTGAATTTGAGGCCAGCCTTGGCTAGAGTGAGTTCAGGACCAGTCTAGACTACAGAGTGAATCCCTGTCTCAGAGAGAGGAGAGAAAGAAAAACTTACCACTTTAAGTTGAGAGTGCTGTTAGCTCAAAATGAGAAGTGGAGGGATTAGAGGAACGGCACAGTGGTTAAAGCTGTTGCCTAGCAAGCACAAGGCCCTGAGTTTGATTCCCAGTCACTTGGGAGGTTGAGGAAGGTGGTGCATGTCTGTAATCCCAGAACTTGGAAGGCTGAGGCAGGAGGCTGGCCACAAGTCCAAGACCAGCCTGGGCTTCATAGTGAGTTCAGGACCAGCTTGGGCTCCAGATTGAGACCCTGTCTCAAAAAAGAGAAGAAAAAAGAGAGAAGTGGAAGGTAGATATGTATCCATTGACAGGTAGGAGCCATGTGTCGGGTAGGAAGAATTTCTGTTCTCTCAATGACCTCCTCCAACTTGCTCCCCAGGTGGCCACGGCTGTGCAGTGGACCAAGGCAGAAGGTAGCAGTGGCGTCCCACTGTGGATCATTATTCTAGCCATCCTTTTTGGCCTTCTGCTCCTAGGTCTGCTCATCTATGTCCTCTACAAGGTCAGTCACATCCTGCCCATCAGACTTGAGTCAGTGTAATCCCAAGAATCCCTCTCCAGTCAGTTTTGCAGCCACATGGCCCCACCGCAGGCCTGGCTGTTTGCAGCCAATCCTTTCCCTTATAAGATCCCTCTCTTCATCCTATAGCCCTTAGCTTAAAAAGTGTTCTCTGAATACAAGCTTCTAAGCTTGCCCATACTTGCAAAGACACTGACCTCCAGATGATAAATACATAGCTTTTGTGCTGTTACTTCAAAAAATCCATGGCAGCCATCACCAACTGATCACGCATGTCCTAGAGGTAGCCTCGAATCCTCAAGGGGAAGCTACAACTTGGTAATCAGACATGGCACTTGAGTTCAAACCTCTTTGCCTTTCCTGGCTTAACTAGGGACACTAGCAGTGCTGGCCCGCTGTACTCATTGGACCCCTTGGCGAACTCACAGGCCACTTTTACAGAATGGGAAGATGAGAGACACGAGAGCCCTCTCTTTCTTTTTGGGATAAGAGCTGGGGAGAAATGGTGTTAACTAATCTCTTCCTCCTTTCTCTGTCATCAGCTTGGATTCTTTAAACGCTCCCTCCCATATGGCACTGCCATGGAAAAAGCTCAGCTCAAGCCTCCAGCCACCTCTGATGCCTGAGTTCTCTTGATCCCAGACTCCGGATCCTGGAAATCCAGTCACCCCACCCTCGTCTGCTGACAGGGAGGGGACTGGGCACTTCGTGAAGGTGCTGAGGGCCAGGGAGAAGCTCTTTTCCCTAGCCCAGAGACATACTTGAAGGGCCAGAGCCAGGCAGGGGGAGGAGTGAAAATCTGGGGATCCTTCTCCCCCCATGCACTGTGAAGGACCCTCGTTTACACATGCCCTCTCATGAATGGGGGACTCAGATCCAGGGACAGAAGCCCCAACTTTCCTATGGACTTCGATGAGTTTTCTGAAAACAACTTCCAACTAGAGAATCCAGGTTGTGTTTCCCTGGGCCATACGTGTCATCAGGACTTCCTGCCAAGCTCCTGCAAAGCCTGCAAAGACGCGTTGTCAGCCTAGTCAGCGATCCATAGGAAGCCTGCCTAAGAACCTGGGACCTCACAGCCGTGACCGTCCCACCCTGGTGGGCCAACAAGGAACGTTAACCGTGGATGGTGCCCCAGTACCAGCTCAGGACAGATTCCAAACAAAGGTCGATGCTGACTCAGAACCCAGACCAGTCTGGGCCTTGGAGTTGATCCGCAACCCAGACTCAGACATTGATAACCTAATCCAGGCAGATCCCAGACTGTATTTGGGTCTGCTGTAGACCTGAGCCGGCAGGCCCAATTCACCCCTGACTTAGGAGAAGTCAGGAATTGCCCAGGACCTTGAAGAGGCCACCAGGGCAATAAATCTGGAACCTCAGCCTGCAGACACAGGCCCTGTCATTCTCCCCACCTTCCCCTAAGAAAGGGGAGCGGCAGGCCTGCAGGAGTTGAGTTCTGCCCACCAGCTGCACTGACGCTGCCTCTCCTTCTCCTCCCCAACCCTCCCACCTTGGCTCCGGACTCCCAGACTTATTTAAACTCTGTTGCAAGTGCAATAAACCCAACCCAGTGTCCCACTACAAGAGCTGCGATCTGTGTCCTCCCACCCCGCTCCTTCCAAACCCATCTTGGATGCAGATGGCTCAATGGGAAGTAGATACCTGTAATCCCAGCACCCTGGAGGCTAAGGTAGGAAGATTGCTGAGAGTTTGAGGCCAGCCTGGTCTAAATAGTTCAGGACCAGCCTAGAAAAGAGAAACCCAGTTACGTTTTTGTATGTGTTTTAATTGCTATATGTGCCATTGGGAAAGGTAATGTTAAATAGCTAACATGCATAATTTTACTTAATTTCTGTCAGTCTTGTGAAGTAGGCACTAATAACCTTATTTATACAAAGAGAAACCGAGGCCCAGAGTTTATATAACTTGCCCAAGTTCACATAGTATGTGTCAGAACAAAGTCAAACAGCTTTATCTGACTGTGAAATTCTTTATTCTTTTTTTCCCCCATTTTATTGACATGTATACGTGCAAAATTTAAGGTTTACAATGGAGTTGAGCCTTTTATGCACATATGTATCTTGTCAAGGTGCCAAGGGCTTTGAAAGTCTTTATTCTTAACTAGCCTGCAACAAGGTTTGGATATTTGAAGATATATTAAGGAAAATGAGGGGACCTCCTACTCCCCTAAGTTCTGTTTCCTCCTTGGGCTTGTCCTGATTTTTTTTTTTCTTTTTTTTTTTTTAAAGGAGAGGAATGGGGTTGTCTGAGGCTGATATTCACGTCAGGCTAGACTAGGATTTGTCCACCAGGGGGCAGCATAGCCACAAAGTTGTCGGACCTGGGGAAAGGAGTGCCCTCCTCTGCCTTCCCCCATCACCAAGCTGTTCTTACCAACTTGGGCTCCTGTCTAGCAGTGCCTGCGTCACCTCAAAATCTTGTTCCTGGAAGACTGTGCCGGAATCACACACTCTAGCTATAATTTCTGAGAATTCCACATCCCTCAGGAGTATCTTCCAGAAGCCATAAATCAGGGGGCATGGGCATGAAGAGACATACTAAAACGAAGGACAACCTGGTGTTTCCGAGGATGGCCGCTGTGGTATAAGGCAGTGACCTCCAATCTTCTTGACAGGGAGCAGCCTAATTGAAAGCCATTCTCTCAAGGACTGAGGGGTGTGGGTGGCACTTGCTATGGTTGTTAGAGGATAGCTTTGATATTTTTGTTTGTTTGTCTGTTTGAGATAAAGTTTTGCTCCATAGTCAAGGCTGGTCCTGATCCTGACCTCATTATATAGTCTAGGTTGGCCTTGAACTCACATGGCAAGCTTCCTACCTCAGCCTCCCAAGTGTTGGGATTGGAAGCATACGCTAGCCAGGCTAATTTTTTGTGGTGCTGAGGAATCGAATCCAGGGACTTGTGCATGCTAGGTAAGCACTCTAGCTGTCTCTCTCCCACCCCCATACTTCTGCTAAATCTTCATGGAGAGAAACTCCCCTTGAGGGTCAGGGGAAAGCTGGCAGCAGCCAAACCAAGAGGCTGAATCTGAAGTTTCTGTCACTCTTGTGAGGAGGCAGTAGGGAAAGGAAACGGGCTGAGTCCTGAGCTGGGGTATAGGTGTGTGGACGTGTGGACGTGTGGTGCCTGGGCTTTGAGAGTGGCAAGAGCTCTCCGATGGATGCACAAGGAAGGAATTCCTTGAGCTCAGAAATGCCATGCATTTTATCCATCCCTGAGCTATGATTCTCTGACTGTGGCTCCATTTCATCTCCCAAGTCTCCCAACCCAGCTGTACAGGTGAGCTTCCCACCTGGGGCCTTGAACGATCCAGAGAAACACAAGGGTGAAGGATAGAAGTCACAGCCTTTCCTGGCCTGTGCTGGTGGAGTTGGGAAGGAGGGAAGCGAACAGCTGGGGGTTTGGGGAGCGGGAGGGGGCTCTGAAGAGGCAGCTGGCAGGCGGGAAGATGATCTGGGGGGTCTCAAGTTTCTTGACATCAATTAGAGCAGCCAGCCTGGACTCATTAGTAGCCCAGGGTGCAGGGCTCATCAATAATGAATTCACCCCACACACTGTCCCCCGCCCCAGCTGCCTGCAAGGTCACCCCGCCCTCTGGCCAGCTGCCTCCCCATAGTAGGCTAAGCAACCCCTCTTCTGGGACCTCCCCAACTCAGAGTCCCTGGAGGCTGAGGGTGAAGGGGACTCTATCCCCAGTCAGCCATGTCTGGTGCGGGCTCTTGTGTAGCTGAGTCCGCTCGGGAGAAAACACAGGAAGAGAAGAGGATCAGGGTCTAAGGAGAAGCAAGCTTTATAATAGAGTCTAAGGAAATGTGCAGGTCAGGTCCACAGCAAAAGGGCCTCCTCTGACGGACCCCCGGACCGCACATCCTCCCCCAAGGCCAGACCAGGGTGGGAAGATCACACTGAGATCCCTGGGCCCCTGGGCCAGAACACGAACTCCAGGCTGGCACTCCAGCATACTCTTGCCCTTGAGCTGGAGTGCCATGGCAGGTACAGAAACAGATCTTTTCTCTAAACCAGATCAATGGGGTAAGGGCAAGAAATTGCTGGGACCCAGAAAGAGGAACTTAAAACTTCCTGCCCTTAAAGTGGCCATCTAGTTCCAATTTCCCTCCAGAACCCAGCAGGGCCAATCCTCCTTTCTCAACATTAAGTCTTCCGGAATTCCAGTTCTACCACCCTTCCTTCCACTTGCCTCTTCTTCCCTGTCTCCACCCATTCTAAATCCCAGGTGCTCCGGTTCCCCGTCACACCCCCTTTCCCTCTGGCAGGAGTTGGCCTGAAGCTTGCTGCTTGGCATTCTGGGAAATCTGCCTGCCACACTCCCTCTCTAGGCAGGTATAGACAGGTTCAGGCTGTAGCAGCTGTAGTTTTCCCAGATACCTCGCAGACTCCCAGACTCCAGCCTCATGGTGGGGGTGCCAATTGCCTGCCTCCAGCCCAGTCCTCCTGTTGGCCTTTAGATCAGGTGTCCTGAATGCCCTCTCTGTACACATTGTCCTCAGCGGTCACTTCCTGTCATACCCTCCATTCGCCCTTCCACCGCACCAGGGTTCTTTCGGGGGAAGCTCTCAGCAGAGAATGCCCTGCGTGTCGGCCCTGGAGAGATGCCACCCCTGTCCAATCCGGGTCATCTCTACAAGGTTGCACAAGTCTTGTGTCATCTTCCAGTTTCCCTAAGTCACAAACCTATTCCACGTTCTCACCACCATTGCCCATTGCAGTCTCTTTACTCGGGATACAGGCAACCGGGACCTTAGTGGCTAGCCTCAGATTCATCCCAATTCACATCTGAGAAAAAAGTCGGAAAAAAATCTGAGACCCAAATATTCTCTACTGCACCTCCCCCACCTCCATCCCAACCCATCACTCTGGAGGGGACCAAGTGGCCCCACCCGACACCGCCTTCATCCCATCCCAGGCATCCTGGCCCCATATCAGACAAAAACCAGACTTCCCGCCCTTAGACTCAGCCCCTCCCTGACACCCCAGCATCTTAGTTTCCAGCTGTGTTCATCACCTCGCGCCGCCTTCTAGATGTCTCCGTCCCCTCGCCCTGGCTGCAGTGACCCAGTACAGCCCAGACATCCAGGGGCCGCAAGCAGGGGGGCGGGCGGAAGCCGGAGGGGCCAGGACGCCCCCTCGCGGAGCCCGGGGTGCGCCGCCCCCCCCCCCCGTCTTCACCTGCTGCGGGCCCCGCCCCCGCTCCGCCTCGGCCAGCCTCTGCTCCTCCCCCGGCTCCTCCCCCCGTACCCCCAGCCCGGCCAGAGCGGCCCCCGGGACAGAGCGACGCGGAACCCCGGGCGCCTGGGTCCCCAGCATGATCCTCGGTGAGTGGGCTCGGCGACGCCAGGCTGCAGCTCCGGGTCCCTCTCCGTGGGTCGCCCTCGGCCCGCATCCCGGCACCGCGGTGACTGCGGCCGCCCGTCCGCGGCCGGCTCCCCCTCCCCCTTCGGCCGGTTCCACATCTGGGGTCCCCCTGTCCCTAAGGTGGCGCTTCTCCGGGTAATCCAGGGAGCGGCAAGGGGGGAGGCCGGGCGGGGACCCCCGCCCCAGAATGAGCACATTGCGTATTCATGAGGCTCATGAATATTCGATGACAGACTACGAGAAGCCGGGGGAGGGGGCTGGTCCCGGCCGGGCGTAGTTGGGAGGACGGTTGTGACCCGCGTCCCTGTCCCCAGCCTTCCCCCACCCTTTGCTTTGACACTCCGACACCCTTCTGGGCCCAGGATAAGAGGGGGGGAGGGAGTGGGGCGGGGGGATGGGGGTGGGAGCAGCGTCGAGGTGAGTGTGGTGGGAGGTGGAACCTGGGGGCCGAAGATCAGGGGGCTGGGGAGCCGTGGGGGTGGGAAGCTGCTCACCCCGGGCTCCTGCGGCTCGGAGCCCGGCTCCGCAGCCGCCCTGCCCCGGCACGCCGGGACCTGCCCCTCTCTCCCCGCTGTCTGCCTGGGCCCTCCTTCCAGTAGTCCTTCCTCCCCCACCCCGCCCCGGGCCGGGGGCGCCGGGAGCGGGAGGGGCCGGGGACACGTCCGGGTGGGGGAGGGGAGCTCCCGCTAGGCTCCGACAGCCCGTCAGCTACCGCCACCCCATCCTCATGACCTACATCGGGAAGGGAGCCCCAGGGACGGGGGAGGAGAGGGCCTAGCTGTGCCCTGGACTCTGCATCAGCCCCAGCGCCCGGGCCCTGCCCGCCCCGCCTCCATGGGAATGCCCAGGCCTGCCCTGACCTCTGCCCTCCACCCTGGCTAGGCCAGTTCCGGGGCCCTGTTTGTAGGAGGACCCCTCCCCTCCCAGACACCTGTGGTCTCCTCGCCCGCCCGCGAGTGGGGGACACCTGGCTCTGTGCTGATGCCCGCAGGGTTTGACTGGCCCCTGCCTTCCCCTGGCTCCTGACGCCCCCTGTTATTCACCTGTGTTTTTCTTTCTGTTGACCCCCTGGCTCCTACTGATGTCCCGCGCCTTGCTCTTCTGCCCTCTTCCTCCACCTCCCCTCCTGGTCCCCTCCTGCTGGGTGCCCACTTTGCCACCCTCCCCTGTACCCAGCACTATCATGCTGTCTACTAAATGAATGAGAGAACCCAAGGCGTGAGTGACTGGCTGCTGCCTCCTTCTCAGGAGCATTTCTCTCAAGGGCAGATGTTTTGCACCCCTCCTTGAGGACCACCGCCAACCTAGAAGAACCCAACCCCACCCTGCGATGTAGGTTAGACTCAGACCTCCCATGCACAGGGTACACATTTCTCCAACCTGGGCCAACTAGCCGGCTCCACCTGGCCCCAGGCCTCAGAGGCAGCCACATGTTTGCCTACATTAAGCCGGGGTGAGCCGGACCTGCCCTGCTCAGAGCCCCAAAGAGGAGGGCATTAGGACCTACCTGGTAAGGCCACACCATGACCCTAGCCACAAGCAGCTTATGTGGATCCAGATCCTCTGAAATTGGACCTCACCACCAAACATGCCCCACAGCATCTTCTCAGCAGACACTAATGAACTCCATCCTTGTATCAAGACCCCAGAGGGGTGGAAAGGCTGGTGGGGCCCACACACCTTACCCCCAACCCCCCTTTCATTTATATATATTTTTTCTTTACTTGGTGTTGGAAATCAAACCCTGGTCCCTGCACAGATCCAAAGTAAGCTCTCTCCCACTGAGCTATATTCCAGCCCCACCTTCCCCTTTTTTAGAGCAGGAAGGAGAGAGAGAGAGGAAGCAGCCAGCCAGAGTTCAGCCCTACTGTCAGGACCCACTAAGGTATTTGGTTCTGAATGCTTAAGTCCACTGAGTTCACCTGCACGGAGGCCCTGAGAGAGCACCCGGCCTGCTCACGACCGGCCTGCTCACGACCTCGAGTGGGGGCACAGGTTCAAGCTGGCAGCTCTGGGCTCCAGTTCTCTGTCTTGAAGCTTTCTGCACCACCCTTTCCAGCTGAGTCTGTGGTCATCGGAGGAGGTCCTTTCTCACTGGGCTGGGAAAGACTTCCAGAGGTCCGCCCTCTGCTCTTCCCGTACCCTCCTCCCTTTAGGCCCTGCCCCCACCCACATCCACCCTGGGGTTACTTAGGATGATGTTTTGAGTAGTTGTTCATAATCACCACCTTGTCTCTTTCATCTCTGACTTCAAAGCCTTTCTAGCCTTCAGCCCGCCTCTTGCCACGGTAGCAGAATTGAGGCAAAAGGGGACAGGTTTGGGAATGAACTTGATCAAGAAGATAAGACCTAGGGTTCAAGGCTTTGCCCCTCACTCCCACCCTGATTTCTGACATTTTAGGGGAGCAAGAGGCCTAAAGAGAGAAGTAGGTTAAAGACAAGAACCCAACTTCTGCCTGGACCCCAGAGTCTAGTCCCCATTTTAACCTGGTGCTGACCCTGCACTTTTCACCAGCTTGGGCCCTAACTGCATGCAGCCCTAACTCCTATCTCTCTCTGATCTTAATCTCATGGCAGCCCAATCTTCAGACCAAAACTAACTCAGACCCTATCTGGAATGTTTCTTGGCTCCTGTGCCCGGACAAGGCCACTCCTCAGTCACCTCACAGCAGACGCTCCCATTCTTTGCCACCAGGGAGGAAGGCTTAGGGCCCCACCTAGGAGAGCTCAGGGTGCTGGGACTCGGGATGGTCAGACCTTCTCAGGAAAAGGAGAAGAACTAGAGGGAGCCAGGTATGGACTGGTCGTAGGTTAAGGGTGGTAGGGAAAGCTGAGCAGGATGAGAGGGCGAAGGGCTGAGGAGAGTGCGGAAGTGAACAGGTGAACACCTGTCCCAGGGCCTGCAAGCTCCCTGCATGTCCTTCATAAGACATGGAGCCATTTCCCATGGAGCTGGGTGGGGCTCTGTCGGCTGGAGGTAATTACTCTAATGAGCTTCCCTCTGGAGTGGCTGCCCCAGCCAAGCCCCGCCCTCCTGCCCTGCCTACCTGGGGTGCTGCGGTGCACGACACCCCCACACCCACTGCCGGTTCCCTCCCCCTGTCCTCCAAATCGGCCTGAAGCCCTCACCTAGCCAAAGGCAAAAGCCCTGGGCTCTCACCTCCGCCCCGTGTCCCCGTCCTCAGTCCTTCCTCTTCTCTTACCTCTTTCTTTTCCCTTCCCCAGTCTAGCCAGTCAAGTGTAGGGCTTGAAACCTGTGCCTGCGAAGCCGGCCATTTCAAATCCATCCTCCCAGCCCCAGCTATGTGACCTTGGTCAAGTAACTCCCCCTCTCTGAGCCAACTGTCATCCTCCATAAGACGAGAATTCATTTATTCAGAAAACATTTATTGAGTTCTCATGGTGGCATGCCAGCACTTTACAAAGATTCACTCAATCCTCTCCCCAGCTCTGTGAGGCAGGAGCTTGTTCTCATTGACAGATGAGAAATGAGAGTCAGAGCAACTCGCTAGTCACCACGGCGGAGCCAGGATGGGGGGATTGTGTGTGGGAAATACGGGCATACATGGAGCCCTCCAGAAGGGGCAGCGACTGCTCTTCCCAAAGCCACGAGCCCTGCTTCTGTCCACATGACCCATAAGCTGCCATCTGCCCTCTCCCACCTCGGGTTTCAGAGTGGAGTGTGGGAAGGAGGCGATCTCCACTGGCCCACCCACTGCCTTTTCTCACCCTGCCCTTACTCCAGCCCGCTCTTTCCCTCCTCTGCCCCTGAGATCACATCAGGCAGAAACATGAGTTACTGGCCACAGGAAACAAGGAGCTGCTACCTGCTTTGGTCCAACCTCCCATGGAGTTAGAACGAGGACTCCTCCCCAGCAAATGCAGGGCCTTGTGCTCCTCACCCTCTCCTTAAACAAGATGGAAGCATGTACTTAGGTCTGTGCTTTCGAATGAAGTTAGGGCCCTTTGGGAGTGACGTAGCAGGGAAAGAGCTGCCGTAGCATGCAGCAAGTCTTGATTTGAATCTCAGTCTTGGTGCTTCCGGGCTGTGTGACGTCAGCCATGGTTTTTGACTTCTCTGAGTCCCAGTCTCCTCAGATGCCAAGTGGAAGAAGAAAATCAGCTACCTTGTGGAATCATAAACACCTAGTAGGATGAACTGCCTCGGAGGGTGACTGTGACTGTACTAGCAATTCGCTCCCTGGCACGTGGTGGCTCCTCAAACTTTTTTTTTCTGTGGCTTTGTCTGAAACGCAGCCATCTCCTACAAGATGGCTTTGAGAAGCAAGAACCTAGAGCGAGGACTAAGAGTCAGGGAGAGAGGGTCGAGGAGCCAAGCTGCAGTCTCCAGTGCTCTGCGTGGGGCAAGTGCCAGCCCCAAGCCAGCTGCTGGGGGTGGGTGCAGGATGCTGGGGACTCTGGGAGCACTCGGGTTTCTCTCACCATTCCTGAGGCTCATTAAGTTTGCCCTGGCCTGGCATGCCAGGCAGTGAGGCGGGGCGGGGCACAGAGGGCAGGTCCCTGAGGGGACAGTGCAGGTAGGGGGCGGAGATGTCTGTCTGTTCTCTCTGCTGCCCGCCTCCTGGGCTCTCAGGGGCGGTCCAGCCCTGTGCCCGCTTCTCCGTGCTTGTCTCTGGGTTTGTCTGCTTTGCTCTCTTCCAAATCTCCAATGCCCTCTGTCCTCTTCTCTCTCGTTGTCTTCACTCATTTCTCTCTCTCTCTCTCTCTCTCTCTCTCTCTCTCTCTCTCTCTCTCTCTCTCTCTCATAATTCATGTCTCTTCTCTCCCTACCCCATTCTAAACCCCAAGAGCCAGAGGACAGAATGGACTCAAGGCACACAGACCCACAGCAGCTCAAGGGTCAAAGCCAAGCATCCCACCCTCTCCTGCAGGCCTTAGAATTTGGAAGGCCAAGCTTTCAACAGCCTTGACCCTTCTCTGACTCAGGCTGCATGGGCACCCGTTCCGACAGACCCCTCCAGACCTTTCTGGACCAGCTCCCTGCCCCCAGCTGTGCCTGAGCCCTCCCCACCCCCTCCCTCTCGCCTCAGATTCCCCTAATCCCTGCTCCCCCCGCCCTCCCCTCTGCCCCACTTTTCCACAACTCTGATTGGCTGATTCTACTGACTGGGCTGGGGGAGGGGGATGACAAGGGAGGGGGCAGAGGGCAGAACCAGGGAAGGGGACACTGTCAGGCCCAGGCCCCTAAGGGGCCAGGGCCAGGCCACTGCCTGGGGGCAGCAGGCACCAGAAACTGAAGGTATGAAAAGGAGCTGTCTTTATGGAGGGAACAGAAGAGGATCCCGGGGACCCCCTGCCCTAGGAAGGTCAAAGGAGGACTCGGGCAGCAGCCTGGAGGTTTGCCTTGTTCTGGGAACCCCTGTTGTTAGCTGGGAGTTGCTAGAGCCTTGGAGAGCACTCAGAACCCCACAGCTGATGAACACTGGGGTCACAGAAGGAAGCTTGTCCCCTGGAACCCCAGAGGGTCCTCAGTGCCTTTGGGGTCCCCCTTGGAGCCTGGCAAAGCTCCTCTCAGGACTCGAGGGGGAAGAGGAGGTTTCAGGGAGGGCAGCTGAGTGGTTGGCCTGGGCTTTCATTTCCTCTTGGGGTCAGACCAGGATTTACCCCCCCAGAGGTGGTTCCTCCTGCAGAGCTGGAGCTGAGTGTGCCCAGCGAGACAGAGGGGCTGGAGGCGGATAAGGAGGGCTGATGGGGGGTAAGAGAAGGGGCAGCGCAGTGCTCCAGGTGGCCCACTGCCCACAGCAAGAGCTACCCACCACCTATCGCCAGAGATGCCAAAGAGTAGCTATGAATTATGATCGGAGCCTGAAAGGCGCAGCCGTCCTCTCTGCCAGACCGAGGCTTCCATCTTCCCTTCGAAGCAGTGGGATGAATCCCCACGTGAGTCCCATTCTCAGACGATACAAATACTTGTGCATATCCTGGGAGAAAGAAGGCCAGGAAAGGAAGGCATGGCCAGCGCCTTGGGGCTCAGAGTTCCTGCTGGTCCAGCAAGCAACTTGCAAAGAAGGTTTAAGCTTTTTCCAGAGTCCATAAAGAGCCTAAAAGTCTTGGGGGAGGTAGGCTGGAGAAAGAGGAAATGAAAACCACCCAGAGGGGAAGGCTGGGTCTGTACCCTCCCCCAGGCCACAGCAGACCGAGCTACATTAGTCAGGAGCCATTAGGAGGCCTGTGTGCGTACAGCTCACACAGAGCCTGTGCTGCCCCGGCTAGGGAGTGGGGCTCTGGGCTTGGGCAAGCGTTCCCAAGCTTCCATCTTCCGACCCCACAGAATGTGTTCTGTGCCCTTCAGGCAGCCTGAGCCGGGCAGGGCCCCTCCCTCTGCTGCGGCAGCCCCCCATCATGCAGCCCCCGCTGGACCTCAAGCAGATCCTGCCCTTCCCACTGGAGCCGGCCCCTGCTCTAGGCCTCTTCAGCAACTACAGCACCGTGAGTAACAGCCTACTGGCCGCCTTCCCCTCCCTGCTACCCTGACTCTTCCTCCCACCCCAGCCCCACCCTGCCCTCTTCCCTTTGTTTAATTCTTTATCTTTTCTTTTTTTAATTTTGGTGAAATCTTTATCTTTTCTTATGGCTCCAGCTTCCTCACCTGTTCAATGACGAGTATCTGTACACTATTAACAATAATAATGAAAGTTCATGTTTGCTGAGGTCTTAATGTCCACCACTGCGCTGTTTTATGTGAATTAACTCAGTCCTCGAGTGAATTATCCTACCACCTAGAAGAGCAATGAAACCTAAATTGGTAGTAGCCAGAGGTGGCAGTGGGTGACACAAATTCAAGGCCAGCCTGGGCAACTTGGCAACTTAGGTAGACCTTGACTCAAATGCAAAGGACTGGCCACGGCACTGGCCACGCAGCTCAGCGTGAAGGCCCAGGGTTCACTCCCAGGACCAAAGGCATGAATTAATCAATGCTAGTGGCTGCAGGGAAGTGGAAGACTGTAGGTGCTGGATCCAGAATGAGGAAACAAGCAGGAAGAGAAGTGCCCCTGCTTTCAGTTCCACCTCTCTGGAGTCCATTGGTCAGATTTCATCCACTGGATCGGATCAGATTTAATACGCTATAAAGCAGAGAGCCTGTATGCATCCCGGAGCAGAGCGTGCCTTCATAAGAGCAGTGGCTGAGGAGGGCATGCAGGGCAGCCACCAGCTAGGGAGTGAAGGCCAGAGGAGGGTGGCTAGTCGCAGGCCTCCCCAGCGATGCAGGCCTGAAGGGAAGTCAGGTGGGCCCAGTGGCGATGACCCTGCGAGGGCAAGGAGGGGAGGATGAACGAGATGTTTCCAGGGAAATATTGACAGGCCATGGTGACCCACTGGTGCTTGGGAGTGGGGACAAGAGGAAGGATGAGTCAAGGGTGAGTCCTGGGGTCAAGCCTCTTTGACTGGGAGAAGTTACCCCCTGACAGAAAAAGGTACAGAAGAAGGCAGTTGGGCTGAGGGAGCTGGTCACTGCAGGACATGCGGAAGGGTGTTCAGGGGACACTATGCCGTGCTACTCCAACAGACAGAATTTGCAGACTAGAGAAAGCGGTGAAGCTAATGAGTACAGGGAGTCAGCCTTGGTGCGTTCAAATCACCCACCATCCGACCCCAAACGTATCCTGAGTACGTGCCACACGGTGCAGCAGACTTTTGTGGTTCTTTTTTTTTTGTGGAGCGCGCGCGCGCATGTGTGTGTGTGTGTGTGTGTGTGTGGTGCTGGAGATTGAGCCCAGGGTCCTTGCAATGAGCTACATCCCAGCCCCTCTTAAATTTGTTATTTTGAGATAGGGTCTCTCTGTAGCCCAGACAGGACGTGAACTAGCAGCCCTCCTGTTTCAGCCTACGACGGGCACGCTGCGCTGCACCCAGCTTACTACGTGCCGTCTCACTTAGTCTCACTATAGCCCCAAAGGCAGGCATCGTCATTTCTATTGAACAAATGGACAACAGAAACGAAGGTTTTAGTGACTTACATAAATTGACCCAATATGTGCCTAAAGGATAATGTGAACTCGTAGCGTCTGACTCCAAATGGAGTTCTCTTCTTACCATAGCCCAAAACCCCTCCCAAAGAACCCAAACTGACTCTGGTGTTGCGCTTTGAAGTTTACACTGTTTTTCATACTTTAATGTCCATGGCATCCTCTGTGGTAGCTGTTCTTATTATCCTCCTTCTACAGATGAGAAAAATTGTGTGCTGTCTATAGAAGCAAGGCACTGTTCTTTTTTTACCTTAAACAGGGACTCGCTCTGTCATCCAGGCCAGTCCTGAACTCACTGTGTAGCCCAGGCTCGAACTCACAGCAATCCTCTGAGGCGCTGCTCTAGATACAATGGGAGGGCTGAAGGAATAGCACAATGGCTAAAGCACTTGCCTAGACACAGTGGAGGCAGAGGAAAATATGAGACAATCCATCCTTTTCTTTCTTTCTTTCTTTCTTTCTTTCTTTAAGACAGTGTCTTGCTATGTACACCACACTGGCCTGGAATTCAGTACGTAGCTGAGGTAGTCTCAAACTCATGGTCCTTCTGCCAATTTGCTGGGATTACAGGCAGGTATTACTATGGTAGGCTCAAGATAGTACTGTCTTTCTTTTTTTTTTCAAGTTAGTACTGTCTTAAAGACCTTATATTCAGGGGAGAAAGATACATATGCATACAGCATATCAGAGAGAAGGCATTAAATATTGTGACCGCAGCAGGGTCCAATGAGGCAGACCTGTTATCCAAGCATTCTGGGAAGCTGAGGCAGGAGGGTTGCAAGTTCAAACCTAGTCTGTACAACTGACTTAGAAAGACCGTGTCTCAAAATACAAATGGTCTGAGAATGTAGCTCAAGGTGAAGGCCATGGACTCCTCTATCTCCTCTATCACAATAAATTAATGAATACATATATATATACATATTGTGACAGACACTAAAATGATTCAATTTAATAACAAAAAAAATTAGCATCTACCATGTACCAGGCACTGTGCTTGTTGCCAGGGACACAGATCAGTCCCTGCCCTTAGGGAGCTCACAGCAGGAGTACTAACATGTTAACAGTTACCCTGTCATGTTGAAGAGCTGTCCAGAGGCATTTGATTTGCATAGGAGCCCAAGGGGGCAGCCGGAAAGGCTTGCTGGGTATGGGAGTATTTAAGGGACCAATCAGAGTTAAGGAGGAAAAAAAGAAAGCAAAGGGAAAAAAAGAACTTAACCTAGATGGAGTAGGTGACATGTGATTCAGGCTTTGAAGAATTATTAGTAGGACTTTAAAGGTTGCCTTAGAGGGGCTGGAGGAATGGCTCAGCGGTTAAAGTGCTTGCAAGTACCTGAGTTTGATTTCTCAGCACCATACAAGCCGGGCCCTTAGTCCAAAGCCAATCTGGGCTACAGAGTGAAATCCTGTCTCAAAAAAAAAAAAAAAAGAAAGAAAAAGAAAAAAGAAAAGGTTGCCTTACTAGAGCTGGGGATGTAACTAGTGGTTACAGAACTTGACTAGCATGTGCAAGAGCCTGGGTTCAAGTCCTCAGCACAACACAAAGGTCACCTGGCATGGCAGTGCGTGCCTGTAACTTCCAGCACTCAGGAGGTTGAGGCACTAAGATTGCCATGAGTGTGAGCTCAATCTTGGCTGTGTAGTTACCTCAAGACCAGCCTGGACTACTGACTGAGACCTTGCTTTTTAAAAAGGGGGGGAGGAAGAAAGAATAAAAGAGAGGGAGGGGTAGAATGCTTGGGATGTAACTATGGTTAAAGTGGATGCCTAATATGCACAAGGCCTTGGGTTTGATTCCCCAACACCACATAAAAATTAGCCAGGCATAGGGTTGGGAGAATAGCACAGTGGTTATAAAGTGCTTGCCTTGCAAGCACAAGGCCCTGAGTTTGATTCCCCAGCATCACATAAGCTGGGTGTGGTGACGCATGCCTGTAATCCCAGCACTCAGGAGGCTGAGGCAGGAGGATTGCTGTGAGCTCAGTGATAGGGCACTTGCCTAGAATGCATGAGGATCTGGGTTCGATCCCCAGCACCACACTAAAACAAAAATAATGAAGCCATGAAGGGGCTAGGAGCACAGCTCAGCTGCTAGGGTACATGCCTAGCTAACAAGGCCCTGGGTTCAATTCCCAAGCACCATTGTAATCCCAGCACTCAGGAGGCTGAGGCAGGAAGATTGCTGTGTATTTGAGGTCAGCACACAGTTGAGTCCAGAACCAGCATGGGTTACAGAGTAAGATCCTGTTTCAAACAAACAAAAAGCCTTGAGCATGAATAGGCTTAGTAAGAATGTTGAACAGCACCAATTTTGGCATCTGACTGGCAAGGACATGAACTAATGTTCTGAGGTATGTGTGTTATGGGTAATTGAACCCAGGGCCTTTGCACTGAGCTATATCCCCAGCCCTTTTTTATTTTTATTTTGAGACAGGGTCTTGCTAAGTCACTAAATTGCTCAGGTTGGGTTCAGAGTTGGCAACCTTCTTATCTATAGGCCTATAGGAGAGCTAGGATCAGGCTGAAGGAATGGCTTAGTAGTTAAAGTGCTTGCTTAGAAAGCTCTGAGTCAAGTGCTAAATAACCGAGTTTGGTTCACCAGCACCACCACATAACCCAGACATGGTGGCACATGCCTGTAATTCCAGCCCTGGGGAGGCTGAGACAGGAGGATTGCCTTGAGTCCAAGGTCATCCTGGGCTCTACAGTGAGTTCAGGACCAGCCTGGGCTACAGAGTGAGACCCTGTCTCAAAAGAAAAAAAAAAGTGCCAGGATTTTAGGCCTGTGCCTCCACACCTGGTCTGTGAGCCTTTAGGCAATTCATTCCACCATTTTAAACCTCAGTTTCACCGGCTGAAAGATGAGATGTTGGTAGTACCAGCGTGCATGGCTGTAGGACGCGTAGTATCTTCACGTTGCTAGCGCAGAGTAAGTGCTCCACCGGCGTTAGCTGCCGCAAGCCATCCTGTTGTGCTACGGCTAATATTTTTATTTAAGAGGAGCAAGAGAGAAAGGAGGATGGCCTCCTGGGATTACAGGCATGCGTCACCACACCCAGCTTATGTGATGCTGGGGAATCAAACTCAGGGCCTTGTGCTTGCAAGCCTCGGGCCTGGGGAGTGAGCAGAATTAGGCAGTGGGAACAGGAGGAGCTCCAGCAGAGGGACCTGAGCAGCCACTGGGGGCAGGGGCAGGGAAGTCCGTTCCTGTGGAGTTGAGGGAGCCAAGGGAGGGTGTGAGGCTGCCGGCTGGGTGTCAGATTCTGCAGGGGAATGAGGACTGCAGGAAAGCTGCGGACAGGCTTCTGGAAGGCCACGCCACAGCTAAGAACATGGCTTTGGAGTCAAGCTGCCCAGGTTTAAATTCAAATCCCAGCTCAGCCACTTATGAGCTTATGACCTTGGGCAAATTATTTAACCTCTCTACAGCCCAGCTCGCTCGTCTATAAAATGCAGATAATAATAGTACTCACTTCCAATAGTGATTGTGACGGTTAAATTAGATAATCCATGCGAAGGGCTCGGTCCAGAGCTGGCACATTCCAAGGGCTCAGCCAACATTAGGTGGTGGTAGCAGAGTCTCTCCCTCGTGATGGACTGGTATCCTCAGCCCCTTCTCCTTGCCAGCTCTTACCTCTGGGGTCCCCCCCACCCCGCACACCTCTCCCCTTGTTCTCTCCCTCCGCTGCTTCCCGCTGACCTTTGACGTCCCGAGCCGTCTCCCACAGCAGCCTGAGCCTGAGTACAGTCCCCTGCTTCCCTGGTTTCCCTGGCCTAGGTGGGACAGGAGGGGATGAGGCAGGGATGTTAACGCGGGCATCCCAGACCCCGTCTGGAGAGAGCGTGGAGGGGGCAGCTCTTGGCCCTGGGGCAGCTTTCCCTCAGCGCTTCCCCCATGTGGCCGCCAGGAGGCAGCAAATGCACGAAGCGTGCCCCAGCGGGGAGGCGCTCTGGCAGGTGGCGGACCAGGGAAGGGAGAGGAAGAGCCTGGGAGCGGTGTCCCCAGCCTGAGGTCGCGTCTGCTCTGGGGGCTCCCCCAGCTCCGTGTTTCTGAGAGAGCAGCGCCCGGGCTCGGTTTCCTGCCTCAATGGGAGAAGTGACTTGCAAAAGGCCGCACAGCGCGGGGCTGTGTGCAGAGGGAGCTAGCGAAGGGCCATCTGGGGCCTCAGGAGAGAGGGTGTAGGCAGAGAGCGGGGATCGGGCCGGAGAGGAGGAGGGAAGGACAGGTGTCCGAGGCAGACCAACTGAGTCCTGCTTAGGACTGACGGGGACACGGGGACCGAGAGGGAAGCCTAGGGCGCGCGGCCGAGGTCACCCAGCCAACGCCTGGCCCTCGGGCCGAGGGGCTCCCGGCCAGGACGGGGCTTCTGGAAGCTGTGTCCTCTCCCCTCTTCGTTCTAGCCCCTCTGCATCCCTCCCCGTCTCCTCGGCCCCGCCCCCGCCCTCGGCCCGCCCTCGGCCCCGCCTTCGGGGCGGGCTCCGGACCCGGCCGGCGCCGCCTCCTCTTCTCCTCGCCGGCCCGGCCTCACAGCCCCGAGCCGCCCGGGCGACACAAGCGCCGCGTCCCGGGCCTGCCCGGCCGGCTAGGCTCGGCCCCCCGCCCGGGCCCGCCACCCCAGGCCATGGAGCCGCGGCCCCCAGGGTCCCGCAGGGTAAGCCACCCGGCCCCTCCTCTCTCCCGGCTCCGCGGCTGCCGCAGCGCCCCCCCACCCGATCCCCGCCCGCCCCTGCGGGGCTGGCCACCTCTCTCCCTTCGCCTAGTCCTCTGGTTGTCCGGCCCATCCCCCACATCGGCGCGGCCCTCCCCGGCCTCTGGATTCCAGCTGGCGCCCCCCGACTGCTGCCATCCTGCAGGATACCCTAGCCTCTGCTTCACTGGTCCTTGGAATCCACCAAATCTTCAGACTTCCCGTCAGGTCCCGCACCTACCCTCAGATGACCACGCTGTTCAGGTCCCTGCTTTCCAGGCCTGGCCCCTTCCCAGCGTCCCTTCCCCACCGGCCTCCACTGGCTCTCTAGACACCCCTAGCTCCTCTGTCTCCAGTGCCAACCCCGCCTGCTCCTCCAGTCTTCCCATCCTTGAGATCTCACCCCCTTCCCTTGTCGCTTTATTTGGAGGGGTGGTGAAGTGGGGTAGTCACACCAGGGGCAGCGGGTTCCATCAGATAAAGGGCCATGGAAGGAAATACAATCATAGTCCCCGCGCCTGTTCCTGATCTGGTCCCGTCCCCGCCGCCCCCCCCCCCCCCCCCCCCCCCCCCCCCCCCCCCCATCCCCCTTGCCCTTCCCGATTCATTTTGCCCCAGCTTCAGGGAGCCATTCCCCTTCACGTCTGCTGCTGGAGGGCAGGTGGGAGGGGACTGCTTTCTGCATTTTTCCCAGCAGAGTCTGGACCAGCATTCCAGGGCCCAGGGGATGGCCCTGGAGTGAGATGGGCCTGGGAGATGCTGGCCCCTTCCTCTCCCCAGGGAGCCCTCATCTAGGTCACCTGGGCCTCCTGACCTTGGCCCGGAGCAGCACTTCAGTGGCTCATATTCCACCTGCGCCAGGATTGGGCCCAGGAGCCCTCACCTTCAGCCTGGTGTCTGTATCCTCAGTTCCTGGAGGAGAAGACGGGAAGGGCCCGCCCAGCCCCCCACCAACCTCTCTTGGTGCTTCTGAACTTTAATCCAGGAGGTAGTTGTGCAAGAGTTAACTCCTCACCCTGAAGGAAGGACCCAGGTGGGCCTGGACCTCCCCAGGTGATGGAGGTTGAGGAGGTCAATCCGGGACTAGCCCTCAGGAGCCTCAGGCCTCTAGCCCCCTGGAGAGTGGTCTGGGTTGGGAGCATAGACAGAACCAGGAGATTTTTCCCCTCCCTCTCATCCCTCTTCTCTCTGTTTTCATCCAACTTAAGTTTCTTGGCCCAGACCACATTTCTGTCAGGGCAGAATTCCCATTCCCCACCCATCTTGTGAGGAAACCCAGAGGTTAGGAGAACCCAAGAGCAGCATTGAGGGTCTCTAAATAGGAAAGACTAGGCTCAGAGACTAGGAGCTGAGAGTGGCCGTCTGTCTCCTCTTTCGGATTAAAGCCTGTCTGCAACCTGGTCTCTTTCTTTCTGCCAAACACCATGCATTCACACAGATAAACACACAGTTGAGGATTACACAACCTGACCATTCGTGGTGTCAGCAAAGCCCTCAACACAGAAATGTTGATACATAAATGATGTACACACAGTACATGACACTCATTCCCACTCCACCCAGGCACAGATTGATCACAACCTGCCTAGCACACACATACACCCAGTCTCCTCTTTGGTTTTTCTGTGGATGTGACTGGGGCTTCCAGGAAGCGGTGCTGCTTCCAGCAAGGGGAGGTTGGTCGAGGGAATGATGCTGGTCGGACCAGCTGTCTGAGCCCAGTTGTGGCTCCTGCACCTACCACTCCCAAAATAAGGTAGAGTAAGTGAGTCTACTGCCCAGGTTCACAGGGATGCTGAGGCCCCTTTCCTGACATTAACACCAACCAGCCAGTGAGACTCCTGGGGGGGAGGGGGGGAGAGTCAAAACATTTGGGCTATTTAGACTCTGCTTCATGTTTGTCCCACAGTGCCTCACTGGAAATTCTGACACCTTGGCACAGAGAAGGGCTCAGCTGAGGAGTTAAGGACCCCCAAGACTCCAGCAACAATGTCTTATTTAATTCCTTCTCACTGAAAGATAACTCTGTCCATTCTGATGAGAGATCCCAGCTATTACCAGGCCCTCAGTCTCTGTTGCATTCCCATCTTACCCCTGCCTGGCCAAGAGGTGGGGGACTGTTCAGGGAGGCAGCCTTCATGTGTTCAGCCCCTGGCTTTATCCCCTGTTAGCAGAGGCCCCAGAGAAGAAATTCCCATCCTCTCCCCTTCTCATGTGAACTCTTGGCAGGAGACCGCAAAGACATCTGCTGACCCAGGGTGGAGGCAGAGATGGTTCCTAATCCCACCCAGCCCCACAGCCCTGCCCAGAAGCCCTGATAAGCAGGAAGACAAGGTTCAGAACATACCAAGGCTACCTCAGGCCAGCTCAGCTGTTCAGGTCCCCTTACTCCCTGGTATTTGCTAAAGCCACCTACCCTCTCTTGAGTTTGTTTGTTTTTAACTCCCTCTAGAAGCTGCTGTTTTAAAGACATTCAGAGAGTAAGAGTGTTAGTGTGATCTGGGGCCCAGAGATGGGAGGCGGGAAACATCTGTTTCCTGGGACCAGAGGCTGGCCCTGGTGTGCAGTTTTACCCTAGACAGGGGCCAAAATAGTTCAGAGGCTTCAGCTGAAGTCAGCTGGGATCGAGGTTGCTTTGGAACTTCATGTCAGTGGGTGGAGTGGCCTAACCGTAGGAGACAGGTCACAGGGACAGAGCTGGAGAAGGTGGGGGAGTCCCACCTGACTCTGGTGGTCTTCTCAACAACCCCAGTCCCTCTGTGGTATGATGAGCCCAGGCAGGAGGCCAGGTTCAGGTTCCACCTCTGCTATTAACTCATGGTGTGGCATGACCTTGGGAGAAACACTTCTTTCTGTACAATGGGAATATTGGGCCCGGGGCTCCATCAGGACCCTTCTAGCATCATGAAGATTGAGCTAGAAGGAATCATGGGACTGGGACTCCTAGGCCTTGGGCATATCGAAGAATGGGAGGAGGGGCCTCTGGGACGTTGGTCACCCCAGCTGCTACTAGTGGGAAGATGATGGACATGAGCTTATGCTGGGGTTCCTGGCTCACCCCAGCCTGTCTCCACAGATGGACCCTGTACAGAAGGCTGTGCTCTCTCACACTTTTGGGGGACCCTTGCTCAAGACCAAGCGACCTGTCATTTCCTGTAATGTCTGTCAAATCCGCTTTAATTCTCAGGTAAGAGGCCCAACCATCACCTACCCAGTGAGTGGGATAAAGGCACCCAAGGAACCTTAAGGGATGGCAGAGGCTGGGAAATCTGGGTGAGGGGCAAGGATTCAGATGTTTTGCAGAGCCGGGCCTGGTGGCACAGGCCTGCAATCCCAGCAGTCTGGGAGGCTGAGGCAGAAGGATCACCCATTGAAGCCCAGCCTAGATAACTTAGCAAGTTCCTGTCTCAAAAATTTTTTTTTAAGTCCTGGGGATGGAGCTCATTGTGAAGACCTTGGGTATAATCTCCAGTAACACACACAAAGATATTGGGGGCTGGGGCAGGTACTTATGGAAGGTACTTGAGAAGGACATAGGTTGTTTTGTATTTTGACGTGAAGTCAACCAGTCCTCGAAGACTGATCCCTCCATCCCTTAGGGACTAGGATTTCCCTGGCACAGGGTTCCTTGGAACACAGGTGTGTGGGTGGGAATATGGCATCTGCCCCCCCTGGTCATTGGGTGCAGGGCTGAGCTGGGTCATTCGCTGCTGATGACTCCTTCTCTCGCCCACCCTGGTCCCTCTGACATTCTGGTTTCTTCTCTCTAACCATTTCTACAGTTTTCCCTCCAAACCACACATAAAGTTCCCTATGGGGAAAGAAAGTGGGAAGATAGGCTTTGTGGAGAGAGGAAGTAGATGTGAGGAGGCATGAGGGGGTGGGAAAAGGAAAGGGATGTAAAATTGGTCAAGATGCAGTATGTAAATGCACCAATCTTTCAAGCTGATTACTATCATTAATTATTGCACATACACATTAATAAAATAAATTTTTTCAAGTTCCCCATGGGGAGAAACCACCCGGAGCCCAGAGCCTGGGTGTCTAGCCACCTAGTCTCCCCTGGGACTTCTGTTTAGATATGAAGGGGAGTTTGTGAAGTGGGACTTAGAACTTTTGGGAAAAAAATAGAAGATTCCCATTTCAAATGAAGGCATGCTCTGTTTAACACACACACACACATGCACGCACACACACGCATGCACGCAGGCACAGGCACCGTGTTGCTGGGCCCTGCATACCACTGCCCCACCCCTGGGCTGTCAGTCTTCTTTCCTGCCTATCCACACCTTTATTTCTACCCCCATCTCAGTGACCTTGTCCTCCAGGATTGCACATTCTTAGCAGGGGTGCAAAAGGGAGTGGAAGGTAGGGGCAGGCGGTGGCAGGT
Organism: Ctenodactylus gundi; assembly: GCA_004027205.1. Lineage (NCBI taxonomy): Eukaryota > Metazoa > Chordata > Mammalia > Rodentia > Ctenodactylidae > Ctenodactylus > Ctenodactylus gundi. The sequence goes on along the minus strand of PVKB01002189.1, from coordinate 53,356 downwards.
GGAGCAGGGCAAACCCAGCATTGGGCCTCTCCTTTCGCTTGGGCAGTCATTTCCTACCAACCCTGTCTTCACATACTGGTGAAGGGAACAAGCTCTGAGGGATGGGCAGCCAATAGCAGATAGCCCTCCCCTCTTTTGCCCTTTCTTTCCCTCCCCCTTCAAGTGGCTCTGTTTTGACAGCTGTCTCTGTTGCTGTCTCCTGTCTCTAGAGCTGGGCTTGAGGCCAGAGTCCTGCTGGGTGTCCACAGAGGCTTCACGGAAAATGAGACCCTGGGGGAGTAGTCACAATGGAACCCAGGCATCAGAGCTCCTGGTCCTAGGGCCAGCAAGCATAGCAAAGGCAGGGTCCTAGGGGCAGGGACACAGCACATAGGCCTGGGATCTAAGTGGCTGCATTGTTAGGCCCTTCCCATTTAGGATTCTTTTACAGATTTGGGGTCCCCTCCCTCTCTCCTGGGGCTGCATGGGAAACCTGACTCTGTAGCCAGGCCCCATGTATAAAGGTGGGTTGCATTTTGAGCTAGGTGGGGTTCCAGATTCACAGAGACTCAAACCGGAGAAGGTTGTCTGAGCTCCAGGAATAACCAGGCTTGTTAGCATGGGGTTTTACATCTCTTGGGTATAGGGAGGGATTCACTGCAGCCTGCTGGGGCCACCTGAGGAGCTCATGGAGATACCAGAAAAATGAAAAGTAATCTCAGATTGTGTTTTCTTCCTCTATCCTGAAAGAGCCAGGCTGAGGCTCACTACAAGGGTAATCGCCACGCTCGGCGAGTCAAGGGCATCGAGGCTGCCAAGACCCGAGGGAGGGAGCCTGGTGTCCGAGAACCGGGAGACCCAGCTCCACCAGGCAGCACCCCTCCAAATGGGGATGGTACAGCCCCTCGCTCAGGTATGTCTGAATCCCCCCACATTCTTCAGCTAATCTCTGGCTTCTCTATTCTCTCTCAATTTCCCAGAAATCTCCTCTGCCACTCTGTCCTTCCTTCAGTTCCCACCCTCACCCCACCCAAGGTGAGTCCTAGGGCCAGACACAATGATGTAAAAATTTCCATCTTGTCATCCCCCCCACCCCACCCCCAGCTTCTTTCAACAGTTCCCACTGTCTGTTGTCCCTGCTGCCCAATGACTCAGAGAGGGGCTAGGGTGAGGCCACCTAGCAAACCTGCCCAAGAAAAAGGGAACCATCCAGTCTAGAGAGGCCCCTTCTTTCAGGTGGTTGCAGGAAGGAGTCAGAATATCCAACTGCCTGTCCTACTGGGCTTGCTCAGGGAAGACTGAATCCAGGAAACCCAACTCGCTGGATGATCTTGGGTGGACCTTTGGCCCTCTCTTGTTCAGTTCTCTTTTCTGGCAAATAGCAGAATGAGACCTTCAGATCTGTGAGGTCTTTCCCAGGTTTGCAAAAAGCAACTCTGAAATCCTTTTTCCTACATGACTGGTGGCCATTCTCAACCATACTTCCAAGAAACTGGAAAGAGGGAATATGGGAGTAGGAAGATATGAACCTTCCCCGTCCTGGGATTACTACCTCAGACATCAGTCACAGCCAACTCCAGAGAGACCTTAACACCCCCCATGTCCCCATTTCCTCCTATCCTGGCCGCATCCTTCCTGCCACACCCTTAAGAGTGAGAAACAAGCCTCTGTACCAACAGCATGGCAGCTTGAAAGCTAGGACCCCACTCTAACTGCATACACACACACACATACACGTGTGCACATGTGCACAGAACACCCAGGCATGCACCCAGGGTGGCCTGGGGTATAATTGTTCTCTCACTGCTTGTCAGCCTGATGTCTCTACTTTGTTGCCAGCCTGTTTATGCCTGCTTTGTTAACATCTCTATAACATGAGAAAGAGAAGGAGGACAGTGGTGCTTGGGGGGGGTTGGTGGGGGGGGAGTAGAGTGAACATTTCGTAAATAGCACTGCTCTAGGTACTTTACACATATTACCTCATTTAGTTCCCATACTATCTTCTGAGGATACCGGGATAAACTGTGTGGCTCTGTCAAGACTAGAATGTGGACACGCTGTCTGGATTTCGATAAAGGTGAAGGATATCAGAAATAAGTAAGAGAGATAAGGGGAAGGATCATAGATAAGAGTGGACACCTGCGGGGGTCAAGCTTTTCCCTCCCACCAGATCCCCACCCCCATGGCAATCCTCCCCGTGACCCGGAAACTGGATCAGATCGGCTGCTGGAGCAAGAATGGGAGCGCTAGAGTTTCCCCTGTACGGAGGCCAGAACCCACTGCTGAGGCCTGGGGCCTGTGCATCTTTAATCAGGCCATGAATTATAGAGCAGCCTGCATCCCTGTTCCTTCCCTCTCTGGTTCTGCTGTTTCTGTTTCCCTTTGCTGTGCCTATATTCACATCTCCCGACCTTCCCTCGTCCCGGTTCTTCCTACAGCTCTTTGGTGTGCCTCCCTAGGGGCTGGGCAGGACTCTGGGAAGGGGCTGTGCTGGCAGCAAGCCCAGGCTCATTGGCAGGCCGTGGTGGGGAGGACTGGGGGTTGATGCTTGTTCCATGCTTCTCTTGGTGGGTGGGCAGGCTGCCAGCTTCCCCCTCAAGGTGGGCTGGTGGAACCAGACCCTCTTGGCCATTCCCAGCTTTAGAGGAATGAGCCAGGCATCAGTCTCACACTCAGCCTGTGGCAGCTGGACCACATCTGGCTGTGCGCCAGGGCATGAGAACATGCATGTTTTCACAGGGTGGGGACTCTTGCTTGGTCCCTTGCCCTCCAGGAAATGGGGGTGGGCATCCACACGCAGCATCTTCTCCAGGAGCCATCTGAGTTGACCCCATGTTTCTCCTCCTAACAGTTTCCATGGAAAACGGGCTCGGTCTAGCTCCAGGATCCCCAGAGAAACAGCCTGGCTCCCCATCCCCTCCCAGCGTTCCAGAGACTGGCCGGGGCGTAACCAAGGGTGAAGCAGGGACTACAGCCCCAGCCTCCCTGCCCGGAGGTAGCAAGGAAGAGGAAGAGAAAGCGAAGAGGTTGCTCTACTGTGCTCTGTGCAAGGTGGCTGTGAACTCCCTGTCCCAGCTGGAGGCGCATAACAAAGGTATGCTCTTTGCTGCCCCAGCCACATTCTCTCTGTCCCGGTCCAGCCTGTCTCCTTGGCTTCCACCATCCTAAGACCCAGTAGCCTGTATCCTCCCCAGCCATCCCCCCTTCCCTGAGCTCCCGTCTGTCTTATTTCTTACACCCATGACTCTCTTCCTGACCCTCCTTGTATTTAAGATGGTCCCAAGAGGCTTAGGAAACCCCCCCCCCTTTGTCCCACCCTGTCCTAAACTGCACCTGGGAGTGTGGGTATTTGGGGTCTGGTAGGCCTGGAGAACTTTCCTATACTCCTTATCTTCTGCCCTCTGTGGGCTTCAGGTACTAAGCACAAGACAATTTTGGAGGCACGAAGTGGGCTGGGGCCCATCAAAGCTTACCCTCGACTGGGGCCTCCCACCCCTGGGGAACCCGAGGCTCCTGCCCAGGACAGAACCTTCCACTGTGAGATCTGCAACGTCAAGGTCAATTCGGAAGTCCAGCTGAAACAGGTGGGTCTAAGGTCCTTCCAGGAATTGAGGGAAACCTCACCTGCCGTGGGGAAGGGACCACACACTACCACATTGCTTGCTTGGGTGAGGACCCTTTTTCAGGTTTTAACCCGAAGCCAGAGAAGGGGCAGGGTCTAGAGCTTGGAGCACGGTGGTCCTCTCCCCCAGCCGTTGCTCTTTTTGGGGGCTCACAGCCCACGACCCACCCATACTCCACTCCCGCTCTCGCAGCACATCTCCAGCCGGCGACACCGAGATGGCGTGGCCGGGAAGCCCAACCCACTACTGAGCCGTCACAAGAAGCCTCGAGGCGCTGGGGAGCTGGCGGTGAGAATCGAATGCTGGGGACTTGAGCCAAGGGAGGACCCGGGAGGTTTGGGGCAAAGGGCCCTAACCAGGCTGGGAACAGGTGGGGTTTGCAGGGCCGCCAGATAACCCGCAGTTTCCCCGCCTTTCCCCTGCTTCAGGGCACGCTGACTTTCTCCAAGGAGCTGCCCAAGTCCCTGGCCGGCGGCCTGCTTCCCAGCCCCCTGGCGGTGGCTGCGGTCATGGCCGCGGCAGCCGGCTCTCCGCTGTCCCTGCGCCCAGCTCCAGCCGCACCTCTTCTGCAGGGACCACCGATCACTCACCCCCTGCTCCACCCCGCCCCGGGGCCCATCCGAACAGCGCACGGTCCCATCCTCTTCTCCCCCTACTGACCTCAACCCCAGCCCCTCCCGTTCAGCCCCCCACCTCCAGCCGGGACCCAGGCCTCCGGGCTCCCAGTGCGCCCCTCCTCCCGGCGCCCCCTGAATGATCTCTCCTTTCCCCCCACCACCCCGAGGTACGGGGTTCCAGGAAAGGGGAGGGGTAGCGGGGGAGGGGGGCTTCAGAAGGGGGGGAACACCCCAGATCTCAGGGAACCCCGCCCCCACCCTTCCCTCTCCCCTAGAAAAGGGGGGGCCGTCTCACCCCCGAGCCCCCTTGGAGACACCCCCCCTCCCAAAAGCCATGTCCATCTAGCCCTTCCCCCCCAAACCTAGCACAAACGGGGTTCACAAGCCATGGTCCGGGGACCCGGGGCAGAAATGGATTTTCTCGGCAATAAGCGGACTCTGGGACTCCGGCCCCCTACCCCAAACTGAAGCGCTTCCGTGAACACCCCATCCTCCGCAGGGGGGAGGGGAGCAGGCGGGATCCTGGGTCCCTCATAAGCACTTTGGTTTTACCGCCTGCGACCTCACTGTGCCCGCCCCGCATCAGGCCCCTGCCCCAGGTCCAGCCGGGCCCGTCGCAGGGGGCAGCACTTGGGAGCATCTCTGGCACTTGGGTGGGACCAAGGAGGTGCCCCCACCGGCCCTTCCCTCGCCTTCTTCCTCCCAGTCCGGGTTCCATTCTTTTCACCAGCACCCATCGCCCAAGGGGTACCGAGGGGGGCAAGGGGTGTCCAGTCCAAGCCCACCCCCGCCTCGCCTTCCGCAAAACTGTGAGCAAAAAGCAATAGAAGCCTCGCTCCCGCCCCTGCCCCTTCCGCAGGATTCGCCAGTCTGTAGCCTCCCTCCCCAGCCCTAGACCTCACGGCTGTCCGCTCCCCTGACACCCCCACTGCACAACTCGGGCGGGGGCGTGACATCCCCAACTCTTCCGTGGTTTCCGTGTCGTCAGCCTCCTAGCCGCCGGCCAGGGAGGGGGACTACAAGCCTTCCTCTCCCCATCAACTCTTTCTGCTTGACAATGTAGCAACCCCCGGCCCTCTGCCCTGCCCTGACCGCGCCCTCCCCGTTTCCCGCCCCCCACAATAAAGTCTGGATTTGTTCTGCCCTCTGCCTCTCCGACTCAGGCTGTGTTCTCGCCCCGCCACCGCCCCCGCTGTTTTGGGAGCCTTTCGGTTGGCGGGTTTATCTGTATGGTGAAAGAGATTGGCGTATAAGAAAAGGGGGCCAGGAGGAAGAGGAGGACAGGAAAACGAGCCTGGAGGGAGGAAGCAACCTAGGGCCGTGCAAAGCGGGCAGAGGCTGGCATCCCACCACCGTCCCCGGCTCGAGTGGGGCCGGGGAGGAATCCTCCGGGGCCCGGGTCTAGGATTGCAGCGGTGGCTGTTGAGAATTCACCACAGCTCCATCAGGCGGCGCCAACGACAGAGAAAAGAGGATCTCCCATAAACTGAGCCGCTCTGATGTGTTTCGCATTCTGAGGAGATAGGTCTAGACCCAGTATTAGACAAAGGAGAGAATTCAGGCTTTTGTTTCTGGTGGAAACTCCCGCCAGTAAGACACGAGGCACTCCAGGAAGTGAGGACCGGGTCTAGGCTTCTGATCTCTAGCCTCTTGGCCTCCAAAAAATAGTGACCTTGGGTCAGTCATTGTACTTTCTAGACCTCAGTTTCCCCCATCTGCCATGTGAGCAGACTTGAGCCTTAAAAGATTACTGAGACCTCACATAACCAGAACTAAAGTACTAAAGTAGTGCTGGTTGCAGATATGCCAGAATATCTTCTCACTCTGCTGCTATGTGGCCCTCATAAGAAGGGGAAGAGGGGGGCTGGAGAAATGACTAAGTACCTGAGTTCAACTCCCCAGCACCACATAATCTGGGCATGGTGGCACACGTCTATAATCCCAGCATTCAGAAGGCTGAGACAGGAGGATTGCCGTGAGTCCAAAGCCAGCCTGGGCTCCATAGTGAGTTCAGGACCAGCCTGGGCCACAGAATGAGACCCTATCTCAAAAAATTAAAAATTAAAAAAAGAGGAAAAGGGACATCATCTAGATGCCTCTTATGCGGTATGTGGGAGAAAGGGTCTTCTCCTGAACCCCAGAATTCAGCACAACCACATTCTCCCAAGAACAGCTAGTAACCTTTGAGGCCTTCTAAACTTAGACTAGACTGTGGGGCCGGAAAGTCAACCCAAAGGCCTAACCTCCCAAAAAAGGCAGCCAACCCTAAACCCACCGTCCATGTAGAGTCCTCCTGACTTGGGTCAGCTCTTTTCACTTCCCCTCTCTACCTACTTTCCAGTCTTGCAGAAGATACAGGAGGGAAGGAAGGTGTGGTTATGATTCTTAAAGAGGAAGGAGAGAGAGGCTAGAGGAATAAATAGCTCAGCAGTTAGAGCACTTGCCTAGTAAGTGCAAGACCCTGAGTTCAATTCCCCTGCACCATGTAAATTGGATGTGGTGGCATACACCTGTAATCCTAGTACTTGGAGAGGCCGAGGCAGGTGGATTGCCGTATGAGGCCAACCTGGGCTCCATAGTGAATTCAGGATCAGGCTAAAGTACAGCAAGACCCTGTCTCAAAAAAGAGAAAAGGCGGCTGGAGGAATGGCATAGTGGCTAAAAAGCACTTGCCTAACAAGCGCAACGTCCTGTTCAGTTCCCCAGCACGCCATAAAGCTGGGCACGGTGGCGCACGCCTGTAATCCCAACACTCAGGAGGTTGAGGCAGAAGGACTGCAGCGAGTTCAAGGCCAGTCTGGGCTACATAGTGAGTTTAGGTCCAGCCTGGGCTACAGAGAGAGACACTGTCTCAAAAAAAATGGTAAAGGAAGGAGAGAGCCAGGCACGATGGCACAAGCCTATAATTCTCACTATTCTCGGGAGGGAGGCTGAGGAAGAAGGATCTTGAATTTGAGACTATTACGTATTATGGGCAAGTTAACAAGACTCTGTCTAAAAATGTAAAGAAAAAATTGAAAAAAGGGGTGAGAGTGTAGTTCGTTCCTTGAGTGTCCCTGTGTTCAATCTCCAGTACCATAAAAAAAAAAATAAGAAAAAGAAAAAAGAGGAAGATGAGAGAGGACTAGAGGCCCCTGGCTTTGTCAGCTGTGAAGTTTGCAGTAGGGGATTCACTGTGACTCAGAAATGGAGACCAATAAAGAAGTGTTCTTCTTGCTTTTTTAGGTCAATCTAAGAGAGAGAGAGAGAGAGAGAGAGAGAGAGAGAGAGAGAGAGAGATTGAAAGTTTGGAAGTCCAGAAGGATGAGAGACAAGAGTGGCCCCAAAGAAGAGTGAATAGAGAAAAACCTAGAGAGAGGCTAGAACAATTTGGGGTTGGGGAAGCTGGCATACTAGCAAGCCCCACAGGTATCTCAAACCTACTATTTAAAGCTGAATTCAGGGCTCAGGCACAGCTCAGCGGTTAAAGTATTTACCTAGCAAGCACAAAGCCCTGGGTGTGGTGGTGCATACCTGTAACTCCAACACTCGGGGAGGCTGTTGCAGGAGAATTGCAAGTTTGAGCCCAGCATGGGCAATTTGGTGAGATCCTGTCTCAAAATCAAAAATGGGCTGGGAGAGACAGGTGGATTTTTCTGAGTCCAAGGCCAATCTGGGCTACAGAGTAAGACCCTGTTTCCAAAAAAAAAGGGGGGGGGGAGCTGGGAGAGGGATCTGCTGTGAACTTAGCTCAGTGATTAAGTGCTTGCCTTGCATGTCCAAGGTCCTGTGTTTAAATCCCCATATCCCCGTAAGTCCGTAAAGATTACGCAGGTCTGGTAATGCATGCTCCCAGCACTGGAAGGCTAAGGCAGGAGGACTGCCATGAGTTTAAGGCCAGCCTGGACTACAGAGCAAGTCCTTGTCTCAAAAAAAAAAAAAAAAAAAAAAAGACTTGCGACACTAAGGGTAAAAGGTTATAGTGACTACGGTGCTTTTTGTGTGAAGGGGGCGTTTTAGGTCTGAGTTAGATTATAAGTGGCTTATCATCATTTTTTCAAAAAGAAAGAAAAAAGAGGAGAGGGCTAGGGGTATAGTTTTGTGTAAAGGCCCTGAGTTCAATCCTTAGTATCAAAAACAACAAACTTGAATTCATTACTTATTCCTTTTCTTTTGAGACAGGGTCTCACTCTGTAGTCTAGGCTTGTTCTGAACTCACCATGTAGCCAGGCTGGTCTTGAGCTCACAGCAGTCCTCTTGCCTGAGCTTCCCAGGTGCTAGGATTGTTATTATTTTATTTATTTTATTTTATTTATTTATTTGAGACAGGGCCTTACTCTGTAGTCCAGGCTGGTCCTGAACTCACTGTGGAACCCAGGCTGGCCTAGAACTCACACAAACATCCTGCCTCAGCTTCCCAAGTACTGAGATGATAGATGCCCACAACCTGGCCTATGTGATGCTGGGGAATTGAACACAGGGCCTGACACTTGCTAGGCAAGGGCTCTAGCTGCTGTACTATTCTACTGTTCCACCAACCCTTCATTCCTCATTCCTACTCACATGTTTCCTATCTCATTCTTGTATTGGGTGCTGAGGGGGGCTGGGGCATAGCTCAGTGGTTAAAGCGCCTTCCTAGCATATACAAGGCTCTGGGTTTGTTTCCCCAGCACTACATAAAAATTAGCCAGTTATCGTGGTACACATCTATAATCCCAGTACCAAGGAGGCTGAAGCAGGAGAATTGCTGTGAGTTTGAGACCAGCCTGGACTAGATAGTGAGTTCAGGACAAGCCTGGATGACAGAGCAAGACCCTGTCTCAGAAAAAGCTTATTATGGTTTGGATCTGGAATGTTCCCCCAAAGTCTCAGTGTGTTTGGAGAGGTTATGGATTATCTATGGATCCACGTGCTGTCAGGGGATGAAGGCCTGGTCCGAAGGGGTGGATAATGGGCATGCAGTGGATTATAGGTGCGCGGTGGAAGACATGCACGTGGTAGATTATAGATTACAAAGCATGTTGTAGATTAGGGGCTTAAACCTGGAGGGGGCAGAACACTGAGACTGGACGCAGAAGGGGGAGATCCCTGGGACAGGACCTGGAAGGATATGTATGCTACTTCCTCCTTTCCTCCTGGACTCGCCTTTCTGTCTGCAACGCCCTGAGGAGCTACCTTGGCCTCTGCCCCTGCTGCGTGCTTGCCCTGTTGCCGGCCACCCACGAATGGATTGTGACTGCTGAAACCGTAAGCTACCGTAAATTTCTGCTCCCCTAATTTGTGCATGTTGGATATTCTGTCACAGCAAAAAAAAGGACAGGGCTGGAGGAGTAGCACAAGGTCAGAACGCTTGCCTAGCAAGCGCAGCACCCTGAGTTAGATTCCTCAGCTCCTGTAATTTCAGCACTGGAGAGACTGAAAGAGGAGGACTGCTGTGTGCTCAAGGTCCGCCTGGGCTACATAGTAAGTTCAGGACCTTTTACCTTAAAAGAGAGAGAGAGAGAGAGACAGAGAGAGAGAGACAGAGAGAGAGAGAGAGAGAGAGAGAGAGAGAGAGAGAGAGAGACTCTATTCATAATCATTCAAAATACAAAATTATCTTTTTTGTTTGTTTAGAGACAGGGTTTCACTCTGTAGTCCAGGCTGGTTCTGAACTTATTATATAGCCCAGACTGGCTTGAACTCAGCAATCCTCCTGCCTCAGCCTCCTGAGTGCTAGGATTACAACCGTGCGCCATCATGCCCAGTTTACATGGTGCTGGGGAATTGAATTTGGGTACTGAGCACTTGCTCGACAAGCATTTTAACCATTGAGCTATTCCTCTAGCCCCCAAAAGATAGCTTAGGGGCTGCAAGAATAGCTCAGTGGTGAAATAGTGCCTGACTAGCAAGTTCAAGACCCTGGGTTTAGTTCCCCAGCACCACAGAGTGGCGTGGTGGTACACCCCTGTAATCGCAGCACTCAGAAGGCTGAGGCAGGAGGATTGCCATTAGTTCAAGATCAACCTGGGCTACATAGTGAACTTAAGACCAGCCTGGACTATACAGTGAGACCCTGTCTTAAAAAGAAAGAAAGAAAGAAAGAAAAAAAGAAAGAAAGAAAGAAAGCAAGCAAGCAAGCATAGCTTAGGACTGACAGTCCCTGATGTCCTTCCTCCTTAGTCATTTTCTTCTGTTCTTCAGGTCCCTGAGGTATATTTTGAGAGAAAACCTCAGCAAAAAAATTTTTCAAGCTGTAGAAAAGGCACCTATCAGGAAAAATATAGAAGTAAGATAGAAGGGAGATAAACCTTTTGCTAGTCAAAAGGGGACCTGGAAATGTGGGTTGCCCCCACTTTGATTTTTGTTTTGTTTTGTTTTGTTGAGATAAGGTCTTGCTCTGTAGTCCAGGGTGGTGGTCTTGAACTCATTAAGTAGCCCAGGCTGGTCTTGAACTCTGAACTTGTGGCTCCTTCCTCAGCCTCCCAAATGCTGGAATTACAGGTATGTGCACCAGGCCCAGCTTCCGTGGTGCCTATGTTGCTAGACAAGCACTCTAACTTCTATGCTATTCCTCCAGCCCTATTTATTTATTTTCAATACCTACAGTACTGAGGATTGAACCCAGGGCCTTCACATTGAGTCTCCACCCTTTTATTATTAATATTGGTTTTTGAGGCACGATTTTGGTAAACTACCTATCATGTAACAGCTATGCCAACAGTCAGGTATGGTGTTAGACACCTGTCGTCCCACCTACTTGGGAGGTTATTATGGGGAGATCAGAATCCGTGAGTGGGAGGTCAGCCTGGGCAATACAGCAAGACTCTGTCTCGAAAATTCAAACTAAAATAGATAGCTGGGGCTGGAGGACTAGTACATGGGTTAGAGCACTTGCCTAGCAAATGCAAGGCTCTAGGTTTGATTCCCCAGCACCACATAAGCTGGGAGTGGTGGCACACACCAGTAATCCTAATAGGTGTGGAGGCTGAGTCAGGAGCATCTTCACAAGTTCAAGGCTAGTCTGGGCTACATAGTGAGTTCAGGACCAGCCTGAATTTCATAGTGAGATCTTGTCTCAAGGAAAAGAAAAAAGGGTAAAGGGAGGTGACATGTAAATTTTTTAAAATGAGTTTTTTAAAAAAGGAAAAGAAAAGAAAAAAAACAGCCAATCACTTAACACATTCTGGAAAAAAAAAAAAAACAGCCAGCCAAATTTGGCCTCTAGGTCAACATTTGCTCACCACTGCTTTATGGAATCAATTAAGCTTTTGTGCATTTACAGATTTGTCTCCTCTCCTAGACTATGTACGATGCTTTGTATTAGGCTAATTCAAAGCCTGGTGCACAGCAGGCATTCAGTACAGATTTATGGCGTGAACAGATATGAGCGAATGGTTGAACAGAAGCCTGAGCGCCAGGTGCTTCATTCCCCCCTTTTTCTAAGTATGATTTCATTTCTCAGAGGTACTAGGTGTCATATGGCACCCTCTGACCTGAGCCATCTGCAAACAGGTGATTGAGAAGGCAGTGCTACGCACAGCAAGCAAGGCTTCTAGAGCGTCTGGAGCGGCTCCTGGAGTTGCTCTTGTCTTTTGGTCCCTCAGAAGTGTCTCAGAGGTTTCTACACTCCCTCCATGTCCAAATGATTCTCAGCAAAGGTTTTACAGGAAACAGAGCATGGCTCTCAGGACAGAGAAAGGAAAGAGTGAGACGAGTCTAGAGTAAGCGGTAAAACAATTGCAACAGAGAACCCAGGAAAGAAAGCAAAATGAGTCGGACCTGCCAGAAGTGAGGAAGGAAGTGGCTGAGGTTGGGTAACTGGGGAGTTTCTTGTTCTTGTAGTCAAGTATAGCAGAAGACATAAGACCAGACCACCTCCTGCTTGACCTCTGACCACCAGTAGAAAAGACCGTCCACTGGAAAGAGAGTTCAGACTAAGAGACTGAGGTAAGTACTTTGGGGGTGTGTATGGAACTGCCTTGATCTCATTGTGCTGTGTGGTGACTAACAGAGAAAAACAAGGCCAGTATACATGTATACTGGAGAAGAACAGAAGAGACAGAGCAGTACCCCGAAGACAAAAGGGACTTGTGAGTGGTCTTTGGAAATGGGGAGAAGAGGGGCTGGAGAAATAGCACAGAATACATGCATTGAAGCACAAGGTCCAGAGTTCTATTTCCTAGCACCCCACAAACCGGGGATGATGGCACACATCTTTAATCCCAGCACTTGGGAGGCTTTGGCAGGAGGATTGCCTATGAGTTTGAGGCCAATCTGGGCTACATACTGAATTCAGGACTAGCCCAGACTATAGAGCAAGATCCTGTCAAAAGGAAGAAGAGAGAGAAAGAGAGAGAGAAGAAAAAAGAAAAATAAAAGTAATGGGGACAGAAAAAAAACTAAAAGGCTGAAAGATACTGGGTTGACAAGAGTATCTGGATAGATGAAGAGGCCTAGGGTTTGGGTCAGACAAATTTAAGATATATTCATAAATACTTTGATAAGAATTTGGGGGGTAGGAGGAATGGCACTTACCTAGCAAGCATAAGTCCCTGAGTTCAATTCCCCAGCACCACATAAAGCTGGGAGTGGTGCCACATGCCTGTAACCCCACTCAGAAGGCTGAAGCAGGAAGAATGCTGTGAGTCCAAGACCAGTCTGGGCCACATAGTCAGCTCAGGAGGAGCCTGGGTTACAGAGCAAGATAGTGTTTACAAAAAAAAAAAAAAAAAGGAAAGAAAGATAGAAAAAGAGAGAGGGAATTTGGAACCAATGTGGTGGTGCACGCCTGTAATCCTAACCCTCTGGGAGGCTGAGGCAGAAAGATTGCAATTTTGAACCCAGTCTGGGCAACTGAGACCCTGTCTTGAACTAAGAATAATTAAAAAGGAATGGGGATTTATCGCAGTGCAAAGGCCCCTGGGTTTAATCCCCAGTACCAAGAAAGAGACAGAGAAAGAGAGAGAGAGAGAGAGAGAGAGAGAGAGAGAGAGAGAGAGAGAGAGAGAGACCCACAGAGAGAAACAAAGAAAAATAACTTAGAAAAAAATCTTTGCGAATAGGAAAGTTCCGAGAGAGTTTAAGAGCCAGGTCTAGTGGGACAGGCCTGTGGTCCCACACTCTGGGAGACTGAGGAACGAGGATTGCAAGTTTGAGCCCAGCCTAGACATCTTAACATCTTAGCAACTTAATGAAATCCTGTTTCAAAGTCAAAAATAGAAATGGGTTGTGTTGGAATGTAGCTCAGTATGAAGGCCCTGGGCTCAGTCTCTAGTACAAAAAAATAATAATAATAATAAAAAAGACAAACCCAGAGGGATGATGTATGCTTATAATCCCAGCACCCATGAGGCTGAGGCAGGAGGATTGCCATGAGTTTGAAGCCAGCCTGGGCTACATAGTGAGTTCAGGACTACAGAATGAGACCTTGCCAAAAAACAAAACAAACAAACAAACAAACAAAACTGGAGTGAGAGAGAGCACCTAAGGAGTTGGTGAATTGGGGACCTTGAGGCAAAGAAGTCTGAGAAAGATAGGCTTAGGAACCTGGTGAATTAAGATGAGCTTCAGCAGGGATTTAGGTACCCAGGAAGCTTCGAGAGATCCAAGTGCAAATCGAGGCTCTGATTCCCTCTTCCTCTCCTGTTTCCTGCCTTTCCAGCCTTCGTCATGAGGAACACCTCGGATGCCAACTTCTCCTGCTACCATGAGTCCGTACTGAGCTATCGTTATGTCGCAGTTTGCTGGGGCGTGGTGGTTGCTGTGACCGGCACTGTGGGCAACATACTCACCCTGCTGGCCTTGGCCATCCAGCCCAAGCTCCGTACCCGCTTCAACTTGCTCATCGCCAACCTCACGCTGGCGGACCTGCTCTACTGCGCCCTGCTCCAGCCCTTCTCCGTGGACACCTACCTCCACCTGCACTGGCGCACCGGCGCCACCTTCTGCAGGGTGTTTGGACTCCTCCTTTTTGCTTCCAACTCCGTCTCCATCCTCACCCTCTGCCTCATTGCACTGGGGCGCTATCTCCTCATCGCCCACCCTAAGCTCTTTCCCCGAGTGTTCAGCGCCAAGGGGATGGTGTTGGCCCTAGTGGGCACTTGGGTTGTGGGGGTGGCCAGCTTTGCCCCTCTCTGGCCTATCTATGTTCTCGTGCCTGTCGTCTGCACATGCAGCTTTGACCGTCTCAAGGGCCGGCCTTACACCACCATCCTCATGGGCATCTACTTTGTGCTGGGACTCAGCAGCGTTGGCATCTTCTATTGCCTCATCCATCGCCAGGTGAAACGAGCAGCAAAAGCCCTGGACAAATACAAGCTGCAGCAGGTGAACCACCGCTCCAGCCACGTGCCTGGGACAGGGACAGCCGTGCCTGGTCATTCCCGGGAGCTGGACAGCGGACTAGCATCCAGAGGGCCCAGCGACGGGATTTCATCTGAGCCAGTCAGTGCTGCCACCACACAGTCCCTGGAAGGGGACTCAGGAGAAACGGGGGGCCAAGGCAACAGCAAAGTAGCTGCACACACGGCAGAGACAAAGCCTCCAGAAGCATCTGCCCAGTCGTGGCCCACCAAGGGAGCCCAGAAAGCTCCGGACTCTCCCTCGGAGTTCGGGAAGGTGACCCGAATGTGCTTTGCCGTGTTCCTCTGTTTCGCCCTGAGCTATATCCCCTTCCTGCTGCTCAATATCTTGGACGCCATGGTGCGGGCCCCTCGGGTGCTCCACATGCTGGCTGCTAACCTCACTTGGCTCAATGGCTGCATCAACCCTGTTCTCTATGCAGCCATGAACCGCCAGTTCCGCCACGCATACAGCTCCCTCCTGAAACGAGGGCCCCCGAGTTTCCGCCGGCTCCGCTAGATCTGTGTCACATAACCAGAAACCAGGACGGTCTCCTCTGTCACTAAAGTGGTCAGCTGATGTAAGAACAGGTAAAAGTAAGACCTGAGGCATTTTCACAGAGCGCACCATTTCTTCATCTTTTGATCAATGAATGTTTCAGTCCCAGGCTGCCCAAGGAGCACTGTTCATTATTAATAAATGAATTACATGCTATTAAATGCTCAGGTGTGGTCTCTGGGGAAAAGGAAATAGGCTAGGGTTGAAACTACAACCTAGTAGCTGAGGATTTGGGAAAACTTATATCAGAGTTGAAGTAAGAAACAGCTGGCCAGAGAGAGCCCTCAGCAGAGTGATTTCCAGACTTTTTTTTTTTTTTTTTTTTTTTTTTTTTTTTTTGAGATAGGGTTTCACTCTGTAGCCCACGCTGGCCTTGGACTCACAGGCAATCCTCCTTCCTCAGCCTCCTAAATGCTGGGATTACAGGCATGCACCACTACACCCAGCTTTACGTGGTGCTAGGGACTCTAACTCAAGGCCTTGCATTTGCAAGGCAAGCACTTTAACTGCTGTGCCATTCCTCCAGCCCCAGTTTCCAGATTAGGAAACATGAGATGGCTGGTTGTGGTGGTGCGCACCTGTATGCCAGCACTCTGGGAGACTGAGGCACGGGCGTGGCAAGTTCAGGCCCAGTCTGAGCAACTTAGCCAGACCCTGCCTCAAAATGAGATGAACAGACAAAAAGGGTGGGGCTGAGGATGCATAGCTCAGTGCTCTTATTATCCTGGCTTACAGAAGGACAGCAGAGACTCTAGTTAAGAGAGCGCAAGGACAAGGCTAGGGGGACAGTGCACCATTTCCTTCCCTTGGACCACAGCATATCAAGAAAGAAAAAAGAAAGGGACTTGATTTTTCTATATGTACCAATAAAACAGTTTTGAATGATTAAACAAAAGAGAGACAGAAAGATACCTGCTCAGGTCCATTTTGGTGCTCTTGACTTCTCAGACAGGCGCTTTCCTTTTTTCTTTTTCTTTTATTTCTTTTCTTTATTCTTTGTAGAGTAGATCTTAATTGAGAAACAAATGATAGAGGGTAAGAACTCCTGCTCTGCAAGAGCTTTCCTTTCTTTTCTCTCTTCTCTGACAGAGGCCCACTTGACTCACCACTTGGCTTCTCAGCTAAGAGCCTTTCTTTTTCTCTTTTGTTTTATTTAATAAACTGTCACTTGCTTTATTTTTTTTAATTCTTTTTTTGAGACAGGGTCTTTCTCTGCAGCCCAGGCTGATCCTAAACTCACTATGGAGCCCAGACTGGCCTTGGACTCAAGGCAGTCCTCCTGTCTCGGCCTCCCGAGTGCTGGAATTACAAGCGTGCGCCACCACACTTGGTTTATGTGGTGCTGGGGAATCGAACTTGGGTACTTAGCACTTGACTTAGTGCTTGCTAGGCAAGCACTTTAACTACTGAGCCATTCTTCCAGCTCCTCAATTGCTTTAAAAGAAGAAAATGAAGCAGAAGAAGAAGAAGAAGAAGAAGAAGAAGAAGAAGAAGAAGAAGAAGAAGAAGAAGAAAGAGAAATAGAAAGAGGGGGCTGGAGAAATGGCACAGCAGTTAAAGTGCTTGCCTTCCAAAAGCAAGGCCCTGAGTTGATTTCCCAGCACCACATAAACTGGACATGGTGATGCAAGCCTGTATCCCAGCACTTGGGAGGCCAAGGCAGGAGGGCTGCCTTGAGTTCAAGGGCCAGGCTGGGCTTACATAGTGAATTCAGGACCAATCTGGACTACAGAGTGAGACCCTGTCTCAAAATAAAACAAAATAAAAGTTTGGCAATTCAGCTTTGACATTCACTCCAGGAAATCTAGCCCTTTGGCCTTGGCTCTGTGCGACTGGTCATGAAAGATGCCCCACTCAGGGAAGTGAAACTGAGTTTAGCTGAAGCAAAGATAGACATTGGTTCCCACTGTGGTAGCAGGGTGTCACTCTTTAGGGCTAATTCATCTGGTGCTAGGCCCTCAACCCCTACCCCCAACCCACTCCCATTATCTTGACTTATAAAGTACAACAGACTCTAGTTAAGAAGACAAAAAAAAAGTCTTGAAGAGGGTTGGAGGAATAGCTCAGCAGTTAAAGTACAAGTACAAAACTCGGAGTTTGATTCTCCAGCACCATATAAACTGGGCAGGGTGGCACACACCTGTAATCCCAGCACTCATCCCAGCACTCAGGCAGCTGAGGGCCAGGCTAGGAGAAGACTATACCATTTCTTTCCCTCCAGTATAACCAATATCCTGTCATTATGGGCACTCTCATGGCGAGAAAGTACCTATGGCCACCAGGTGACGCTGGTTCTCTGTGTTTCCTTTCTGGCTTACCAGCTGAGGACAGGAAGTGTCTGCAGGACTCCAAGTCCAGAGACTCCTGACCTGAGTAGAAACCCAGGGATCTGCACCCTTCCTTTCCCCCTGAGATTAGGAAGAAAAGTGAAGAATGAGAGCTTTGTTTTTCCTGGGATACGGGCACTGTGGTGGCAGGTAAGATGGACTGTGAGAGCCATGCTGACAGGAGTGCTCTGGGGGGCTACTGTCCTCTCCCTCCCCCCAAACTCATGGTTTAAAAAAACAAAGTGACATCTAAAGATATTCAAACAAAGGCAGAAAGAACCACAGT
Organism: Ctenodactylus gundi; assembly: GCA_004027205.1. Taxonomy (NCBI): domain Eukaryota; kingdom Metazoa; phylum Chordata; class Mammalia; order Rodentia; family Ctenodactylidae; genus Ctenodactylus; species Ctenodactylus gundi. The sequence continues at coordinate 35,664 of PVKB01002189.1, read as the reverse complement.
TGGGGTGGACATATTGATACTCTCACATACTTCATACTTCTAGAGCCCAGGAATCCTGCCTCCTATCTGAGGGTTGTCTTTCCACACAAATCATCAAGTCAAGCTGAAGTTACTGAAATAGGGTCCAGACAGATGAACTGGAGGACCAACAAAATCATCAGCTTAGAAGTGCAGAGATGAAAGGTTCTAGTTGAGGCATTCTGAGAATTAGTTCCTTGAACTTCAGAAGCTTTCTGGGCTGCTCTGGGCCTCAGGTTTCATCATCTGTACCAAGGGGGAAGAGTTTATCAGGGTACACTACTCCTGAAACCTTAGTGATGTCCTAAATCCTATAAAGATATTGTTTCATGTAGTCCTCATTAAATTATCATGAAATATCTATTATAGGGCTACAGTCATGCCACAGCAGTTAAAAGCACTTGCCTAGCTAGTGCAAGACTCTGGGTTCAATTCCCCAGCACCACATAAAGCTGGGCATGGTGGCACATGCCTGTAATCCCAGTACTTGGGAGACAAGAGGCAGGAGGATTGCCATGAGTCCAAGGCCAGTCTGGGCTATATAGTGAGATCAGGACCAGCCTGGGCTACAGAGCATGACCCTGTCTCAAAAAAACAAACAAACAAACAAAAAACACCCTACTGTAATCTTTTGCTATAAATGCCAAATTAAAGACCACTGGTAGAGGCCTTTAATCCCAGGAGTACTTTGGGAGGCCTTAGGCACAAGGACAATTTTAGAAGACCTTGCTTCAAATAAGTAAAAAGGGAACAGGGCATAGCTCAGTGATTAGAGTGCTTGCCTAGAAAGTGGGAAGGCCCAGGGTTTGATCCCCCATCACCACATAATGCTAGGCATAGCGGCATATGCCTGCAATCCTAGCACTGAGGAGGCTAAAGCAGTTTTCTCATGCGTTTGAGGCCAGCCTGGGCTACATGAGTTCAGGCCCAGCCTGTACTACAGAGTGAGATCCTGTCTCAAAAAATAAATTTCAAAGGGCTGGAGGAATGGCACAGTGGTTAAAGCCCTTGAATTGTAAGCACAAGGCCCTTAGTTCATTCCCCAGCATCACATAAAGCTGGGGGGGAGGGGGGTGGCACATGCCTGTAATCCCAGCACTTGGGAGGCTGAGCAGGTCGATTGTCTTGAGTCCAAGGCCAGCCTGGGCTACACCAGTGAGTTCAGGACCAGCCTGGGCTACAGAGCACGACCCTGTCTTCAAAAATAAACAAACAAAAATCAACCAGAATTTTTAAAAAAAATCTTTTTTTCAAAAAAGGAGCTGAGAGGGCTGAAGGAATGGCAAAGCAGTTAAAGCACTTGCCTAGTAAGCATAAGGCCCTGAGTTCGTTCCCCCAGCTCCACATAAAGCCCAGTGTAGTCACGCACACCTGAAATCCTAGCACTGCAGAGGCTGAGGCAGGAGAATTGGCACGAGTCCAAGGCTAGGACAAGACTGGGCTGCAGAGCCAGACCTTGCCTCAGGAAAAAAAAGAGAGAGAGAGAGAGAAAGGAGTCAAGAATGTAGCTCAGAGGGAAGGCCCAATGTTCAATCTCCACCACCACAACAGAAAAAAAATTTTTTTTTTAATAGAAAAAAAAGGAAGTTAAAAAAAAAAGTCTCACTCTATAGTCCAGGCTGCTCCTGAACTTAGTTATCTTGCTACCTTAGCTTCCTGAGTTTTCAGATCACAGGTACCCATCACCACACTCAATTCATGTGATGTTGGGGCTCAGTTTACGTGGTGCTGGGGAACTGAACTCAGGGCCTTGCATTTGCCCGCAAGTGATCTAACTCATGGGCTATTCCTCCAGCACGCACCTTCTAAGATTGTGAAAGCTGCCAACTGTCAGCAGGGTTGTAAAAGGGTTTACTTTTCATATTCCTTGAAGGCAACTTTAAAACTTTCTTAAAATAGAAAGGCGCAGCAACAGGGACTGGTGTTAAACCTGAAGAACTTCCCAGTTCTCAGTGGCTGGAAAAAAATACGACTTCCTTTCTCTTTTTTTTTTGGAGACAGGGCCTCACTCGGTGGCGCAGGCTGGTCCTGAACTCACTACAGGCGCGTAGAGCTTACTAGGCAAGCGCTTGAAGAGCGGAGCCATTCCTCCAGCCCTCAGGAGGCTTTTCCAGCGAAAATAAATGACTCGAGGGACAGCGGAACAAAAACCTTGGAGTCTGAGATCCCAAAAGACAGATATTAACAAGAAAGCAACTCTGCCCTGACTCCACGGCCCATGTCCACTTAGTGGAGGAGGTGAAGCTGGAGAGGAAACAGGAGAAAAGGAAGGGTTTCCGCAGCCCCTGCGGGTGGGACGGCGTGCGTGCGTGCGTGCGCCAGGCCGAGCGTGCACGCCTGGCCCCGGTTCGCTCGTCAGTCAGTCTCCCGCCCGCGCCCGGCGCTCTCTCTGGCTTCCTGACGCTATCTCGCACGGCTTCTCTTTGTCTCCCTCATCTGTCCGTCTCTCCAGGAGACTGTCTTCATCCCGTACCTCAATATCACCCTCTTCCTCCAGAGTTCGCGCCTCCTTCCCCGCTCCTCCTCCCTGCGCCTAGCCTCGCTCTGCCGGCTGCCAGGCCCCCGCCCCCAGCCGGCGTCCCGGACCGTGTCCCCCGCGCCCTCCTCCCTCCGCCTCAGTTCCAGTCCCGGCCCGCGTCCCCCGCCCGCGCCGCGCTTGCTCGCTCGCACGCTCTCTCTCCTTCGCTGTCTCTTACGGGCAGATTTATGGTCAGCCCCGGGCCTTTCATTGGCCAAGCGCTGACAGGACTTGATTTAACGCCGCCTCTCATTGGCTAATCTTGACAGGCCGATTTACGAGTCTCTCTCCCATTGGCTGAACCGTCAGGGCCCTGATTTATGGCTGGGCGGCCGAGGGGGGGGGCCCAGCTGGGGAGAGAGGATACCCCTCCCCTCGCCCGCTTCCCTCTCCCCCTCTCCCTCCCCGGAAGAGCCGCGCTCCCTCTGCGGTTCTTCCAGCCCCCTCCTCCTCTCCCTCCAGCCGCGGGGAGGGGGACTGGGAGGCGATGGTGGCGCGGTCCGGAGCGGAGGTGGGGTCTGAGGGTGCAGGGCTAGAGTAAGACGGACCGGAGCAGGAGAACGCATTTTGAAGAGAGGGGCAAAGGAAGAAGTGGGGATGGAGGGGGCCAGAAAGGAAGGCTCAGGGAGAGAAGGGGCTGAGCGGAGGTCGGGGAGGGGCGGGCGGGAGGGAGGAGGCCGCGATGCAGAGAAAGGGCGCGCGGGCTGCAGCAGGCAAGCCGGGCCCCCCAGAGGCCCTTGTCAGACTTCACCGTCCAGGCCGAATGAGAGAAAGAAATTTCTTTTTCCGACCGTGGCCCTGAAAGTAAAATCCTTGAGAGTTGCAAAACAGAAAGGGGAAGAGAAAGGAAAGCGGGGAAGACACGTGGAAGGAGGAGGGGAGGGGACCCGGGAAAGGCCCGAGCCGAGGCGGGGTTTTGATTCCTTTTGCCCTGTTGTGTTTGGGGGAGGGGCGCAGTGCGAGAACGCCGGCCCTCGGAGGCCACACCAGAGAGACCCCGCGGCGGGGACCTCAGCGGTGCCCGCCCGGGAGGGGTCCTGCTTCCTGCAGGCTGCGGTGGGCTCCTCATCCCGCACCCTTCACTCCTCCCCGTGCTCACCTCCCCAGTTAAATTTATGAGTTCAGGATTGGCCTTCAGGAATTAGGAATATTTATGCGTCTTTGAGAGTGATATTTGGAAGGTGATAAATTAGGGTGCAGCCGGGGGCCCCTATTTTTAACATGGCCACTTTCCCAAGGTCCTGATCTCCCCTTTCCTAGGATGAAGGGGTGGATTTCAGGTATCAGGCAGGGGGTCTGATGGTTTTGGAAAGCCCGTCTGAGGCCTGCAGAGCTTTGCTGGAGAAAAGACTGAAGGCAGATGGGGAGGAACTTTCCCTGCATCCTGACATTCTTAGAGCCCCTGGAGTGCAGCTGAGGGAAAGCCTACCCAGTCCCGTCCCCCACACACACCCCCCCTAAGCTTAGTTGCCATGGAGGAGGGGAGAGAAGCCAGGAAATTCAGGCCAGGTTTCTCTGCCTGGTTACCTCCCTCACAGGGAGAGGAAGATTTGAAATCTCCCACCCCCCAGAGCCCACAGCCTAGGTCTTGGGAAAGGAGGCTGAGAACGTGGGGTGCAGGGTGTCTCCTAGGAGTCCCAGGCTTCAAGCTGTCCACCCCACTGCTCACTGAGAATTAGAAATGGCCAGTACTTCTTGCCGCCCTTTACCCTGGCTTCCAGGAAATTGGGGAGAGAGGAGGCCTGTGCCTGCGGATACACATGCCTTCTTCAGCTCGAGAGCTCTGTGTCTGACCTTTGCCTAGCCTGTGGCACTTGCCCTGGACCTGGGTAGGTAGTGAACGAATATGGGGGTCCATGATATCAGGGAGGTCTAAGGAGAACAGAAAAGTCTCCTCCCCCACGTCCTTCATTTCCTCTGGCTTTTCCAAGGATGGCCACAGTGCACATGCGTGTACACACCAGACTGCTGCCTGGAGTGGGAGGAGGTGGGGGAGAGAAAGGTCTAGACTGGCCCTTTAAGAGCCACTTAGGGTCAGAAAGCCTGGGCTACAGAGAGGGGAAGGAGCTGATGTCAGAAGACGGATGGGCAGCAGGATGGGGATTGATGCTAATGGGGGAGTTAAAGCTAAGTACCCAGACACTCAGAGGGCAGAGCTGCAGATCTGTCTTCCTTATGCTTACCCCCTCCCCAAACCAAGGCTGTAAATCTGCCTCCTCAACTGGGGGGTGTGGGGCCAGGGAGAAAAGAGAGGCTCTTTTCTCCTTTTTCCTGTTTCTTCTTACCCAGCAAACATCTCCCTAGTTCTTTGTCCTCTCCCGGTTTCTCCTCCCAGCCTATAACCCCTTACCACTAAGATTTTTACTTCTTAGTTTTTTGGCAGAAAGATGAAAGAATGGTTTTAGAAAAACAAAACAAAATTTTTAAGAAATGGTTTCGGCTTCCAGTGGAGTTTATTTTCCCTTGCCAGAGCTGGGCACAGATGTGTTAGGAGGACTGCTAAGAGACTGGAGACTGGAAGCTCCCAGCTGCTTCACTTTCCCTTCGGTCCACCCTGTTCTTGCTCAGAGGTAATTCTTCTCCCAGACAGTGGGATGAGGGGAGGAAGCAGGATATTGTATGCCAGAGGCTGGAAGGGCTGCGAGCCTGAGTGGACCTGATGGGAGCCTCTGACACTGAGACTCTGGAGGGGCTCTAGTGGGCCTCCCAGGGCAGCTGGGGAAGCTGCAGGAGCCGCCCACCGAAGATGTACAGTCAGTTTCTCGGAAACTCCTGGATCATGCCATCGCCTCTCCTTGAGCATAGCCCCCATCTGCTGAGTGGAAACAATTCCAGACCAATGGTATATTTACTGTAAATGCAGGGTCCAGCTGCTCTCTATCTCTGATGAGGGAGCTGGGAATTTCAAGTAGGAAGGCCTCGGAGTGGTTGGAGCTTTAAACCCTTCGCCAATCTAATTTCTTTCTTCGTTTTTGGGTGGGACTGTGCCTTCTATGTTGCATTGGCAGGGCTTTTCTTTCTGTCCCAACTGGCGATCTAGGCCTGTTTGTTTCTTTGTTTTGTGGTGCTAGGAATCAAGCCCAAGGACTTCACACTGAGCCACATCCCCCGGCCATTTTTTATATTTGATTTTGAGACAGGTTCTCACTAAGTTGCTAAGTTGCCCAAGCTGGACTTGAACTTGCAGTCCTCTTGCTTCGGCCTCCCAGAGTGCTGGGATTATTAGCCTGTGGCACTGGGCCTGGCTTGGATCTGTTTTTTTTTGTTCTGAGACAAGGTCTCACTCTGTAGTCCAGGCTGGTCCTGAATGCACAACAGTCTTCCTGCCTCAGCCATCCTGAGTGCTGTGATTTATAGACGTGCAGCAACATACCCAGTTCATTTGGTACTAAGGTATTGAACCCAGGGTCTTGCACTTGCTAGGTAAGTGCTTTAACCACTGAGCTACACTCCCAACCTTGTGGGTCTGTTCTTAAAAAGTCCCTCTCAATATTAAAGGGTAGTCCCTCTTTAACTCATCTGTTACAGTCTTATAGATAAATTCATCCCTAGTCCTAGATGTTATTGGTACCTGATTGCCTATGGTGTCTAAATCTGTCAGTATCCATGAAAGAATGACTTAAGACATAGACATGATCTCTTCCCAGTTTTCCTTTGAAAGCATCTGTTTTCAGAGTCTTCAGACAAGGAAGAGAGTAAGGGTGGAGAAGGAAAAGTTGTGTTTTTTGAGCAGGAGCTACTGGAACCCAGCCTTCCAGCCTATAGCCTAGTGTTCCCTCCCATTGCAAGAAGGTCAGCCATTGCCCTCAGCCCTGGTCCCTGGCTGCCTCTCTTTTCTGGTGATAAATTCTGTCTTTGTCTCCCTCTGACCCAGGCTCCAGGAGGGCTAGGGGTCAGAGGATGGAGGAGGGGTCAGTGTGGGGGAGAGGGAGACACAGGAAAGGCGGAGGAGAAGATGGACAAGGAGCAGCTGGTGGGCAGGCTTGGGGGGTAGGCCGTGTGGAGAAGGGGCCTCCTGACTCTATGGATCTTGGACATTCCAGCAGGGCTGCATTCCAAGTGAGAGAGACAGGATCTCCCGAGAAGATGTAGAAGTACCTCCAGAATGTTGCCTTGAGCATCAGGAATTCTGGGACATGAGGGTATTGCTATGGGGTATCTCAAGGAGAAAGGCTGCTAAAAAATAGTGGGAAATGATATTGTAGGAATCAATCCCAGTCCTCATCTCAGCCCTTGTGCATATATGTGCCGTGTGCACATTGCATAAACACACACACAGGATTTATGGCCTGCCAGCATGAGGGGCCCAGGAGAGCCAGCCTGCCCCTAGCCTAGCCCCTCCCCAGCAGCTTTCTCTTCCTTTAGCTTTCCTGTCTCTGTCTTTCTTTTTTTCTCTATTCCCAGATTTGCTTCATGTCAGTTTTTCTCACTCAGGTGTTTGTTCTGTTTTGTTTTTGAGACAGGGTCTCCTCACTCACTCTGTACTCCAAACTGGTTCTGATATACAGTCAGGTTCTCAGGAACTCTGAGATCATACCGTTCCCTCTCCTTAAGCATACACTGTGTCTGCTGAGTAGAAACAATTTCAGGCCAACAGTGTATTTACTGTAAAGGCCTGTTCCTCCTTGGCAGCCCTGAACCCACTGTGTAGCCCAGGCTGGCCTCGAGCACGCATCAGACCTCCTACCTCAGCCTCCTGAGTGCTGAGATCCCAGGCGTACACCACCATGCCTGGTTTATGTGGTTGCTAGGAACCAAACTGAGGGCTTTAAACTTGCCAGTCAAGCGCTCTAACCAATGGGCTACATCTCCGGCCCCTCTTTTAGGTTTCCTGTTCTCACTTTTGCCAACTCTTAGCCTCTGCCTCTTTTTGTCTCTTAGTCAGTTTCTCCCTCAGTGTCCCCCTCCCCTCCACTACGTCTATGGATTATGGACTCTGCATTTGTCTTACCCCTACCATTTTTTTTTTTTTTTTTTTTTTTTTGAGACTAGGTCTTGCTCTATATCCCCGGCTGGTCCTGAACTATGTAGCCCAGGCTGGCCTTGGACTCAGGATAATTTGCCTGCATCAGCCTCCCAAGTGTTGGGATTACTGGCGTGTACCATCATGCCCAGCTGTGCTGGAGTATTGAACTCGGAGCCTTGCATTTGAAAGGCAAGCGCTTTAACCACTGTGCCATTCCTACAGCTCCTCTGCCACTATTTAGTCCAGCCAACCCCCCACCTCAGTCCAATTAGGAGCCAAACCCATTCAGGAGGTAACCCTATGTGAGTCGGGTTGTTAAGAAGGGATGAGAAGGAGAAAAGAACCTCCTCAGGCCAGATCTGATAGTCTAGGATTGTGGTCCCAGCACTCTGGGAAGCTGAGGCAGGAAGATCACAAGTTTTGAGCCTGGCCTGGCCATTTAGTGAAACCCTTTCTCAAAATCAAAAATGTGCCTGGAATGTAATTCAGTGTGAAGGCCATGGGTTCAAGCCCCAGTGCCATAAAAGAAAGAAAGAAAGAAAGAAAGATCCTCATAAGGAGTCCCATTTTGGTGAGTCTGAGAGCGATACTGATCATACTGTGTTTTGCTATGATAGGGGAGCAGAGGAGAGGTAGGCCATGAGCTGACCAGAGAAAAGCATAGCTAGGGGAGGAGAGGTTAAAAGGAAGAGAAGAGACTAATTAATAAACAGAGGGGCTGGAGGAATGGCTCAGCAGTTAAAGCGTTTGCCTAGCAAGCAAAAGGCCAAGTGCTAAGTACCCAAGTTCATTCCCCAGCACCACATGAATTGGTCTGTAATCCCAGCACTCGGGAGGCTGAGGCAGGAGGATTGCAGCAAGTTCAAGGCCAGCCTGGGCTCCATAGTGAGTTTAGAACCAGCCTGGGCTACAAAGCAAGACCTTGTCTCGACAGAACAAAAAGGAAAAGGGCCAAGGGACATCTGTTGACTCATATGAGAAACAAAACCAGGTGTGAGGTCTGGCAAGGTAGACAGAATAGAGATGCGCTGTCCACCTCGCAGCAGCCAGCCTCTCCTGGAGCTTCTCCGAGGCCTGTTTCTCCTCTGCAGTCCTGAAGCACCGGCTCCCTGCTCATTAACCTTCTCTACAGCCACCTCCCCTCCATCCTCCAGTGAGAATGACATCAGCTCTGGCTGCCACTGTCCTCAGCTTTTTTGTTGATGCACTCTCCCATGGGTGCGACAGAGGCCAGTCACCCCCGCCCCAACCATTCATTCTCTGCTCAAATCTGAGGCTTGCGCAGCCAGCACCCCGCAGTGGGAGTGGGAGGAGGCTGTACTGCGAAGGCAGCTGCAAGACATGGTGGGAAAAAAAAGGGCATGGGCGGGAAGGGAGGGAGAGGAATCTGAGGGGGGCACTTGAGGAAGAGAGGCTGCAGCAGTAAATCACCCTGTGGGGGGCTCCCTCTGCCTGCGCTCAGTGGGGTGGGGAAAAGATAGACTGGGGGGGGGGGGGAGAGTGGGGAAGTCGCCACATCTGGCAGGCAGGTGTCTGGCACTGTTCAGGCTGTAGTCACTTTCCCAGCCAAAGGGGAAGAAGGGGAGAAGAGAGGAGGGGCCTCCCAGCGTCCCCTGGGGAAAAAGGAAAAGCTAATAAACAGAAAGACAGAGGCCAGCAGCCAGAGATACCAAAGGAGGGTGATCCTCAGACCCTGCTCCCCATCTTCGCTTTAGTTAGTGCTAAGGATGGGTTTGCTCTGAGTCCTAAAAATTGCTGACCAGAAAGAACTGGGCAGGCCAGGGAACCAAACTTCTATTCCTAGTGGGAAACAAGCTACAACCTGAAGCTTAGAGAATTCCAAGTTTGAGAACTGGCTATAGCTAGGCCCGGAGGACCAGGCCTTTTATCCTAGTACTCTGGGAAGCTAAGGCAGGAGGATCACAGGATTCCACATTTGAGCTCAACCTGGCAAGATGGTGAGACCATGCAGAAGTTAAAAGTGGGCTGGGGATATATAGCTCAGTACAAAGACTCTGCTCAATCCATTAAAAAAAAAAAAAAACAGAACTCTCCTGTCTACATCATGGCTGGTCAGGCCCCAACAACTCCAGCACTGACACAGCTCCTCCCAGGACCAGGGAGGGTGGCCAGAAAGCACATCAGGATGCCGATGCTTGGCACTGCTTTTCTCCGGCTACAAGAGGCAAAGACAGAAGTGATCGTCGCCTTCTAGCCCTTATACTCCAGCTGTCAATGCAGGACTGCAGGCAGGAATAGCAAACCTAAATGAACATCTTTCTTCTGCTAAGAAGGATCCTGGCCCCAGGTGCCCCACAGTTGCTGAGTCTAACAGCCAGGGTTCCACGGAGAACCAGGCAACTCTGGACATCTACAGGCTCCGTGTCCGGATGCTGCAGAAGCTCTCCCCATTCTGGTACCTTCCTCCTCTCATCCCTGCCTATCTGAGCAACTAATTTCCCCCCTCTTGCTTAATCCTGGAATTGCAGGTTCATTTCAAGAGCAGCGGAGGTGACTGAGAAGACCCTTCAAATGGCAGCGGAGAGGTGGGCTCCCCACACTACCCCTCCTTAAAATCCTGCCGAGGAAGGGGGAAAGAAAACCAAAGCATTCTCTTGTCGCCGCGGCAACCATAAAACCCCCAGCTAAATCCATCTTGTGAGCTCACCGCCCCATTAAGATGCAGGGCCAGGCTCTGCGCCAGCCCAGCCACATTCATTTGTGCGAATAAAGGTGGAGGAGGGGGAGGGGAGCAGGCTCTGGAGGGACGGGGAAATGGCGAGAAGAGGTTATTTACACCACCGTCCTGACCTTCTGGAGCAGTGCTGGCTCCGATAAATAACCCGCTCAGCGCCGCTTCAGAGCAGGAGTGGGAGGTGCAGGAAGGGAGAGGGGCTGGAGGAGAGCCCCCACGCAGGTGCGCGTCTCCGGGTTACTAATGGCTGAGGCGGGAGCAGGCAGCTGGCTTTGGGGGGCAGAGGGAGAACTACGTTCCCTGAGACTCCCACTGAGAACATACCATCCCCACCCCACCCCTGGCGCCAATTTCCAGGCGAGGGGACTGAGAGATGCCAAGGAGGCAAACGGTCCCGTAAATTAGGGGTGGGGGGTTGCTGAGGAGTCTCTGAGGTGGCAAGAAATATTATAAGATGGGCGGGGGGGGGGGGGGCTGGGGAAACAGAAGTAGCTGCCAAAAAGAGAGGAAGAGGAACAGAACAGCACACAAAGGCAGTTTGGAAAAAGAAATGTTTTATTCCTCTCTGCACAGAGCAGTCCAGGAAGGTGGCCATCTCCCAGTTCAACATGTCTCTTGTATATATGGCCCCTCACGCAGGCCCTTATCTGCCTCACTCGTGTTCAAAAGTTGGCAGTTAGCAGGTGGAGCAGAATGCTTCGGTCTCGGGGTTTTTCTTGGGATATTTTTCGTAGGGAGGAAGTTTTGGATCGAGAGGAAAAATTAGACCCAAGAACAAGTTTTCCACAGTCTATCTTCTTGAGGAAATCCAAGCCCAAAAGGAAGGGTGTCCCTCTCAGCCACCTAGGGAACAGCCCAGAGCTGTTACTTTTATGTAAATCTGAGAAAAAGAGGATCAGGATGGCCTCCAGGCAGTGGAGCAGATGCCTGACCGAGAATGGAGGGGGCTGGGAGAGCTTGAAAGGGCCAAGTCCTAAGTTGCCCTTTTTCCCTGCTTGCAGCAGGGGCAGAAATGCCTCTTCCCCAGACTGAAATGGAGTTTTAGTTCTAGGGCTAGCTTTGCTCCAGAGCACAAAGGACAACGCTGACAAAGATCCTACAGGTAGGAAAGGTGGGGAATTAAGATAGCAGATCAAGAGACACTCAGAGAAGCTATTTGCCAGGTACAGACTGAGTCCCTAACCCTATTCAACAACATGGAAGCCACTATTTCCACTGCTCAGTCCCCTCCCTGTAAGCTGCTCCTAATCTCTTTTCCTAGGGCACTATGAAGAAATGGAAGAACACACCAAGCTAGCAAGTGGGGCTGGGAAAACACGCACACACGCACGCGTGCGCGGCCATCCCCACTCTGGAAAAGCACCCCGCCCCCTTTGCAAGACATATGGGCTACCAGGATAAAGGCTGGGTAAAGGGAGGAAAACACTCAGCACATTCTGTCTCGTGCTTTGATCTACAGTGTAGCTAGAGCAAAGGGCAAAGTGGAGGAAAAAATACAGGGTAGGTAAGCATGGAGCATAACCCAGTCCAGGAAGGAGGGAGGTGTTCCCTCTGCCCAAATCCAAGTCAGTTAGGACTTTACTTCCAGCAGAAAAAGAGAAGGAAAGTGTGTAGGCGAGGGGGTGGGGGTGGGGGCTGTGGGGCAACCCCAGACTGGATGGAGATTTAAGGATCCTTTATGAATCCCAAGATGACCCTGAGAGCATGACTGGGGCCTGGGTGAGAAGTCACAGCAGACACGTGGGCTCTTTTGAGGGGACAAGGAATCAGGCACAAGATGGGGAGTCTTCATCGAAGCAGCGACCACTTGATCTGTTCCTTGGCTGACTGCAGCACCTGCAGAGACAAGAGCAGCGCTGAGGAAGGCAGGCTCGGATGGGGGCAGGGCTCTTCCCCTCATTAGCCTTCCCGTCCTTAGTATCATGGCCAGTAGAAAAATCCTCAAGGGTAGAGGAATAAGAAGCTTTCTAAGGCCCCAGAGGATTGTCAGTTTGGGAAATTCCCCCCAAATTCAAGTCCACTGGGCAGATGAAGAGAGAAGAGGTATACCTGGGAGGAAAGAAAAAAACCGGGAGTTACTGGACATATGTTAAAAACAGGGGATTATATATCCAGATAGATTCCTTGGTGAGGACTCTAAGTGGGTAAAATAAGCGAATCCTTCCCTTCCCCTCAAATCAGGTATAATCTATCTGCAGTCAAGACCACAGGATGGGGCTGCAAAACCTGCATATTCTAGAATATGCATTTCCAGCTTAGCCCTCATTTGAATAATAAGAGAAAGAGAGAGAGTGTGCATAAGCACACAGACCATCTGCTTAAGGCAAGCCTCTGCTGGGGAATAAATCACTAAAGGAGGCATCAGGCAGGGAGGATTTGAAGGGTACAGAGCGAGTCTGACAGCCACTGCTCACAGGCAACTGGGAAAAGAGAAGTAGGGGCACAGGCTGTAGGAATCTCTGTTCTCTAGAGTAAGAACAGATCTTAGTCTCTAGTTTCATTCAAACCTGGCAAGCTGAGACAGGCTGCTACTCTGGCCTCTTTAGTGACAGTGACATGTGCAGAGGAAGAAGAGAGAAAGTCATACCTGAGACACAGTCTGCTCCGTAAGGGGGACATCTTCACCCTGTGGCACAGAGACAGGCATTTAGATTGGTGTCTGGTAGTAGAGTAGGAAAAGGTGGTCCTTTAAACTGAAGCAAAAGGAAGATTCCCTAAAGTTCTTAGTCCCTTCTAGGGACACAACTTTACTTGACCACAGGGACCATGAACAAAAAAGGGTCATTTCATCCATCTTCCATTTTAAGGCAGGAGGACCTTCTTAAAAGATTTATTCCATTTCTAGTAATCAGCAGGCTATCTGACCCTCAACTCACTCAACCTGGGGGCGGAAGACCTGATTCCCTAGTCAGAGCAGACCTTCCCTGAATATCAATACTGCTGGGGGAAGGATGAGGGGGAGCCAGGGGTAGTTTAATGGATCCCGCAAAGCCTGATGGGTAATGACAGCATGTTAATTTGAAGAAATAAACTGCTGCAACAGCAGCCTGAGAAGGGGAAGGGGGGAGTCAGCGGGGGGGGGGGCCCTCTCTCTTGCCACATAGAGACATATGTTAGAGGAGAAGATTAAACTATGCAAATGGAGCCCACGGCAGTTAAGGGAGAAGATTTCCCATTACCCGGTACTGTCAGCCTTCACTCTGTAGAGGTCAGAGCTGGGACATTCTGTGAGTGGGGAGATCTGCTTTGCTCAGACAGCTCTGCACCCCACAATTTGCAGCTGGGCTCTCGTTGTACCCCATGATATCCCTAGCAGACCTGGAGACTTTGGTAGTCAACAGGGAGGCCCCTTTCTGGGATCACTAGCACTAAAGACGACTGAGATTCTGGTAAATAAGCTTTTTCTAATGAAGATGTACTATCTTCAGTTATGTAAGACATTAAGAGATAGGAAAGACACTTCTCTGCCTTGAATGACTGAATCCACCGTCAAGGAGGAAATAAGCCAACTTCAAGTTCTCCTATAGCTTCAGAACCATCAGTAACAGTTTCTCCTTTTTTTCATCATTCATTCAATACACGTACATGCAGTATCCACTTTGTACAAACACTGTGTGATATGCTAAGCACTATCAGAAAGAGTAAAAAATAAATTCTTCTTGGGACACTGAGATGGGAAGGGAAGAAGGTTGTGTGTACTCCATCAACCCTTAGACACATCCAACAGGTTTGCTTTTGGAGGACATCCAAGGATAGATGAAGGATTCAGGGAAAACATGTTCCTGCTTACCCTTAATGCCACCCGGTGTACCACCTGCTGGGGATCACTCTCCAGGATCACTCTAGAAAGACAGAGATATCATCATTCGTTCTGTCCTGAGGGACCGATGTATTATGGGGCTAGGCTCTCTGGCCACCCAGCCCACTTGACTTAGGACAGGGCAGCCACTCCTACCTCCCCATTCCAGATTTAGGCAGGTCAGAGAACTCACCCTCCATCTACAATTTCATCCACAGCCAAGAAAAGCCCCTCCATGTTCTCTAGCAGAGCTCGCTTTTCTACATTTTTCCTGGTCCCAAGAAAAAGAAAAATCAGCCTGTGTGTGAAAGGGCACTTGGGAGATTATCTAGATAAGGAACCCTAAAGTAGACCACCAACTATGCAGAGAAATTTCGTAACTTTTCAGCTAACCCACTATCAACCTCTTCCTATTCTGTTTGTGGAGTAAGGGTCAGAAACATCTGGAAACAGATTAAAAAAACAGTCATTTTCTGGGCTGAAGGAACAATACAACTATTAGAGTGCTTGCCTTGCAAGTGCAAGGCCCTGGAGTTGCTTCCCTAGCATCATGTAAGCCACGTGTGGTGGTACATGCCTAATAATCCCAGCACTCTGGGAGGCTGAGGCAGGACAGCTGTGAGTTCAAGGTCAGCCTGAGCTACAGAGTGAGTTCAGGAGTAGCCTGGACTATACAGTGAGACCGTGTTCCCATCCCTTCACCACCACTCCCCCACAAAATTTGACTTCACAGGATAATAATCCAGAGCTATCTTTCCTTTCCTACTTGTCACGATTTTGTTCATGACACTGCTCACAAACATGGACATGAGTAGGTGGAAGAAAGGAAATAAACAAGGCTAAAACTCCACCTGGAGGTGTGGGACTGGACAGGGGTGGATGCAAACAAACCCTGTCGGAACTCAAGCTCTGACAAACCTCCTAACCCTCTCTCTGCTTTCCCTCCTCCCTCTCCCTCGCCAGCTCTACTCGGGCCCTGAAAAGAAACCCAACAAGCGGGCTAAGAGCAATCAGGGACCACAGTCACCAGCCACAGATCCGGGAGTTGGTGCATGTGGCCTGTCACATCAGTCAGTTTGACTCTTCCACTAGCTTACTCAAAATGAAGTCTATTCATTCACCTAGCTAAGAAATAAATCATCCCCTTCCTGAGGAAACCTGAGCCATTCACCCTGCTGGTTTTGTGAGGCTGAGAGCGCCTGCTGTTCTGCTCCCGGCGGCTGTCTGTACTGGGTTCACATGGGAGCTGCTGGGGCAATGACGTGCGAGCCCTTGATGCTTTCAAGAAAAGTATCTTATATC
The DNA here is from genome assembly GCA_004027205.1 of Ctenodactylus gundi. Taxonomy (NCBI): domain Eukaryota; kingdom Metazoa; phylum Chordata; class Mammalia; order Rodentia; family Ctenodactylidae; genus Ctenodactylus; species Ctenodactylus gundi. Next base: position 20,366 of record PVKB01002189.1, on the reverse strand, counting down.
TCTCCTCTTGCCTGTCTACATGGAGAACAGAGCTGGGGAGGAAGCGGAAAGGGAGGAGAGGGTAGACAGCACATTCTTCCTGCTCCAGTGAGAGGGAAAACTATAGGCCAGAAGAGGAGAACTGCGGTACTGCTCCCATTCCTAAGGTACAGATGTTTAATCTCAGCTACTTCCTTATGCTTGTCCTTTCCTACTTCTAATGCAAAGAATGGAGCCCAGGAGACCACCTGGAGGACAGTTAGAACTCTGGCGGAGCCCCTGGGGATCAGTAGGAGAATCCCCTTCCTTAGGAAGAGAATTATTCCACCAGAGGGACATGCTCTCCATCCAGTACTCCCCCTCAGTATGAATTACTCTGAAACAGTATGCCCAGCATCTCAAACGACATCAGTTCCCTCGAGCCTCTGCCAATCCACCACAAATCCCTGGGAATCTGGGTCTGAAGAATGGCTACTTTCTTTCCCAAACCAACTGTAAGAATGGCTGCTCAGCCAGGCATGGTGGTTCATGCTTGTAATCCCATCATTTGAGGGCCGCGGCAAAAGGAACGTAAGTTCAAGGTCAGCCTGGGCTACACAGTGAGACCCTGCCTCAAAATAAAACAAAAAAGAATGGCTGCTCACCTTAACATCTGGCTCAAGGAATCGAAGAGGCAGTTCAGAACAGCCATAAGCATAAGCTGTTGGGAGACAGAAAAAGTCAAAGAAAGTTCAAAAAGCCCTAAAAGTTGCTACCCAAAAGCAAAACCCCATTCATTTTCGTTTGTTTTCTTGAAACAGGGTTTTGCTCTGTAGCCCAGGCTGGTCCTGAACTCACTATGTAACCCAGGCTGGCCTTGAACTTATGGCAATTCTCCTACCTCAGCCTCCCTAGTGCTGGGATTACAGGCATGCACCCAGCTTTACGTGGTGCTGGGGAACCAAACAGGGCCTTGAGCTTGCAAGGCAGGCGCTCTAACTGCTCTGCCATTCCTCCAGCTCCTAAAACCCCCATTCACTGCACATAAAAATATACCACAGGACCAAAACAGAAGGTGGAAGTAAAAGCAAAACCAGAAGAGGACCTGTGACTTCTCACAGAAGTGAATTCTGTATATAACCCACAACTTGAGGTCTCTTTTAGCCAGAAGCTCAAATAGAACTTTTCTGTCACAGTCCTGTATGTGTCTTTACCAGCGCTGTGTTACCTGGGATCCTAGGAAAGAGCGGTTCTTACCCAAGCAACAGGCAAGAGGAAGGCAGCAAGGATGCAGAGCGACTAGAACGAGTATGGCGGGGCAGCAGCTGTGGCGCAGGCAGTGGTGGCGGCTGTGGCGGCTGCTGCTGCATTTTAAAACAGTACTGGGACAAACCCAGGGCCTTGGGCATTTGCAGTCAATGTGCTCTATCCCTGAATAACCCCTCCAGTGCCTGAGGATGGGCTTTGAGTCAGACAGATTTGGGCTTAAATCCCACAGAACTATTCTGTACACGTGTGGCCCTGAGAAAGTTATTAGACTGAGCCACATGAAGCATACTTTTCGTTGGTTGACAGGGGTCAAATACAAGTAACTGCATGTGGTTCCTCATGGTTTGCCTTCCTCACCAGAAAAACAAAGACACTCATGCCTAGGACTCATAGAAGTGCTACAGGCTTAAATAATAATGTAGTTTATAAAGTACAATAACAACAGCTCAGTGGAGGTAAGTCTCTGAAACTCTTGATGAAAATTATCTGACAGCATACTTTTACTCACCTCCTCTTAGAAGTTGCAACTATCTAAGGTAAATAGCTTTCTCTGTACACTGGAAGCAGGTGAGGGCTATACCCGCCCTCCCACTCACACCATACAGCTTCACTCCCTGGAGTATTCACTACCTGACCCAAACTCAGCCACATATTCTCCATAACAGGAGCCACTATCTCACTACAACCTTGACCACACATCAGAAACCAATCTTAAAAAAAAAAACAAGATGCAAGTTGGGCATGGGTATGGAGGAATAACCCTGTAATCCCAGCTCTCTGGGAGGCTAAGGCAAGAGACTGCAAGTTCAAGCTCAGCCTAGGCAATTGAGGAACTTAGTAAGACCCTGATTCAAAATTAAAAAGGGGGCTGGAGAGGGGCTGGAGGAATGGCAGATCGGTAAATTGCTTGTCTTGCAAGCACAAGGCCCTGAGTTTGATTCCCCAACACCACATAAAGATGGGTGTGGTGGTGCAAGCCTATAGTCCCAGCACTCAGGTCTCAGGTGTCCTGAGGCCAAGGCCATTCTGGGCTACATGGGGAGACCATCTCAAGAAAGAAAGAAAGTTAAAAAAAAAAAAGGAAAGAGGGGTGGGCTGGAGGAATATAAGGCCCTGAGTTTGATTCCCCAGCACCATATACGCTGGGCATGGCAGTGCACACCTATAATCCCAGTGGTTGGGGAACTAAGGCAGGAGGAGTGCCTCAAGTCCAAGGCTAGCCTGGACTACAAAGCCAGTTCAGGACTAACCTGGGCTGCAGAGAGACTCTGTCTCAAAAATAAACAAAAGGGCTGGATATAGTTCAGTGCACAGGCCCTGGGACCAATCCCCAGTACTGTACAAAACAAAATGCCAATACTCAGGCATGGTGGTACGTAACTATAAGCCATGCTAATTGGGAGGTTGAGGCAGAATTCTGGATCACAATTTTTAATTGTACTGGGGATTGAGCTCATGGCCTATGTACCGAGCTATATCCCGGCCCATTTTACTTACTTACATTAATAGGCACAGTATTGTTCTATAGTTCAGGCTGATCCTGAACTCACTATGTAGCCCAGGCTGGCCTTGAACTCACAGCAATCCTCCTGCCTCAGCATTCTGAGTGTTGGGACTATAGGTATGTGCCACCACATCCAGCTTATATGGTGCTACAGTTGTACCCAGGGCCTTGCACTTGCTAGGCAAGTGCTTTAACCTCTGAGCTACAACCCCAGCCTCTATTTTTGAGACAGAATCTTACTACGTTGCTGAGGATGGACTTAAACTTGCAGGGAGGACCATAATTTTTTTTCTTTTTCAACACAGTGTATCACTCCGTAGTTCAGACTGTTTCTAAACTCACTATGCAGCCCAGGCCTCAAGCTCATTCTCCTGCCTCAGCCTCCCCAGTGCTGAGATTACAAGCATGCACCACAACACCAGGTTAATTTTTATGTGGTAGTGGGGAACTGAATCCAAGGGCTTGCACATAATAGGCAAGCACTTTTACCATTAAGCTACACCATCAGCCCAGGGATCACAAATTTGAAGGAGCTTAGGCAACTTAGTGAGACCCTATTTAAAAATAAAATAAAATAAGATGCTGAGAATGTAGCTCACAGAGCACATGGCTAGCATGCATGAGTCCCCAGTAACACACACACACACAAACATACGTGCATACCAGCACGATGGCAAAGGTACTAAAGCCTGTTACTAGCACATGCCTGTTATCTTGGCGTGCAGAGGACTGAGGCAGGAGGGTTTCAAGTTCAAGGTCAGCCTGTACTACACATAAGATTCTCAAAAAAAAAAAAAAAACAGTATCTCCCACATCATTCATTCATTCATTCATTCATTCATTCATTCATTTACTGAGGCAAGGTTTTACGCTCTGCAGCCCAGGCTGGTCCTGGATTCACTGTGTAGCCCAGACTGGCCTCATACTCACAGCAATCATCCAGTGTTAGCCCCCGAATTCTGGGACTAGAGGTATACACCACCATGCCCAACTTATCTTTATGTGGTACTAAGGAATGGAACATAGGGCCTTGCGCGCACAAGGCGAAGGTTTTATATGCTGTGCTATGCCCTAGCTCCTGTATGGCAATTTAAAAAAAAGAGAGAGAGATCTGGAAAACCTTCCTGACAGGAGGAAGCTTTCTCTCTGACGCATCTGCAGGGCCACACTTGTGACGCCTGTGGAACCTTCAACTACTCTGTTAATCCTGTCAGAAGACAGGAGCAGGGTGGAGGAATATGCAGCAGTTAGAGCACTTGCCTAGCAAGTGCAAAGCCCTAAGCTCAGTTCTCTAGCACCATATAAGTGGGGCGTGGTAGCATACATCTGAAATCAGCATTTGGGAGGCGGAGGCAGGAGGATTCTCATGAGTTTGAGGCCAGTCTGGTCTATAGGGAGTTCAGGACCAGCCTGGGATGCAGAGTGAGACCCTGCCTCAAGATAAATAAATAAATAAATTAATTAATTAAATTAAATGAAGCCAGAGGATGGGGTTCTCCAAACCATAGGCAGTGACCTGCCTGCGGCTTGGGCAGCTGGATCAGAACAAAAGACACACGGAGCCTCACCTCATTTTCATAGGAGCTGCCGATCACATAGAAATAGAGGTCGATACTGCTTTTGTAAACTACCGTCAGGCCTTCCAGAAGCGCGATCTCACCTGGGGGCGGGGACAGCGAGTAGCCCGAGATGAGGAAACAGAATAGGAATGACCACGAACTTCGGGCACCCAGCTACAAGGGTAGGGGTGAGGCAGGCTGTAACGACCTCCAAAGATCATCTGGTCTATTTTTAGGCAGTAGCAGAAGGGACATATACATGTGGGGAGTCTAAATGAATCTTCTCCTCTAACTCCCGCCCCCATTTTGACCCATCCCCCTTATCTCCCTCCTTGTGTATGAGACAGGATACTAGCTGATCCTTTGGAGGTGAAAATGCAGCGCGGTCACCTTTACAGACTTCCATTTACCTGCCCTAATGGATGCGGTACAATAAGCAGAGCCGCAGTTAAATTTGTCAAGTGAGGCTCATAAATTTAGTGACTAGACAGGTAGCTAACAGCCAACCTTCCAGCATGGTATTCCCGCGTGAGGCACGCTCACCTCCCCATTACATTTCTGAAGAGTTTATTATACAGGGGGAGGAGGAAGAGAAGAAAAAGGAGGCAGAGTCCCATTCTCCTTTCTCTGCAGTCCGGCCGCCACCCCTTCCCGCCGCGGCTCCCCACCCTGGCCCACGGAAGGCGACCTACTGTCAGTCCGATGGGTCTTGTTGAAAATGTTCTTCTCAAAGGCCTTTTGCTCCTTGACACTGGGGTAGGTGTCGTCATAGTACTAGTCAGAGGGGAAAGGAAACAGGGTTGGGTCACTACAGCCTGGAGCCCAGAATGATTCGCGACCACATTTTGTCCTGGGCTCTTGACTTCACTCCTTCAAGGCATGGGTGGAGGGAGAAAACTGACATGGAGGAGGAAGGACACAGAGGCGGGGAATGGACCAGTAGGTAATCAAATTTTAAAAAATAAATACAAGATCCTGCTGTAAGTGATCCCCACCTCACACTTGTAAGACTACTTGGGTCAGGGCAGAGGCCTGGAGTCCTCCCAAAGGGCTCCGGCTCTCCAGGAGAGCTCGCCCAAGCCCATTCCCACCAGCGCTGCCTAGCAGCTGCGCAGGAAACCGAAATCACCGTGAGCGCGGACAAGTTCTCAGCACTGCTTACTGCCTAAAGCTGAGCACCCGGGAAAGACTGAAAATGTCCTCCGCTTGAAGGAGGCGGGCTCTGCCCTGTGATCTCTCCTACCTGATTCTTCTCTGCTAAGTGAAAGAAGCAGGGGCAGTGCAACACACCTCTGAGCCCACTCCCAAGCTCTCCCCAGCTAGGGGCAGAGAAGTGGGCTGCTGAACTGCTGTGCTCTTTGGGGGCTAATCCGTCGCAGTCAGCCGAAGACCTATGACAGGTCTGGCATTTAGTAACTGGATAACTGTTTCAAAAGGTGTCCTGCATAGTTACATCCAATTACAGGGAGGAACAGCTGGTGAATTCTAAACTAATCTCTACCTGCTGATTGATTTATGCTGTGCTCCCTGGAGTTAATACTCCAGGGACAGAAGAAATTTCTTTAGGAGAAGAATATGGAGAAAGGAAAGGGGTGTCCTTTTCTCCTCTTTTTCGGTACATCCAAAGTTAGAAACACTGCACTAGCAAGTCATCAAGTAAGATGCTTGGTAGTATCCAGGTGTAATAATAAATGTAGGGCTACACTCCTAGAATTGCAAAAAAATTCCCCGGAAGAACCCATGCAGAGCCACAAAGGGAGGAGGAAGACGGGAGTGCTGGATGGACATGGGCAGGCTGCTTCTAATATCTACATACTACTGCTTTTTTCGGGAATTAGTTAAATTTCCGAAGTGGCTTCCTGCTCTGACGAAGGTAACAAAGGAGATCAAAGACTGAGTACAGGGCTGGGGGCATAGCTCAGTGATTAGAGCACTTGCCTAGCCAAAAACAAGGCCCTAAGTGTAATTCCCCAGCCGGGCATAGTGGCACACGCCTGTAATCCTAGAACTCGGGAGGCTGAGGTAGGAAGATTACCATGATGAGTCCAAGGCCAGCCTGGGCTACAGAGCAAGACCTTATCTCAAAAAAAAAAAAAAAAAGATACAAAACAGGGGGACCACTCCTAACCTTCAAATCTTAGAATATCTTAAACTAATCTGAAGGGGAATCTCACCTTGGCAAAAAGTCGATCTCCATCATTGTCCAGAATCAGGATGGCTTTGACAGTATACAGGGAGGGTTCCTGAGGAGAGAGGAACACACCTTCAGTTCTGAAGGCACTCTTCTCCCCCACTAACATGCCAGGTGCCTTCCCTTCCCTTATTCCACTGCAGCTGCAAAGGGCCACAGAGGAGCTTCTGTGTGTCCCTAGCCCCAACATGGTTACATTTTGACACCACCCACTAAGCACGGCCCAGCCGAGGTAAGGAGCTTTTCAATAAAGCAGCATCAGAGAAACCATGTTTCGGTCTCACAGAGGGCTTAATCAAGGTAGGTCATGCTGCTATTTCCAAATATTATGATATGGTTATTTTCCAAATTACCTTCCCTTCCTGGTCTCTGATGTACTGATTGTGACCAGATTAATTAATAGACACCACATGAGGCCATTTGAAAATAGGGCTGAATGCTCTAGTGTATCTGGAAGTTTCTGCAGTCTCAATGCAGCAATGCAGAGGCATACAGGAAGCCTTTCCAAGCCCCCACAAACACATACCGAGCGGAGGGAAATGTGTGTTCGCACCTGCATGGACACACACATGCTAAGTTCTGAATGAAGCCCAGGGAGACAGACATTACCCACAGACTCCTACGAAACATTCTCTCCTAACCACTGCCTCTCAACCAGCTAGGACAAAATCAACCTCAATGGTGCAGGTAGCAAGAAGCAGTGAGATCTGAGAAACGGATCCCCGTGTGGAGGTTTTGAGTAACAGGAGAATTCTCTTCCCAACTAAGAATCAAACTGAACGACAGGATGTAGCTCAGTGGTAGAGTTGTGCCTAGTGTGTGTGAGGCCCTGGCTGAGTTCAATCCTTCACAGAAAAAAAGGAAAACGGAAAAACAAAAACCTGAGGATTCTGGCTATTGTCAAGCAATCAAGCTTAATTCCTTTTCAGCTACAAATATGACTTTACAAAAGCTGCAGTGCCCTGTTGCTTCTTCTTTCTCTCTGATAGAGCTAGTTATCTAGACGACCAGCTAACTAGGAGATGTACATGCATGGAAGGTGTCTCCCTTTCTGTTCCTTGATTCTTCTAATTAAAACTAATCATTACAGGGCTGGAAGAATAGCTCAGCGATTAAAGCACTTGCCTAACAAGCCCACGGCCCTGAGTTCAATTCCCAAGCACCACTTAAGCCTGATGTGGTGGGGCATGCCTGTAATCCTAGCACTCAGGAGGCTGAAACAGGAGGATTGCCATATGTTCGAGGCCAGCCTGGGCTCTACAGTGAGTTAAGGACCAGCCTGGACTACAGAGGAAGAAAAGGCCCTGTCTGAAAAACAAAAACCACCACCACCACCAAAAAAAAAAAAAAAAAAAAAAAAAAAAAAAAAAAAAAAAAAAAAAAAAAAAAAAAAAAAAAAACCTAACCATTATAATTCCCTGAGCTATGTTGGACAAAGCTGTTGCTTTTAACTATTTCTCCCTTGGTCTTATTTAGGAAACCCGCAGTCCTTATAAGGGCCAAATATATTCCCCAAGCATGTGTTTAACAAAGATTCAAGAGTGAAGAATCACTGCCAAGGGTCCAGAAACTGCAGCCTCTACAAAGGTAGAGGCCCATGAGACTCGAGGAGTCTGGAAAGAATCTACCCAGCTGAGGAGGCAGGAATGGGGCGTTAAGAATGTGAGTAAAGGAGGCTGAAGGAATGGCTCAGCTGTTAAAGCGCTTGCCCAGCAAGCACTAAGATAAGTGCTAAGTACCCGATTTTGATTCCTGGCACCACATTAAACTGGGCTGCAATCCAAGCCCTTGGGAGGCTGAGACAGGAGGATGATTGCCTCAAGTCCATAAAGCCAGCCTGGGCTCCAAAGTGAGTTCAGGTCCAGGCTGGGCTACAGAGCAAGACCATCTCAAAAAAATTATACATATATATATATATGGATTGCGGGTGTGTGGTCACATTGAGCTATCCAGCCCATTTTTTATTTTTGATTTTGAGAGAGGGTCTTGACCAGGCTGGGTTTTTACAATCTTATGGCTACAGCCTACAAAAGTGCTGGGATTCCAGGTCTGGACAACAGGGCTAGGCCTACAGAGGGGATTTTCTAGGGTGACCATTTTAGATGCTATCTCTACCGGCCTTACCTCTCTTCTGGTATACTCCTTAGAGCTGCCCACCCTATATACACTTCATATGAAATAAACAGGGCAGAAAGAACTCCCGCTCCAAGCAAGGAACTCTGCTGTCTAGCAGAGGCAGGCCCTCTGGAGCCCAGTCTACGCCATCACAACCAGGAACAGCTCTCCTAACTCCTACCTCCTCCCATAAAGTTGCTCACTTCCAGAGTAACTTGCATCTCAGTTCACCAAAAGGGAGACACCACTGGGAATGATTTTCCTTAATGGAAGAGGTTCAAATAGAAGGAAAATTTAGAAGAAATTATTTTTCCTATAATCTCTTTCCTGGAAAACCTTGGCTTTCCCTTTATATGTATTCACACAACCTTACAGAGCAGCCCACTGGTTTAGACTAGACCTTAATCTAGAGTAGGTGACCAGTTCTTTCACCCAGAGCCTCGCATCCCTAGTAAGAAGAGGAACGCAAAGAAAAGCAAAGCCCTAAAGGCCACCAACCAACTGGAAGAGCTGGCCAGTGTTCTTATGGCAACGTGATTTGAGTGACTACATAGCTGGGTTCTATGCCTGGCTTTTTTCACTGACTTCCTGAAGATGGAAAAAAAGCCAGGCCCACTGTGCAGGTCTGTAAACCTAGCACTGTGGAAGGCTGAGGCAGGAGGATGGCAAGTTTCAGCCCAACCAGGGCAATTTAGCAAGACCTTGTCTCAAAATCAAAAATAAAAATGGGCTGGAGATGTAGCTCAGTATGGAAGCCCTGGACTTGACCCCTGGTACTACAAAGGGGGAAATGTGGAGGTACAATCCTATAATCCCAGCACTTCGCAAGGATAAGGCAGGAATACTGAAAATTCAAGGCCAGCCAGGCAATTTAGCAGTTTAAAGAAAGCCTATCTCAAAATAAAAATAAATAAATAAATAAGTGCTGGGGATGTAGTTCAGTGTGAGGACTGTGAGTTCAATGATCAGTACACTACCACCACCGCCACACACACATACAAATCAACATGGGATCTTCCTGGCAAAGGAAAGACAGGCTAAGGAAGGCAAGAAGGAAGATCAGGGGCTGGAGGAATAGTACAGTGGTTACAGCGCTCACCTAGCAAGTGCAAGGCCCTGCGTTCGATTCCCCAGCACCACCTAACCTAGGCATGGTAGTGCACGCCTGTAATCCCTTGGGAGGCTGAGACAGGAGAACTGCTATGAGTTTAAAGCTAGCCTGGCCTACATAGTGAGTTCAGGACCAGCTTGGACTACAGAAACTCTGTCTCAAAAAAAAAAAAATCAGATTTTGACTTCTTATAGCTCCAAAAGAGGAAAGAATAATTATAGAAAAGGCTATTTCAAACTTCCAAAGGAATAACAGCACTTATTTATTTATTTATTTATTTATTTTTGAGGCAGGGTCTCACCTGTAGCCCAGAACAGCACTTTAAAAAGCTGAGAGGGAGGGTGGAGGAATAGCTCAGAGGTTAAAGCACTTGTCTGGCAAGCTCAAGGCCTTGCGTTTGATTCTCCAGCACCACATAAAGCCAGGCATGGTGGTGCATGCCTATAATTCCAGCCCCCCGAGGCTGAGGCAAAAGGATAGCTGTGTATTCAAGGCCAGCCTGGGCTCCATAGTGAGTTCGTGTCCAGCCTGGACTCCAGAGTGAGACCCATGTCTCAAAAAAAAAAAAAAAAAAAAAAAGCTGAGGGCCTGGCTACACCGTGAGTTTAGGACCACCCTAGACTACAATAGTGAAACCCTGTCTCTAAATAAATAAATAAATAAATAAACAGCTGAGAACTGGGCCCGCGCTCACATGCTACTAGAATGCTCTCCTCTGCTGTGGCTGGAGCCAGCAGCTGCTCCCTTCCTTCTCCTGCCACCTCCTGACTGCTGCTGGTTCCGCTTGAGCCTGGGGCCGTTACCTCTCAGGAGCAGGGAGGGCCAGGAGTTCCTCTCATGCCATAAAACCAGCCAATTTAAAGGCCCCGGAAGTCATTACTGATAATGTAATTTCATTTTAAGTTTTTCAAAGGCCAAATTTATAAATAACTCCCAGCTACTGGGAAATGGGCTTCCTGGACAATTGACAAGGCTTGACCTTGCAACACATTAAATGCTGACTGTTGAAAAAGACCCTACAAGCTTAGGGCCATATTCAGAGGATCTGAAAGGTCCATTCTTCCCTCCCGCTCCCAAAATGGGCAGCTGCTAGAAAGCTTTCGAGACAAAGTTCTGTGATGCACTGACTTGCAGAGAGCCACAGCCTGAGTGTATAACAGAACTTCACCTCAAATGCTAATCGTGCCTGGGAATGATGTACAGGCAGGGTTGTGGAAGCCTGGTGAAAAACTTCACCTCCCACAACTCCCTCCCTTGCGCAAAGAGGACTAGAACAGTCATTCCTACTGCTGCCCCCTGTGGGCCTTCTGGATGACCTACAGCTTCCTCAGATTATAATTATTAGCAAAATATTTAAAAGGCAGCTCTAGATAAAAGGTCTCTATTTGTGCATCTTTCAAGTGAAGCTATAATAGAGATAGGCCCTGGGAAAAAACCCACTAAAATAAGCCTGTTTACAATATATTAATGAGAACACTTTGGGATAAGCTCCCAATACTCCACCAAAAAACTGGAGGAATATTTAGACAGGCTATCTGGGTTTTAACTAACTTGGTTTCTTTTCTTTTCTTTTTTCTGAGTCAGGGTCTCACTCTGCAGCCCAGGCTAGCCTTGGACTCCAGGCACTCCTCCTGCCTCCACCTCCCGAGTGCTGGGGATTGCTGGGGTTACAGGCAAGAATCACCACGCCTGGCTTTATCTGGTGTGGGGAACTGAAATCAGGGCCTTGCACTTGTGAGGCACATGATTTAACCACTGTGCCATTCCTCCAGCCCCTTGGTTTCTCTCTCTCTCTCTCTCTCTCTCTGTGTGTGTGTGTGTGTGTGTGTGTGTGTGTGCGTGTGTGTGTGTGTGTTGCACTGGGGACCGAGTCCAAGGCCTTCACATTGAATTACATCCCCAGTCCAATTTTGTTTCTGACTTTGAGACACAGAACTGCTAAATTGCTGAGTTACTCAGACGAAGCTTGAGGATGCTCCTGTCCCAGCTTCCCTGAGTGCTGGGATACCAGCCTATGCAACCTGGCCCAGCTAATTTGATTCTTTTAGGGGGAAAAACACAAGAAGCCTTTAGGGAGTTAGAAGATATTACGCACAGAGCTGCAAGAGCACATATAAAAATCTGGTTGAGATTCCTAGGAAGTTCTTTATTCCCTACGTGAGATGAAATCCTTGAGGCCCTAACAAAAGGGGTACCTGGCTTGCCCATAAGTCATGACCAATTAGAAACTGTAAAAGATGTTCTCTCAATCCTACTAATAAAGTAAAACCAAGAGAAGCTCAGCCGGGTGGCACAGCTTGCAATCCCAATACTCTGGGAAGACGAAGCAGGAAGATTATAAATTCAAGTCCAGTCTGGGCAACAACTAGTAATTTGGTGAGATGCTATCTCAAAAAGAAAATAAAGGGGTGGGGAGTTGGGGCTGGAGGAATAGCACTGCAATTAAAGTGCTTGCCTAAGAAGCACAAAGCCCTGGGTTCAATTTCCCAGCACCACATAAACTGGGTATGGTGGTGCACGCCTGTAATCCCAGCACTTGAGAGGCTGAGGCAGGAGGATTACCATGAGTTTGAGTCCAAACTGGGCCACACAGTGAGTTCAAGACCAGCCTAGCTATCAGAGCAAGATCCTGCCTCAAAAATAAATAAATAAATAAATAAATAAGAAAGGAAGAAAGGAAGGAAGGAAGAAAGAAAAAAAGAAAAAGGGCTGTAGCTCAGTACAAAGGCTAAAGGCCCTGGGTTCAATCCTTACGACCACGAAAATAAAAAATAAAATAAAAATAAAGTAAAACCATGACAGTAAAAATTAGAAAGATGCCAGACTGTGGTGGAACATACCCATAATCCCACTTAAGAGGTTAAGGCAAGCATATCACAATTTCAAGGCCAGCTAGGGCAACTTTGCAAGGTCTTACCTCAAATGAACTTAAAAAGAGAAGGGACAGGGAACACAGTTCAGTGGCATGATGCTTGCAAAGTACGTGAGGCCCTAGTTTTGATTTCAAATACACACACACACACACACACACACACACACAGAAGCAAGGCCCCATGGCACAGCCCTGCATTCCCAGCTTTCTGCGAGACCAAAGCAGCAGGATCCAGAGTTTGAGCCCGGCATGGGCAAAGAGCAACTTTTGGTGAGACAACTGTCTTGAAATGAATAAAACATGGGGTGGGGACCTCAGTGTGAAGGTCCTGGACTCAATCTCTAGTACAACAGTAGAATAAAATGAGAAATCCCTGCCCGGCAAGGTAGCTCATGCCTGTAATTCTAAGCACTCTAAGAAGCTGAGGCAGCAGAATCACAAAATCAAGCCCAGCCTGTACAACTTAGCAACTTGGTAAGACCCTGACTCATATAAACAATAAAAATGGGTTGGAAAGTAAAAAGTAAAATTAAATGGGCTGTAGGAATAGATCAGCAGTGACAGCACCTGCCTAGCAAGTACTAAATACCTAAGTTTGATTCCCAGCACCATATAAGCCAAACATGGTGACACATATCTGTAATCTCAGCACTTAGAATGCTGAGGCAGGAGGATTGGTATGAGTTCGTGGCCAGCCTGGGCTACTCAGTGAGTTCAGAAGTAGCCTGGAATACAGAGTGAGGCCTTGCCTCAAAAATAAATAAGTAAAGTAAAAATAAAACTAAATAACAAAAATGGGCTGGAAATGTAGCTCAGAGTGATAGTCCTGGGTTCAACTCCTAGCACTACAAAAAAACAAAAATGAATTCCTATATACCACTCATAGCTCCATGTGAAGAAGCACATATTTTCTGACTCTGCAATAACTTTTTTTACACATGTAAGTCATTTTACTTCTATTGCTTGTGATCTATACTAGTGATACCATAATTGACTTTATAAAAAGTTCAAAAACTGTTTACCAAATTAAAACACTGGAGATTTTTAAAATTACAATAAAAATGCCAAAGTAAACTTGAGATTTTAAAATATTAACTTGTTTATAGCATTTTCACAATAGTTCTAACTCCAAATTTTAAATATGCAGGTATACTTTTCCATGAGTTGACTTTTACCTTTTTTCCCCATTTTATTAGTGTGTGTGTGTGTGTGTGTGTGTTTCCACGTGACTCAAGATGGTTACATTGAGCTGGAGTATTTTGTCTACATATATGCAATAACTTTTCTTTTTTTTGAGACAGAATTTCTCCCTGTAGCCCAGGCTTGTCCTGAACTCACTACGGAGGCCAGGCTGGCCTTGAACTCAGGGTAATCCTCCTGCATCAGCCTCCTGAGTGCTGGGATTACAGGCGTGGACCAGCACACCCAGCTTTATGTGGTGCTGGGGAACTGAACTCAGGGCCTTGTGTTCGCAGGGTAAACACTTTAATCACTGTCCCATTCCTTCAGCACCGCCCCCCCCCATTAAAAGTTTCTCTGAGACTGAGAGTTCCAATTAGCTAGCCATAAATTTATAGACTTCACATGTAAAGAATTAAAGGCAGGCTTTAATAAGAACAAGCAGTGACATTCAAAAAGCACAGGGGCTGGGGGCATAGCTCTCCGTGATTAAAGCTGCTTGCCTAGCAAGCATAAGGCCCTGAGTTCAATTCTCCAGCAACATATAAACTGGTCATGGTGGTGCAAGTCTGTAATCCCAGCATGTGGATGGCTGAGGCAGGAGGACTGTCCTGAGTCCAAGGCCAGGATGGAGGAATGTCTCAGTATTAAAGCGCTTAGTACCCACATTCGATACCCAGGCAACACTTAAGCCTGATGTGGTGGCGCATGCCTGTAATCCTAGCGCTTGGGAGGCTGAGGCAGGAGGATTGTCCTGTGTTCAAGGCCAGCCCCGGCTACAGAGTACAGAGTGAGTTCAGGTCTCACTACAGAGTGAGACCCTGCCTCAAACAAACAATCAAACAAAGTGAAGGGCTGCAGGAATAGTAAGTATGCTCACAGCCCTGAGTTCCACTCTCCAGCAACATGTAAACTGGGCATAGTGGCGCATGCTTATAACCCTAGCACTAGGGAGGCTGAGGCAGGAGGATTGCTGAGTTCGAGGCCTGCCTGGGCTACATAGTGAGGTCAGGACCAGCCTGGACTACAGAGAAAGAGCCCCCCCACCAAAAAAAAGTAAAGAGGGGAAGAAAAAATGGGGAAATGAGTAATACTTTTATAAATTAACCCCTCTTTGCCTCACATCAGCTAATGACTTCAATAGATACGTTACTTCATAAATTAAAGAATATGGCTGAGAAAACAAACACAGCCAGTAGGGGGAGTAAAGGTCAGCACCACACCCTTCCAGCTTTTAATGGCTGAATTTCTAACTGTGAAGTAGGCAGAATAGAGTCAACCAAGCCCCTATCTACTTAACAAGGAAAAGTACAAAGAGGCTGAGCCAGGAGGACTGCCATGAATTTGGGGCCAGCCTGGGCTCCATAGTGAGTTCAGGACCAGCCTGGACTGCAGAGACCCTTTCTCAAATAAACAAACAAACAAATAAAAATAAAACAAAGAATGCAAAGTTTCCAGTCCCTTCCTTTCTTTTCTTTTTTGCACTACAAGGAACTGAGCCCAAGGTCTCTGCACTGACCTCCATGCCCAGCCCATTTTTTTATTTTGATTGTGAGACAGGATAAAAGTCACTAAATCTCCCAGGCTGGGCCCAAACTTGCAATCATCCTGCCTCAGAGTGCTGGAATCATAGGTGTGGCTCATCCAGTTTCACATCCTTTCTTGAAACTAGAGAATTTTTTTTACCCAGCAGTGACACTGCCCCTAACCCTTCGATTGCAGTGGAAGTAAACGATTCACAGAATTGAAGGACAATGCAGCATTGCTAAAAAGAATGATGAACTCAGATTATCCCACATCTGAGGCCTGATACAAACAAGAACTTCCTGCCACTGCAGTTTGGTAATCCAAAAACCCTCACTTGGGCTGGAGGAATAGCACCACAGTTAGATCACTCGCCTAGCCAACGTAAAGCCCTGCGTTCATTTCCCTAACACCGCATAAACTGGGCATAGTGGTGCACACTTGTAATCCCAGCACTCAGGAGGCTGAAACAGGAGGTCTGTTGTGGGTTTAGGGCCAGCATGGCCTACATAGTGAGCTCAGGACCAACCTGGACTACAGATTGAGACCCTGCCTCAAAAAAAAAAGAAAAGAAAAGAAAAGAAAAGAAAAAAAAGAAAAGAAAAGCCCTCACTCACATACCACTCACCAAACTGGCCCTGTGGCGCAGGCCTGTAATTCCAACACTCTGTGAGGCTGAGGCCAGCCTTGCCAACTTAGTGACAACCCCACCTCAAAATAAAAAATAAAAAAAAGGGCTGAGGATGTGGCTGAGTGTTCAGATGGGAAGGCCCTGGGCTTGATGCTCAGGATAAAACCCACTGACCAAAGGAAAAACTCAGATGGGGCCAAATCAAGTTGATGCATCTTTGATCAAATCTGTATTATGATTTATCCACTGCCCCTCCACCACCACCATGTGCTCTTGAAAACAAAAACTTAGTCTCTGAAAGACTGAACTGACAACCCCAAATTAGCCAAAGGCCAAATGGCTCCCCTCTCCAGGTTCAGTCTCTCTCTAAAAACTTCACAACAAAAAAGGACTTGGATAATCAATCTTCTTCAGGTCCCATTCTGGTTAGCAGGAACTTTTAGCCTTCTGTTCTTAACTCCCTCTGTCCTCATCTTCACAGACTACTTACTTTTGTAATTCAAAAAAATAAAAAACAAAAGCCTAGAGGAATAGCACTGTGGTTCAAGTACTTGAGAAGCTGAGGCAGGAGAATTGCTGTGAGTCTGAGGCTAGCCTGTGCTACGTAGTGGGTTCAAGAACAGCCTAAACTACAGAGCAAGAGCCTGTCTCAAAAAAAGAAAAAAAGAAAAAAGAAAAAGGAGTTGGATAAAATGGTTAAACAAATATGCAATCAAACTGACTGTGAACAGAGACATCTGCTTCGATGGTGAGGGTGGGGAGAATAAAAAACCTTCATCTGCAGTATGTACGACTTCGATTACACAACAGGGAAATGTTCCTGAAGAGATGGGGGTGTTCAAAAGCCAGCAGAGATACCTGGCTAGGGACATTTAAGGACAGGATACCCCTAAGATGTGAGAGAAAACCATTCTGCCAGAAACAAACTGTGAGAGGGCCTTTACCAGCACGGAACTCTCACATGCGCGCCAACTCAGCCTCCTGCCCCACGGGCGGTGTGCAGCCTGCTCTGCCTTGGTTCTTCCAAGCACTCCAGTAGAAAGAGGCAGGCATACACCAATTCTTCATATTTGTTCCTTCTCTCTTATTTATTTGTTTGTTTTTGAGGCAGTCTCGCTATGTTGGCCAGAATGGCCTTAAACTTATGATGCTCCTGCCTCTACCTCCTGAGTAGCCAGGATTAGAAGCATGGGCCCCATATATCTTTTATTTGCCTCCTCTAGTCCCTTTCCATTAAGTTTTCTTATCAATACACTGACTCTAACCAAGTCATGTCATGGGAGTAAAGTAAGAAACAACAGCAAGAGCCCAGATGAAAAGACCCTAACCTGCCACTAGGCTCCTTCAAATATGTGGACAATTGCATTCCTCGTCTGCCTTCCAGGGAGCACATAGCTTCTCAAGGGTCTGGTTTTCTTTACAGAGAAGCCCCCTCCTCCTCTTCTGACCATGTGACAGCTCCCCTGGACCTTTGGTATAATTTATATCTTGCCAGGGACCAACTCTTTCCCACCACTGTAAAGGAGAGAGAAAAAAAATATATAAATACGTCGGAAATCTATAACGAGGTCTTCTTAGAGGGCAAGACATGGAGAGAGTTAGAAGCAGCATCAATTGCTCTTTGGGGGTTTTAGTTCAAGCCAAGGTCTGCTTCCAGCAATCAACCATTAAAAGAAGCCGGCCAGAGTAACAGCACAGTTTATTCTGATCATTTAATTTGAAGTGTCAATAAATTAAACTTCAATCAATTAAACTAGGTGTGCAATAACCCAGATGGACACCCCGACACCAACATAATCACAATAAAAATTTTTATGGCTGCCAGGGACCTCACCGGGGGCAGTGCTGGCACTGCTGGAGCCCTCGCTGAGAAATATATCTCCACAGCGCAGGAACGGGGAGATTGCTTCTCCTAACGAAATGGAAAGGCCAGGCACCGGCAAGGACGCAGCTGGGAGAGGGGCACCGGGAACTGCCAGGAATGAGGTGGGAGTGCTGTGGGGGCTTAATGTAATTGATACCTTTGCCCAAAGCAGGAGGAGGGGGCATTCAGGCCAAGTACCTCTACTGTTAGTGCCAAAGGAATTTAACAAAAGCCCCATTAAGATGATTCAGGAAGCAAAGGCCACGGAGCAGTATCAACCTTTAAGAGTCACTGATGTATTCTGCGTTGTTTCTTCTTCCACATGCACACACGCGCGCACGGGCACACACACATCCTTTTACACTTTGGATGGCCTGATTTTCAAACAAGGCTTTGAAACTGCTTTAGAAGAAAAAATTTTTAAAGAGAAAGAAAGGATAGTATTAGAAGTATAAATCCCAGAACTCTGAGAGGTGAAAGTGGGATAATGACAAAAAAAAAAATTTTTTTTTTTGAGACAGGGTCTTGCTCTGGTCCTGAACTCACTGTGGAGCCTTGAACTCAAGGCAATCCTCCTGTCTTAGGCTCCTGAGTGCTGGTATTACAGGCGTGCACCACCACACCTGGTTTATATGGTGCTGGGGAATGGAACTCAGTTACTTAGCGATTGCTAGGCAAGTGCTTTAACCTCTGAGCCATTCCTCTAGCCCCAAGAATTACAAGTTTGAGCTCACCCTGGGAAAGTTAGCAATTACTGAGACTCTTACTCAAAATAAAAAATAAAAAGGGTTTTGGATATAGTGCAGTAAAGGCTCTGGGTTCAATCCTCAGGATCAAAAAAAAAAAAAAAAAAAAAAAAAAAAAAAAAAAAAAAAAAAAAAAAAAAAAAAAAAAAAAAAAAAAAAAAAAAAAAAAAAAAAAAAAAAGAATACCAGAAGTCTAGTATGTAAAGCACTGGAAAAACACTCAAAGTGAATCCTGAGAGGATTAGGAAAAATGAAGCCTATGAACAAAGATTTATGGATCTAAACTGCTACAGTAATTCAAATTTGAGGGAAGAAAAAAAAAGAGAACAGGGTAATTATCTTTAAGATTCCATATTTTATTAATAGAGAATGGTGACCTACAGAAATTCCTCTCCGCTCATGACTCGAAAGGAAGAACCAGCAGAAACAGCAGAAGAAAGGAAGTTGGGTCTAGGGACACAGGCTGAGCACTATTAAGCACTGGGAACTACAGAAGCTGAGGACTGTCCTTAGAAAATATGAGAAGGTTAAGCAAATCTGCTTGAAAGCTAGGATTAGGTTACTTAATTCAAGAAAAAAAAAAATGACCCATTGTAAAGTAACTAAATGGAGGGAACCTACAATTATTTAGAAATTATTGCTGAGCATGGTGGCACAGGGCAGTAACTAGTTACTCAGGAGGCTGAGGCAGAAGAAGCCCAGGTTCCTGGGCAATGTAGCAAGACTCTTTCAAAATAAAATAAGGGGCTTGAAGAACAGGATAGCAGTTAGAATGCTTCCTTAGCAAGCACAAGGCTCTGAGTTCAGTTCCTCAGCACCACATAAACCAGGGGTGATGACACACACTCGGGAACCTGAGGCAGGAGAACTGCTATGAGTTTGAGGCCAATGTGCGCAACATAGTGAGTACAGGACCAGCCTGGGCCAGAGTGAGACCCTGTCTCAAATATAAATAAATAAAATATAATGAGCTGGAGATGTAGTCAGGGTTCCGTGGTTTCAATCCCCAGTACTATTAAAAGCAAAAATTCCCCTATTAGAGCAAATTTTGATGGTGTTTCTTCTCTTTTTTTTCCATACTGAGGTTTGAACACAGGGTCTTCACTAGGAGCCATATCCCCAGCACATTTGTATTGTTTATTTGAGACAGGTTTTGTCTTGTTGCTAAATTACCCAAGCAGGGCTCCAATTTGCAATCCCCAACAGCAGCCTCCCAACGTGCTAGAATTACAGGCTTGAGCTAGTGGGCCAACTGGTGTTACTTCTTGATGCTGTCTAGTACACTGTCTTTTCTTTTTTTGGCATTATATTTCCTTTTTTGTCAACATCAGATTTTCAGTTCCAGCCAAATCAGCAAATGGAAATATGAAAGATTAAAAATACAGAATTGAGGGCTAAAGGAATAGCACAGTGGTTCAAATGCTTGTCTAACAAGCACATAGGCCTTGAGTTCAATTCCCCAGCACCACGTAAGTCAGGTGTGGTGGTGCACACCTGTAATCCCAACACTGAGGTTGAGGCAGGAGGAATGCTATGAGTTTGTGGTCAGTCTGGGCCACATAGTGAGACTCTATCTTGAAATAGTTTAATTTAAAAAAGAGAGATTTATGGCAAAGTCCAGGGATTATTTCTTTTCTTTCTTTTTCTTTGAGACAGGGTCCCACTCTATAGTCTAGACCAATCCTAACTCACTATGCAGCCCAGGATGGCCTTGAACTCAAGGTAATCCTCCTGCCATAGCCTAAGTGCTGGGATTACAGGCTTGCACCACCATGTCCAACGTTGTTCTTTTCATAATGAAGATGAAGGCTTAAGGATCAGAGCCTGGCCCAGTGGTGCAGGC
>PVKB01002188.1:177423-310819 GCA_004027205.1 Ctenodactylus gundi | reverse complement strand
AAAACCTCTACAAGGCAAACCATGTTATGCTGAAAATAGAAATTGAAGAGGACAGTAGAAATTGGAAAGATATCCCCTGACCCTAGATAGACAGCACTAATATTGTCAAGATGGCCATAGTACTAAAACTGATACACAGACTCAATGTAATTTCTATCAAAGCACCAACTACATTTTACCCAGAACTACAAAAGACAGTCCTAAACTTCATTTAGAACCAAAAGGGATTCAGAATAGCCAAAGCAACCTTGAGCAACAAGACAAAAGCAGTTACGTTCTTATTGCTGGGACAAAATACTCAACACCCATAACTTCAGGGAGAAAAGATTTATTTTAGCTCACAGTTTCAGAAGGTCTCCACTAATTTATGGGAGGCTGGTGGTGGTACAAACACATGATGGGGCCAGGGCTAACACCAGAGCTGGAGCCAGAGCTGGAGCCAGAGCTGGAGCCATAGCTGAGCCTCCTGGACAGAGATCTTCATGGTGTGAAAGAACAGGGCCAAGTTTAGGAAAGAAGGGTGGAACCAGCACACGCCCCTCCAGGTTAAGCCCCAAGCATCTGCCCCTTCCTGCCAGGCCCTCCTCCCAACAATACACCATATCCATAGGTACATCAGGCTTTAGGGGGACGATCCAGACCAAATATCTTAATATGTGTGTGTGTGTGTGTGTGTGTGTGTGCGTGTGTGCGTGTGTGCGTGTGTGTGCGTGTGCGTGTGCGTGTGTGTGTGTGTGTGTGTGTGTGTGTGTGTGTGTGTGTGTGCTGAGTAGCAGCAGGATTGGGGATATGGAGTTCATATCCCACAGCCCCACAATCCAGATGCTCTGTGTGGTCTTTTCCCGTGTGAACTACTGAGCCACTGACAACTCTGAAGGAGAACATATCCCACCCATGAAGGGAATAGGACTCCCTAGTCCCCTCACTTCTCAGCTGCCTGCCTTCCTCTGTCAGCCTCAAGGAGAGGGAACAGACACCAGTGAGGAAGTGTGTACTGTGTGAACTCAACTCCAGCAGCTCTCCAGCTGACTGAGCTCTGTCCCAAGCAGAAGGGACAGGTAATTCTGGAAATGCCTGGCAGTCAGAATAGAGATAGCAAATTCATTTATCAAAATTTCACAAATGAATTAGAAGGCTCAGGAATTATGTAATGACTCAGAGTCCAAAATGTGAAGGACCATGCTCTGGAAGGACTGATGCTGTGACACTCAGAGCCTAAGTGACAATTTCCCTATTTCCTGCTCCCATCCAAAGGCAAAAGAGTGAGACTCACCTGCTGTGTCTGTCCCATTATCTGACCCCATTCAGAAAGCTTGCCTCCACAGAGGCTTTTGCCTAATCCAATATGACTGGTGTCCTTGGGAGAGAAAGAGATATGAGAAAAGCACTCCCACAGAGAAAAGACCATGTGAGGACACTGTGAGAAGGTGGCCATCAGCAAGCTATGGAGGGTAGCAACAGAAGAAACCAAGTATGTGGCACCTTAATCTTGGAATTTTAAATTTGAGAACCGTGAGAAATAAATATCTGCTCTTTAAGTCACCCAGTATGTGGTATTTCATTATGGTGGCACTTGTTGATGTATACTAATAGTAATTTTCTGCCTTTATTCATTCACTCATTCATTCACTCAACAAATATTTATGGAGCACCTACTCTGTGCCAGATGCTCTTCTGGCCACTAAGGATACAGCCATAAGCAAGAGAGACAAAGCCATGAGAAAAGAGAAGTGTGGAGAGCCCTCCTAGAATGCAACACTAGGATCTTGTGCTATGGACAGGCAGAGTGTGAAAGTGCCCCTGTGCAAGGTATAAGGTGAATATTATGTGCTGCCTTCCCAGCATGCAGCCCTCATTCCCCCTCCTGTCCTAAGAACCACTGCGCCAGACTGACACGAAAGGACAGGACCCACGTGCTCCCGATCCTTTAAAACAACATCTAGGATGCAGGAGTTGAGGAGTCACCACTTCTCTCTGTGTCCTGGACCTGGTTCACAGCATGCCAACCTTCTGTGCTTGTGCTTCCCAATACAGGGCACCTCCAGCAGCAGTACCTAGGAACGGTGAGGAATGCAAAGCCTTGGGCTCCAATTCTGCCCGGGAGTCACAGAATCTGAAGGTGCAGCCCAAGTCTCCAGGTGACTCCCAGGCAGATGGAAGCTGGAGAGTCACTAGCCCACCCTGACTCTCTGGTGTTCACCCTGACCACACCCCTTCTCACTGTCAGTTTGCTGCCCACTCCTTGATATAGTTCCCATCCTGTCATTCCCAACTGGTGCCACCCCTACTGAATTTCAAAGATGTTTGC
Source organism: Ctenodactylus gundi (assembly GCA_004027205.1). Lineage (NCBI taxonomy): Eukaryota > Metazoa > Chordata > Mammalia > Rodentia > Ctenodactylidae > Ctenodactylus > Ctenodactylus gundi. Next base: position 308,511 of record PVKB01002188.1, on the reverse strand, counting down.
TCACTTGCCCAAAGGCTTACAGTTAGGACCATGATCTAGATTCAGGTGCACTATTTTCCTTAGGCCTTCTAATATTTTATGGTCCTGTTTTCTTTCCCTATTACTGTCAATCACTCTATTTCCTTTTCCTTCCTTGTCTTTTTCTTCTTTTTCTTTCCAGGTCTCTGTACCACATAACACTTATCTCCTACTTGGCCTTGGCCTAAGGGCAACAGCTCACCTGAGCTCTCTGCAGTCTCTCCTGCACAGCACAGCAATAGCTGTCTTTGGACAATAGCATTAATTGATCTCTGCCCAATCAGAATGATCATTTATATTTTAACACGAACATTTCCTTCTTAATTGCTGAGTGTGTTACTAAATTCATTATAGACATTCGGAAAAAAACAGATATTCTTCTCTTCTTTGTATTAGAATAATTATCTACTTAACAGGAAAAAAATCTGCTACTAGTTAAGAAAGTAAGAACAAGAATACCACGGAAGTGTACTTCTATAGCTATTTTAGATTTGCATTTGTGAAGCACAAAGACCTCAATGAATAAATCTGCAATCCGGTGAAGATTCAGTGTCTACCAAAGAAGCAAGCAGAGAGACAGGGTTTAAGCAGGTGCCTGCTCTAAGTCAACTTGGAGAGAGAGAGAGAGAGAGAGAGAGAGGAAGAAGGAGGACGAGGATGAAGATGAAGAAGAGAAGAGGAGAAGAGGTGAGAGGAAAAGAAAGGAAGGGAAAGGAGAAGAGAGTCAGGAGCAGAGTTCTCTGATAGAATCCTTACCTAACACACACGAGGTCCTGAGTTCCAACCCTAGCACTGCAAATCAAGTAAATAAAATTAAAAATGCACATAGTGGTAGCCCATGCATCCCAGCACTCGGGAAGCTCAGGCAGGAGGATTATCATGAGTTCTAGGCAAGCCTTGGCTACATAGCGAGTTCAAGACCAGCATGGACTATAGAAAAATATCCTGCCAAATAAATAAGCAAACAAAATAAAACAAAACAAGGGCACATACATGAGATTGTGGAGAAGCAAGATCCTCAGGCACTGTTGACAACAATGTAATATGGTGCAACCACTTGGGAAAACAATGTGGTAGTTTCTTTAAAAGTTAAACACAAGCTTACCATATGGCCCACCAGCTCCCTTCCAAAGTATCTACTCCTGAAAAATGAAAGCATGTCCACATAAAGATGTATTCACAAATGTGCACAGCAGCAATCCTCCTCCTAATGGCCAACAGGTGGAAACAGCCCAAGTGCATTTATTGGCAAATGAATAAACAAAACGGGGCTACAGCCACTCAATGGACGGCTATTCTACAGCGAAAAGAAGCACACTACTCATACGAGCCTCTCTGTGTAAGGATTTGAAAGGCATCCTGCTAACTGAAAGAAGCTAGATATGAAAGACCACATATTACTTTACTTCATTTATCTGAAATGGACATAAGGCTCTTCTTAAAAGGGGACAAGTTTATTAAGTGAACTCACTGAGCCCCACAGGCTCAAGCCTTATCATGTGACACCACAGTACTGAGGAGACAGGAGCACTGTTCTCTTCCTTGTTAAACACCGTGAAGGGCAACCCAGGGAGGGGCCCTGGGAAGCAGGTTGCTGCTGCAGGGAGCATCCTTCCCCAGGAGCGCTGGGGTGGGGAGGAGGGAAGTGGGCAGAGCAAGCGGACGAAGCAGCGCAGAGGAGTGCAGGCCAGCTGGACACGTCTGAGAGACGCCTCAGTTGGAAGCACCCCTGGGACTTCTTCTCCACAGGTGAGCAAGCTCAGAGGGATTTACCAGGTTTAGGCAGGTCCCCACCGTGCAAGTGGACCCAGAGCCAGAGAAGGAAAGCCCTTACCTTACAAGAGCCTTCAAGGAGTCAAGCTCCTCCCAGCAGCCCCTGCTGCATCATTTTAGATTGGATCATGGAAAGAACAACCCTTAGAAAAGCCCTCTAATGAGAGCTGGAGAAATGGTACAGTGGTTAAAGTACTTTCCTTATGAACGCATAAGCCCTGAGTTCAATTCCTCAGCGTCACATAAAGCAAAGCATGGTGGCACACGTCTGTAATCTCAGCACTCGGGAGCCTGAGGCAGGAGGACTGCCATGAGTCCAAGGCCAGTATGGGCTACATAGTGAGTTCAGGACTAGCCTGGGCTACAAAGCAAGACCCTGTCTCAAATCAAATCAAATCAAATCAAATAAACCCTTCAAAGGATCCTACTTCAAAAACAAAGCCAAATTCTTTCAGAGTATTCCACTCCATCCCCATTAAGCTGCAAAGCAAAGGAAGGTCTGACTGCAAACCCCATGATAGGCTCACATCTGTGGAGACTGTGGTAGGGAGAAGGGGAAGAGGAGGGAAGCAGGGGGGAGATGTGTCACTTCCAGGTGAGGCTCAGCCTGTGTCCTCCAGGCTCTGTAGAGGCAGTCGCAGTCCTGACTCTGATGGTACCCTAAATCATTCTAGTTCTGTGACTGTCTGCAGACTGTGCAACCACACCATGAAACAGAGATTTATACCTACTCCAAAAGGTTGCAGAATCAGTGAAGGAACAGAAGTGTGGGAAATATAACTCGAATGCCAATGTGAGCTGGTACAATAAGCTACCACGATGCTCTCCAATGAGTCTGTCCCTGAATTTTGGGCAAGAAATTGTACTTTGCCATGAATTTGGGGGTATATGGGGGGGGGGACTGGAAACCTAATTCAAAGTCTTCACATTGAGTTACATCCCCAGCACAGTTTTTAGTTTTGATTTATGAGACAGGGTACACTAACTAGCTAAGCTGCCCAGGCTGGGCTCAAACTTGTGATCCTCAGTTTCCCAGAGGGCTGACATTACAGGCTTGCCCCCACCAGGCCCAGTTTAGGATTTCTTTCTTATGCCAGTTCTCCAATTAGAGAAAAGCCCATTGTGTACGGCTAGAAAACATAGGAAGCATTTTGCATTTCTTATTCAGAAAACATATCTGTCTCAGTTTCTCTGGAGCTCCTAGCTATATGGCCCCACCCCTGCCGGATTATACCTTTTAAACTTAATCACCTTGATTTTAGGAAGTTCTTACAATGTGTGTTTCCTGTAAGCAATGGTTTTGAGTCAGTACTGCCAAGCACTTCCTAGGCATGCCTCAAGGACCAAGGTCAACAGCCTTATCCCATTTTTATGATCTAAACTTTAGCCATTAGCAACTCAATGCATAAAATAGAGATGCATCTTAAAAGCACCTTCCAGTGTCAACTGGACACAGGGTCTTAGTCACCTGACAAGCTCCTTGGGAGAATGCAGAAGGGACAGCTGGTGAAACACCTGGGGGTTTCTGCCCCAGAAGGAATACTGCAAAGGGGTTCTGCTGACTAAAAGTTAACAACAGGAGCACAGTGTAAGTATTTCTGAAATGAGTCATTAGAAGAAATGCTTTTTTTTTTTGCCTCTTGAAAATAAGATGGGGAATCAAACAATGAGGGAATGGAAGTTATTTACCCCACTTGAAAGATGTATTTCAAACTATTTTTTATTGCAGTACCTTATACAATTTCCTTGTTTGCTGGCTTTTTAATTAACAGCAAACATACAACATTGAAAGTGAGACCTTATCATCATTCCTGACCAGGAGGCTGGAAGGTCAGAATCACCCTGAGTGACTATTGCTAAGGTTTGGGGAATCAAAGTACAAAAAGGCCTTCACAGATAACAAAACCCTTCTTATATTCTCCTTCTTTATAAAAAGGCAGCTTAGTGGCACTAATGGGGCAAAGCCCCCTTTCATCTTCTCCTTGTCTTCTGAAGTACTCAAAACCCTATGAAAAATATGAAAGACAGCTTGTTTTATTAAACAGCTACAGCCCAGGTAAAAATCAACAGGAATTATAGAATAAATCTTATGAATCTGTTCAAGGAGAGGAACGCATTCAATGCTTTAGCTTTTTCTTATATAACCTACCCATCATGAAACTGGAAACCTGTAATTTATTATCCAATGCATACGAAATTGATTAACAGGTCAGTGGAAATGTCGGCTTAGGGGAATTTAATAAATGTGGTTCCAGGGGGTCAGCTCTTGCTCAGAACTACTTAACATTTTCATTAATTACTTGCTTACAGAATAGGTAGTAGAATTAGAGGTATATAATTAATTCTGCCAATTTAAAAAATTAAAATACACGTAGGTCTTGAAAAATTGAAAAATAGAATAATTTGGTATTTTCAAGGCTTTGCCTAGTATAGAGTAGATACCTCGTTCATAAATGGTTGAACAAAATGAGTCCAATACGAGTATGTTCCCAAAGGAATAAAAGGAACTCATTAAAAACAGTTTTAAATGATATCTACTTTGAGTTTAAAATCCAATCTAAAGTTACTTAAAACCGTGCAGTCACGACCTGCCAACAGCAAGATCTAGATATCTATGATTCAGACAAATCAAATTTGAAGCACACAAGAGCAAACATCAAGGAGAGAACATGCTCACAGTTGCCAACATAGTGTTCACTTTGTCATCTTTCTCCTAAATGCAGACACACACACACACACACACACACACACACACACGTGAATATATGTGTGTACACAACTACAGGCATGCCTGTGTATTTTTCTAAGGTGTTTCTAAGGGCATTCAAAGGTAACAAACAATACAGAGAAAAGAACTAATTTTTCACATCATTTTTTGACCAATGAGATGATAGAAAAGAGATGGAAAAACTGTCTTTGGGCTGGAGGAATGGCTCAGCAGTTGAAGCGCTTGCCTAGCAAGTGCTAAGTACTGAGTTCAATTCCCCAGCACCACACAAGCCAGGTGTGGTGGCACATGCCTATAACCCCAGCACTTGGGAGGCTGAGACAGGAAGATTGGCATGAGTCCAAGGCCAGCCAGGGCTCCATAGTGAGTTCAGGACCAGCCTGGGCTTCAGAGAGAGACCCTGTCACACACACACACACACAAACACACACACACACTAAGAAACAGTTCTTGCTCAGAACATATCTTAAACCCATGGAGAATGGTGTATTTCCCAGTTCCTGCTCACCAAGCAGGGCTAGACCAGGTGCCAAGGCAGAAAAGCTACTAAGGCACCACAGTCACCTCCCTCTCGGCTGAAGGACTCTTGGCTTTTTTTTTTTTTTTTGTATAAACAGACTTTTTAATGCTAAAACATACCCTCATGAGAATCAGCCTACTACTCACTTTCTACAAGAACAATAGCATATAACAGAACATCATTTCTCAAATAAAAAGAGAAGATTTCAGCATTAGCCATTGTCTTAGTTACTTTTTCATCGCTGTGACAGAATCCCCACCATGCACAAATTGAAGGAAGAAAAGTTTATTTTAGCTCACAGTTGCAGAAAGTCAAAGTCCATTCACAGACAGTTGTCAGAGGAAACACATGGTGGAGACACATGTGGAGGCATCGCAAACAGGAAGCCATAACCCAGAAGAAAAGGAAGAAGTAACATATTCCCTTCCAGGTCCTGTCCCAGTGATCCACCTCTTCTGGGTCCAGCAAGGATCTGCTCCTAATGTACCACATGGCTGTAATCTACAATCTACCATACACCTGTAAAAAGATTACACATCTGAATCCACACATCTGAAATCTATAATCTGCCACACATCTGTCTTCCACAACATGCCTATAATCCACCACATACCCAGAAGCCACCCCTCCAGACCAGGCCCCAATCTCCTAACAGCACATGGTTCCATAGATGATCTGTAACATCCAAATACATGAGACTTTGGAGGGACACTCCCGATCCAAACTACAATAACATAACATCCAAACAAATGAGACTTTTAGGAAACATTCCAGATCTAAACCAAAATTGTCATACCCACATATAAGAAGAAAGAAATCATGTTTCACATCATTTTTGATGAAGTAGTAGATATGAATAAAACTTTCCTTGGTTAAAATATGCGCAAGCAGACAATATGCAAAGATTCTTCAATAATAACAAGAAAAATGCTGAGAATAATTTAAACTATATTTTGTTCTTCTAAGAAAATTTTAAAGCAGTATGAGCAGTATAGGAAAAAGAAAGAGATCAAAACGTTCATATCACAGTTGACACAATAGAGCTAAGGGGTAAATGAGAAGAAAATATTAATTGAGATCCCTAACGTACATGAGAAAGACCCAGAAGCAAGATTAACATTTTAGAAAACTAAATCTATGGCAGGTAGCATTGACTTAAAATCACACATGACTGAAGGAAAAGGAGAGTGAGTTTTAAAACAGAGTATGAAAGATAAATAGCTGAGTTTTTCTTTTTTCTGTTTCTTTTTTTTTGTAGAAAAGTATCTTCATTTTTAATGTAAAAAAAGATACTGCTATGGTATGGATCTTGACTGTCCCCAAAAAGTCCATGCAGGAAAGATATAGTCCCAGGTGGCACCATTAGAAAGCAACGAAGCCTTTGGAAGTAGGGGATATGGGACAGTCTTTAGAAAACTGGGGTCAGATTCTTAAACATAATCATGGGACCCCAGCACCAACTTACTCTTTTTTAATTCTCTGGCCATGAGATGAATGGTTTTGCTCTACCACAAGCTCTTGCCAGGATGTGTTAACATGGGCCCAAAGCAATGGGGCCAACCAGTCATGCACTAGAACTTCCAAAGCTGTAAGCCAAAGCAAACCTTCTTTCTTTATGTTTATCATTTCAGGTATTTTATAATAGTGACAGAAAGATAATTACACAGACAGAATGCTACCAACACAAAGATATAGGAAGAAAGCCCTCTCAGAGGTCATAAGATAGAGGATAGAGGTAACTCCAATGGAGAGGTCCTTCCGCTACACGATCATTCATTCATTCAACAGATGGTTCTAAATTTCCTTCTATTCACTTTTGCCAGGCACCCTGATAGACCCAAAGAACAGATAGGCAGAGAAAAATAAAGAGTTCTTGCTATATTGAGGCACCTAGGCTAGTAATGAAGCAGAGAATCATCAAATAAATAGAATTACAAATTACCAGAGGTGTTATCTAAGAAAGTGCTGAGAAAGAGAACCCAAAAGGGACCTGCTTCAGACAGGATGGCAGAAATGGCCTTCCAAGGTGATGATTGAACTTGAGACATAAAAGGTGAGAAGGATTGGCCATGGGAAAAGTAGGAGAGTAGTAAAAAAAAAAAAAGTAAGAAAATGTGAACTATGAAAAGTCTGGCATGTTTGAGACAAAAACAAGTTACATCAAGAAAGATGGCAGCAGCACAAAATGAATCTAAAAAGTAGGCAAAAGCCGGATCATACAGACTCTTACAGGCCACAGAGAAGAACCTGAATAGTCCACTGTTGTGATTCAGGCTTCTATAGCAAACTACCATAGGCCAGGTGGCATAAGCAATGACAGAAATATATTTCTCACAGTTCTGGGAAGTGAAAAGTTCAAGATCAAGGAAAAGCATGGCCGATCTGATGTTCCATCTCCAAATACCACCCAAATACCACCCCACTGGGGTTAGAGTTTCAACATACAAGTTTTGCGGGGACAGAAACATACAATTCATAACATCTTCTAAATATTTATTCTAAGTCTAAAAATGCTGGATTCTCCTCTGCTGCCCCCACCTGCTATTATTGATCCCAAAGGGGAATGCCTCCAGCTACAATGAAAGTCAGAAGCCACCCACAGAATTGCAGATTGCTAAAGGATACTCAAGAAATACAGATGAATTTTAACTTAATTTGTTATGAGTTTTAAATTACACATTTTTCCATGTGTGATATGTGTGTGGCTATTAAAGATGTGTTGTTGGTTTCCAAGCAAGAACTCTTGTCCAATGGATGTTGACTGTCTGTTTTCAGCATTGGGTTGACAGCCCTTGGCCACTACTGCTGTGCTTGGTATAAATCAATGCAATGGATCTCAATCTTTGACTGGGATGGGTCAATTACAGATCATCTCAAACCCTTGAGCACTTGGTCTAGTGAAGATGTTGTCACTGTACAATAACTAGTTGAATTAACTATGTGATGTTGACTATTAATAAATTTTAACTTTTTCAAAATACAAAAAATTAAAAATAAAAATGCTGGATTCATCCTGCTAGTTAGAACTAGGAAAGGAAAGCGCAGCAACAGTTAAAAGGCAGGAACACCCAGAGCCACTTGGCCACAAAATAAGAGTAACTCCAAAGAAGCTGCTTGCCCATGTCCTGTTGGATGGGAATTAAATGCACTTCCTATGCCTTAGCAAGATTTCTAGTGTTAATCTAGAACATTAATTCACTTCTGGGATTACAAAAACCAGTTGACATGGTGATGCCTTTGTTTAAAATTTGTCACATAGTCTGTTTGGTTCAGAATCAAGATCTTTAGTTCAGAATTAAGCCACAGTAGATGGGAAGGTAGCTGAGCCAAGAACTGTATCACTCACCTAAGGATGTGACCTAGCACAAGCAATAATACTTGAGTCTTGTATAACTCAATAATATTTGAGTTTTCTTCTGTAAAACTGAGGGGGAGAAAACAAGCCAATCTCCAAGACCCTTTGAGAATCTGACACATGGGAAATCTCTGAGAGAGGACAGCCTGCTTGTACAAGCAGTTCAATATTCAGTAACAGAAGGAAATTTGGTGCCAACTGAAGTTACGTATTCAGGTTCTCCTCGCATAATACAAGGGATATGAGTTTGTCATTATCCTACGCATATAACAAGGCTGCCACGACTAATGTTGAAGTATAAGTATTTGTTGAACAACTGGCACAGTTTTGTTGACATGGAGATAGTTTTTTATATTGAACAGAAAATTTTTAGCACGAATAGATGTATTAATAACTACTCATTTAATAAATTACTTAATAAGACACTGACCTTCTGGCAGAGTACCAAATGAACATTTTGTACCAAATATATATAAAAGTGATGTTTTCAAAAAATTACTGCTGGAGAAAGTTGTACTCTTTAATCAGGTGAACCTCTGAAGAGTAACAGATTGAGAAACTGCACTTCACTTACTGTAGCTCTGATTTAAAAAAAAAAAATCTGCTTGCTCTACTCTACAGAGTCATGCCTAAAAGAATACTAAGTCTCTGGGATGATATTCAATCATATATAAATTTACAAATTCTTATCAGTTTCTATAAAATTAATCTATAAATATGGAAGAATTAATATTGCTAAAACATCCGCATTATACAATGTAATCTATAGATCCTATGTCATCCGTATCAAAACTCCAATGACATTTCTCACATAAATAGGAAAAAGCCCTAAATTCATATAGAATAACAAAAGATTCCAGATAGCCAAAACAACTTTGAGCAAAAAGAAGAAGCCAATGGCATCACAAAATCTACCACAAAGGAAAGACAGACATAACTGAATGAATGGTGAAGAGGGGTGAAAATGGGAAAGAAAAGGGAAAATAGTATCTGCACATTGAGAAACCACTAGACATGGCAGGACAGATGGGGGGAAAGGAAAAGAACCCATTACTGGGGCAACACAGTGTTCTCAAGCAGGCAGGGCACACTGGGATCTGGTGCCCCAGTGCAGGGTCTGACTTCAGAGGAGGAATGGGCAGAGACTCCTGGAAGATGTGGCTCTGGAGGCCTAAGGAAGTTTCTTTCTGGTTGCTTCTATGCTCTTGAAAATAGGAAACAAGTTCATCATCTGAGAGCAAGGCAAGAATGGACACAGTGGAAGAGCGTGGAGAGGGAGGGTACATGTGGCAAACCGGGAGCTCAACCAGGGGAATGAAAAACCAGGAAGTGCATGGAAGTGAGTAAGATTGTCAAACAACACTAAGGACATACTTGAGGCTGGTGAGCATAAACACAAGGTAGGTGCATGTTCTTCTCTGTCTCCTGTTGGGCTTATTGCCAGGAGAGAACAGTGTTTGGTACAGACTAACACACAATGGAGCAGAGTAGAAGGTCTTGCGAAGCTGCCATATCCACCTTGTCCTGGCTTCCCTCCCTCTTGGCTTTTTGTACATAAATGATAAACATATTTATGTATCAACCACTGGTATCCATGGCTTCTGTGGCCTATTGCTAGGATCATCCTGATATAGCTATGACTGAATGTTCCAAGCTCACCAAACATTTTCTGTCAATTTGGTGTCTCTAGGATACAAGATCCACACCAAACACCTGAGGATTCAGATTTCCTGGGTTCATGTTTATTTCCTACAATCTCATCACAGCCTCACCACACTGGCATATGGGCAGCAAGTCAGATGTTTTGTTTGTTTTGTCTCACTGCCTTCTCAGCCTCAAAAAATTACCCAGATTTACTGGAATTGATAACAGCTATTTCACCAAATGTGTAGATTCTGTACATAAGAAGTTTTGGCAAACAAGAGCCGAGATAGCTTGCTCTGTGTCACTGTGCCTAGGGAGCTAAGGGTAAATTGAGTAACTCAAGGATGGAACCCTACAAAAATTTCTTAGCTGCCGTAACTGCCACCAGACCTGGGCTTGCATTCCCATGGTGCACCTGACTAAACCCCCAGCAGAGGTTCTGATAGTAGGAAGCTAAACTCCAAGTGAGGGGGGCGGTGCTCTGGGAGAAATCAAAGAGGAGTAAACAGTCTAAGAGAATCAGGTCTTTCTTGACCTAGCATGGTATATTAGTATTCTGTTACTACTATAACAAGTTACTACAAACATGGTTCTTTTAAGCAATATAAATTTATTATCTTAGTTTTAGAGGTCAGAAGGCCAGAGTGGGTTTCACTGGACTAAAATCAAGGTGTGAGCAGGGTTGCATTTTTTTGCAGACACTAGAGGAGGGTTTTCTCCCTTGCCTTTTCTAGCTTTAAAGACCACCTGCCTTCCCTACGGCCCCTTTTACCACCTTCAATGCCATAGAATAGCATCTCCAAATTTCTTTCAGTCTCTGATCCTCCTGACTCCCTCTCATAAGGACCCTTGGGATTACATTGGGTCACTTGGATAATTCAGAGTAACCTTCCTATCTTGAGATCCTTGTTCCCATCTGCCAATACTCCCTGTCATGTGAAGTAACGTAGTCACAGGCCCTGAGGACTAGGGTGCAGACATCCATAGCAGGGGAGAGAACATGATTCTGCCAACTACACCTGGGAAGTCGCAAAGCATCGCTTCCACTGCACGCCACTGGCACAGCAATTACAGCTTGCCCACATTCAAGAGGCAAGGGCAATCAACTTAATGACGCAATAGAAGGAGTGCAAATGAATTCACCACCTGGTTTAAAACCACTCCACCCATTGTGACCGGTCCATACTAGCTACTGGGGGAGAAGCTCTACTTCCACTCTTGACTCAAAAGTACAAACACAAAGTGAAGTAGATGGTCTAGTGCTTCCACAGACACCCACTGGGAAGCAATGACACTTAGCACAGCTGCATGTAATGTGAACTTTAGTGTCACATAAAAAAATTAATAAATCCTCTGCACAGTGGAAGTCAAGCAAATCCTTCTTTATATTTATTCTTAAGTGAAAATTAGACTTCAGTTAGACAAGTTTTGAATTATGTGAGTTTGTAAGGAGTGCATCCCTTGCATAAAATGAAAATATTATATACGTGTTCAGTTTCTATAAGGATCCCAGACCATCTAGCTGGTGAAAGAAAACAGAGATGTGAAAATTACATCCAACTTTTAACATAAAGATTAAAGAATCACCAAATGATTAACTTCCCTCAAAATACATTATTTCCCATGCTGTTTGAATTGAAGGAATGTTTCTTCTGTTGAAATCAAGCATTATTAGTAAACAGCAGTTGTGAGAACTCGAAGTGGCTAAATTGTAGGCTTTGTTGGAAACAGGCCTGAATAGAGCATATTAGCATAAATTGTATTTTTTATGGTTAAGCTGCAGTGTTAAATATCAAACTGTGCTAAACGACTGCTCTCCATACAGCAGCTAAATTGAACTACCTGTTATATCAGTTTAGGAAATTGTAAAACTTGGAGAAGTCAGCAATTTAATGGATGTGTTTAGAAAATATCCTGAGGTCCCCTGGCTTAACACCAATGAACAAAACACCCCTCAGAGTGTTAAAAGCATGTCTACTAAGAAAAAAAAAAGGAATTTGCAAAAGAATAAATATAAAATTAATTGTAAAAGTAAAGCCAATATACTGTGAAAATGAATGTCACATATTCAATTCACATTTTATGTGGGGAAAAAATCATCTCCTGTCCTAGTTTTTTCCTAAATTAAGGGCTCAGTCATTCTTATCTTACCATTGTCCTATTACCATGCAGGAGACTGGACATCATATTTTGTCCACTAAACTGACAATCACTGTTTGATCCTATGACAGTTGAGATCTGGAATTTCCCTTAAAAAGCCTTATGTATTTGGATATTGTGGATTATCTATGGATTTCCCGTGCTGCTGGGAGGTGGGCCTGACCAGGAGAGGCAGGTTACGGAGGGTTTGGTGGAAAACTGAGAGTATGACCTGGAAGGATGTACTCCTGCCCCAAATCCTGACCCTTCCTCTTGCAATGCTGTGAGCCGCTGCTCTTCAGCAGACCCCTCCCACCCTTGCCAGCCACCCACGGATGGACTATGAATTTTAAAATAAACTTTTCCTCACTTGAGTTGTGGGTGTCATAAAATGAGAAAAGTTGGTTAACTAAAACACATATTCTCATGTCCTCAAAATTTTGCTAAATTTTAGGTATTCTTAGAGAATTTGTACTGAAAATTTCAGATAGGTTGCTGTTTTCTATCTTATAGAGAATGTTTGTGTACCACACAGCAGATACTTAACTCCTGAAGGTAAGTACTTTGTGTGCAGTGGCTTAGTTCTGTCAATGGGAAAATGAAGCACATACATTAGGCAACATCAGATGTCCATGCTAATTGACAAAAATCACATCACAGAACTTTATTTGAGGCCTGACCATTTAATATATATAAAGTAATCAAACATTAGCTAGGGAATGATATTCTTATGTTTTCTATATGGAGAGAAAATTATTAGACAGTAGCAGAAGCTCATGCTCACTCCCTTCATGCTTTTGGGATGCTTACTTCAGCCTCATGTGCACAACAGGAAATCATTTTCATTGCTTTTAATATTTTTCCTAATAACAAAAGTGACACATGTTCATTGTAGAAAAATTAGAAAATACAAGCCAACAAAATAAAAAAGCAAAAAGCCTTCATAATAATGAATCTTAAATCCCCTGAATCAGGTCCCCATTCTTATTCTTTAAGCCAAATGAAATTAGAATTTGAGGAAAGAGATATATTCATAAAAATTAACCCACAAAGTGCTAGAGGGAGATTTTAGTAATTTTTAATAAGTACCTGCCCAACAGTCCTACACTCAGGATTCTAATCAGAAGGCCGGTTTGTGCCTCACCTCCATGGGCATTAGAGCTAGTGCCAGGCCAGAATGATTCTGAAGGATGGATGAGTCAAAGGGACAATTCATTACAAGATGATACAAGCTCAGATAAACAGAAAAAAAATATAAAGCTTTGTGGAACTCTAGCAAAAGAAGAGAAAGAATGCAGCATGCAAGAGATGCTACAGATGAGGGATATCTGAGTGGCATTTTAAAGTGAATTAGCTATCAAGAAACTCAGAAGTCAAAGAGAACAGCATTCCAAAGAGAAGGAACACAAAAGAAGGCATGGAGTTGGGGAGTCCCGTCAGGAGGGCTTCACAAGCAAGTCACAGTGGAGGGGCTCAGTAACTCACTCTTAAACCATCAAGAGACTCCAACCAGGAAGCAAATTGGTTCATTTTCACCAAGTCTTTTATGAGGCCATATCAGAGAGTTCTAAAAACTTTAGTATACAAAATGTTTTTCGTCCCTATTAGTTATGATTGTTTAGCCACGGTTGATAGAAACCCATTTCACACCAGCAGTCATAAATAAAGTTCATGAATGTGTATAATTGGGAAACTTAGTTTCTTTAGGGAGTTCAAGTAAAGTCTGATTTAGGTACTCAAAGGATGTTCTCAAGTGGTTTGTCTTTGTATGTTTCTCTTTCTCATTTACACCCACTTCTCTTTGCATGTTAACTTCAGTATTTCCTCCCACAGATATACTTTCTCGACACACAGGAGGACTGCTTTGAGTAGCCCTAGGCCAACATTTCACACCTTAGTAACATCTATGAAGAGAGTTGTCTTCCTCCTCTAGATCTAGGGAAGGACCTCAGGGAGACATCTTTGTAGACCAGATTGGGCCAATGTCCATCCCTAAACCATTCAGTGTGACAGAAGGGATGTGGTGTCAAGGTTGGCCTACTATAGGTCACATGCCTACTTATGAGGGCAGGAGGCAACACAAGCCACCTTAACAGCCCCAACAGGCCTGCATGAGGCAGGGAAGAGAGGAGGATAGAAGAGTAGTGCTGGTCCACACAAGCTATAGCTATCACCATTTCTCTCCCAAGATTTAGATGATCCCTTCCACCTTAACAGTGAGAATACATCACATCACTCCCTCACAGTCACCCAGGCAGCATATAGGTGGGTGACAGTTTCCTGTAGAATATCATGAGGATAAATGCTAATGACACATTCAAGCCACCACTGAAAAGACACACCTGACAGCCAAAGATGTGCACCCAATGTTCCAAATAAAAAAAGTTTCATTGCATTCTAAAACAGAGAACCAGAGGAGCAACTGTCTCCAGCCTCACCCCCAAGCATCAAAGTCACCTGGTGTAGCACTTGTGCCTTATATTAGCATATTTGAAATCTGGTCATTTAAAATTAGATCATAAGTGGAACAGGGATCCATATGGCACTTAGGATGTGCCAAGCACTGTCGTGAGTGTGTTACATATAGTAACACTTGCGACAACCCTGTGAAGCAGGACCTATTATTGTCTCTGTTTGTGGCAAAAGACGCCAAATCACAAAGAGGTCACATCCACAAAGAACTGGATTTGAACCCAGGCTGGCCAGCTCCACAGCCTGTGTTTATAACCCCAAGGCTACAACTTGGGTGCTTCTACTCAAAAGAGATCATGAAATAAAGATGGTAAGTAAGGAAATGAAAAAAAAAATACACAACATGCTGGATCAAAGTGATCTGCAACAGAATAAATAAGCAGATGAAATAACATCATTCAGGCACTGAACTGTCAGCTCAGAAGCATCGCTCATCAGAGCAGCCCCAACACTGTCTAGGGAGGGTGTGCGCAGTCTGGCTTAAAGAAGCCAGGTTACAGACTCACCACATTCTCCTGGGATGAAAATACCCTCTGTTTTTCTGCAGAAGCAGAAAGGCACCTGGCACCAGGGACCATCTTTCCACCCAGTACCCACATAATGTCTGGCACATTGTCATGCTCAGCCATATTTCTTTAGTAGCAAGGCATCTGTGGCCACCTGTTTTTAGGGCAGCCATGAGAACCAAAACTCTAGGTTCAGTGATCAAATATTGTTTTCAGCACCTATTATGTGCCAGTCTTTGGGTCATCCCCTAAAGATGTAGCAATGACCTAACAGACACAGCCATGCCTCCACAGGACTTCCTACCTCACTCTGCCTTACCTCACACTTAACCAGAGGTTAACTAGAATTTCTACTTTTACACGCAGATATGTTATCTGCACAATATACAATGATAAAAGTATACTTGGCTAATAAAATACTGAAATATTTTTGTTCCACTTGATAAATACCTTCTTCCTAAGTTGCTCCGATATCCCACCACAGCCCACTCTTCTCCCAGAACCTCCAAAACATCACCATGGTTCATCAGCTGGAGGGGCAACCCAGCCCCAGCAGGAGGCTCTCAGGGCCCCATTACAGTCCATGACCCACCTGCTTGGTGGGTACCCATGCCACTGCTCATAGCACTGACAGAAGTTAACATACAAAATGTGTCTTCCCTTTTTAAACAAGCTTTAAACTCATTCTTTTCTGGTTGACTGCCAGTTCTCTTTAGAAACAGTGGGTCTTTGTTTAAAAAAAAAAAAAAAGAATAAAAATCAGACATACATTGTGACAATCAGCAAACTGTCAGAGCACAGCCCGTTGATGCAAGGGACATCATGCCAAGAGAGGACTAAATTACCTCCTCCTCCCCTGCTGCCTACTTCAGCTCCTACCAATGGGCACCTTCAGAGCAGAGGCTTCAATGAACTCAGCAGCCAAAGTGACCTTGTCACCTCCTCAGGACTTCCATAGGCCACAGAAGTACAAATGACACCCCATTCACCCATGTGATACCTCAGTCAGTGTGAAATCCCTGTACCTGTCCAGGAGCCAGAAGAGATTAAGACTTGCCCTGACAGACATTTGCACAAGGCAGTCTCGACAGCAGAAAGGGCCTCTATCTTAATCCTTTGTTCTCAGCTCTGGGATGCTCCTTAGTATCATTCACAGGAGGTTTTTAAAACACAGAGTTCAAGTGCCAGCCAGTTAGGTCTATCCACTCATCCAATGAGGCTCACTACAACTTGGAGAGCTCCAGTTCCACAAATCACTTCCATGGGCCAGTTACATCGATTTCTAAGGTTTCACTTCCCTACACACAAATCTGCATCCCTGAGAAGGTCCAGACCTCATTCTGGCTCTGAGGAAATCACCTTGCCCATATGCAAATACAGCAGATTGCACCAGAAGAGGAGAGTTCTTCTACCAGGGGACAATGGGTTCTAGAATTTCACTCACATACATTGTGGCTAGACAGTGGGTGCAAGAAAGATAGGTATTCAATTCTTAATCTGAGACTGCAAGTTTTAACAGCATCATTAAGTACTGCCTCCAAGGATTTCAGAGAGAAGGAGAAATGCTAACTGCTAACTAAAATGATAAAATATTTATGGCCAATATAAAATTAAATGCTTAAAAGTTGACTTCTAAAGATAGTATCACACAAAAGGGAAAAATAATATAAATGAGCTTTTGCTTATTTGTTGGTTTGTTTTGCAAAATACTCCATCCTCAAATGAGTAAAGAGGTCCTTGTCCGTACACACTAGGAAGCCCAATGACCCAGCAGGGAGGGCAGTGGTGACAGAGAGAAACAGCCTTAGGAGGCAAGTCCTTCAGATGCTCCTTCCTGGCATGGATCCGGAAATCAAGCCTGTCCCAGGAGGCTGCCATATTGGCCAGGGACCAGGCCATTGAGCCCTGAATCTGCAAAGGTTCCCTTTCTAAAGAAGGGTCACATTTACTGAGTTTCAGACCAAAATAAATAATAAATAAATAAAATTAAAAAAAAAAAAAACTAAGGTGCCAGAAGGTAAAGGAGCCAATCCTATGGGTGAATGTCTTTTTATGGCAAAAAAAAAAAAAAAAAAAATGTCACTCTCAACACCTGGGGAGTTCAGTAAAAAGAAAACAAAACAGACATGCCTCCAAGGCAGGCAGAGGCTTGAGACTTTTGGTTAAACCAAGCTGCCATTAAATGTGTAGATTTTGTTTGTCTCCCAAATCTTGCCACCAAGTAAAGAAATAAGTTGATGCAAATGTCTCAGGTTAGGTCCTAAATGTGTTACAGGTCATCGTCCACACTGCTGCTGCTAAGAAGAGCCCGGAGGACACAAGCCCTTCCACCACCTCTTCCAGCAAGACCAGCGCCTTTGCAGCAGAACCACTGAGCGGGCACTACAGCAGGCCCTGGGCACAACTGGGGAAAGGACAGGAAAACAAATCATTTGAGAGCCAAAGACGAATCCAAAGCACCAGAGTTCAAAACAGGCAGAGCCCATTCCCACCCATCTCAGTCACTCTAAGCCTGAAAATGAGGCAAGAATACAACAGAGACTCAGAACTTCTAATTTTCTCAGTTAAAATCAAGACATGTCCTTCCTCCCTTCAATAAAAGCAAGATTTAAAGATTTGCATGTCCAGGGGCCCTAGAAACTAAGAAGAGAGGTAAATGTCACTTCCAGGGCTTTGGCATATCAGCCAGCATTTTTTCCAAAACTTAATAGTCATGTGACTTCAGCAGATAGAGCCTCTAGGTTTCAACTGCCTGGATAGAAAAGAAAGAAACAAAGAAACAAAGAAATGAAAGAAAGAAAGAAAGAAAGAAAGAAAGAAAGAAAGAAGGGAGGGAGGGAGGGAGGGAGGGAGGGAAGGAGGGAAGGAAGGAAGGAAGGAAGGAAGGAAGGAAGGAAGGAAGGGGGCAAAAGTGATTACTTGAAAGGCAAAGGTTTGAAATTGCTGGCCACTTGGGCCTCACAATGCATGACTATCAGAACTAACCAGGAATAGAAGTTATTTAAGTAAAAGACACACCCCTACCCCTCACAAGTTGTCATTAAATTCTATTTACAATGTACCATGGCATCCACAATTAAAGAAATCCTATTGCCTGTAGAACTGTGGTTCTCAAAGTCCAGGGACCAACAAGCAGCATTGGAGCACCTGGTAGAGAGGCAGTTCCTTGAGCTCACTATAGACCAATGGGCTCAAGACCCCAGCAAACTAATAATGAACCAATCCTGTGATCTGATGTATGCTACCGCAACTCATATAGCAAACAAATGGCTTCTAATGGATTTGTTGCAAATATAAGACATAGCTGCAAGCATGTCTGCCCCAGAGTTCTAGAACCTTTGTTTCAAATGGGCAGCATCTGTTCAGAAAGAGAAGAAAACCTCCCAGGGGCCACTTGTCTGCTCTCACCATGAGGCCTTTGCCCTGGACATTCCCTCTGCCTAGGACACCGGCCCTCTGCCCTCTCCCATGCAGGGCTTGGCTCTGATATCACTGATTCTATGAGGCCTGTTCTGGACCCGGCCTCCTCTTCCTGTACTATACTATTCTCAAAGTTATTATGTCATTCTGAAGAAGTAACTTACCTATTCCCTTACCTATTCCTACAGTGTATTCTGGATGTCTCCCTCATAGTAAGCAAGTTTCCTTGATATGGTCTGTTGTACCCAATTCATACTAGGCTCTCATACATAATCAGTGAATGAATAAATGAATCAAGTAGATTCCACAGCCAACCTCAGGGTTCATAACCTTTGTTTATTTCTGCAAAAACTCAAGCCAGAGGCTGACAATATAAAACAGAAAAAGTTTCCATCTCCCAAGGAAGGTCCCAGGGCTGATTCCCACTCTTTCTCCTTCTGAAGACATCCAGATGGTTGACGACCTTGTTTGGCAACCAACATTCAGGAACCAGTAAGTGGTTGCCACGACCACGCTGCGACCCCTTAGAGAACAGGTAGGGTGTAGAAATGTCCACTATCAATTAGTACACCACCCACATGGCAATACTTCCTCTCAAAGCCTTCTCCAGTGGTTAAGAGTTAAGATTATTAATTAAATTGCACAACTACCTGGGGTACAGAAATCTCATTCCATTAGCTTAAAGTGGGAAATATGAAATTGTGCCAAACACCAAGGTCTCTTCTTGGGTAGTTTAATGTGGTGATTTGGAAGTAGGGCCCCCAGTCTTTCATAACTGGTTTCTTTTTTATTATTTTCCTGGGAATTTTCAGTCTAGACCTTTTTCTGTAAAATTGCTCTACACAGATAAATAGGTTTAAGACCACAAGAGAGTAAAAGTGAATTTGACTATTAAAAAAATCATTAGATCATTTTTAAATGTTTCCACACAACCTTCCAACTCTCCCATGTCCTCTTAATGATCATACTACACAGAAGCAAATTTCCCAAAAGGTATTTTAGCTTGGAAATTGAAATCTTGTGGAAAACCAAGCTAAAGGGGCTGGAGGGATAACTCCGTGGTTAAACTGTTTGCCTAGCAAGCACAAGGCCCTCAATTCAGTTCCCCAGCACCACATAAGCTAGGCATGGCAGCACATACCTGTAATCCCAGCATTCTGGAGGCTGAGACAGGAGGATTGCCCTGAGTTTAAGGCTGGCCTGTGCTACACAGTGAGCTCAGGACTAGCCTGGACTACAGAGTGAGACCCTGTCTCAAAAAAAAAAAAAAAAAAAAAAAAAAAGACCAAGCTTGTCTTTCAAAGATGGAGGAGAGAAAGAGAGGAGATGAGATGGGAAGGTAAGTAATGGGACACCAAAGTGGAGGGAAAGAAGAGTGACTAATGAAACGATGTGTAGGAAAGTAACCGCTAACTACAAAGCACTAGGCTAGCAATTCTACAATTCTTTGCTCTCAGGACCTCGTTACAGTCATAAAACCTTGAGGACCCCAAAGGGAGTTTGGTTATGTGGTCTATGTCTCATTAGTTGCCAAATGAAACCAAAGATTGTAAAAAAATACTCCTTCTTTAAAACTACATTAATAATTTCATTACACTGGAGGCTGAAGAAATGGCTCAGCAGTTAAAGCACTTGCCTAGCAAGTGCCAAGACAAGCCCTAAGTACCCGAGTTCGGTTCCCCAGCACCACATAAGTTGGGCATAGTGGTGCAGGCCTGTAATTCCAGCACTCAGAAGGCTGAGGCAGGAGGATTGCTATGAGTCCAAGGCCAGCCTGGGCTCCATAGTGAGTTCAGGACCAGCCTGAGCTACAGAGCAAGACCCTGTCTTGAGTAACATAAGTAACACATCTTGTAAAAAATATTTTTTCTAAAGCAAAATATAAAAAAATTATGAGAAGAATGGTGGTAATTCACACTTTGGTAAGTTTCCTGATGTCAAGCTTAATAACCAGGCTCTAGAATCTATTTCTGCATTAAATGTGCTATGATATCATAGATTCCCATGGCCTTTGGACAATCCTACTCGGTTTTGTGAGAAAACAATAGATGGAAATGGAAACTCTTGATTGATTGTGACTCTACCACAAGGAGTTCCACTTCATAACAGGTCAATATTTGTACTAAAATTTCTATTATAAGAGCCAATGTACCTGAGCCTGAAGGAACAGAACTGTAACCTCAGCAATCTGAAAGGCTGAGGCAGGAGAACTGCCAAGTTCAAACTCAGCCTGGTGCAACTTAACAACTTAGTGAGATCTTGTCTCACAACCAAAAGTACAAATGGTCTGGAGACATCCACATGTAGAAGAATGAATATAGCCACACACCTATCACCATGCACCAAAATCAAATCAAAGTGGATCAAAGACCTAGACATTAAAAATGAAACGCTAAACTTTCTAAAAGACAAATTAGGCAAATTCCTAAAAGACATAGGGGTAGGTAAAGACTTTCTTGACAAGACACCAAGAGCAAAAGAAATTATCCCCATTATCAACAAATGGGATCTTGTCAAATTAAAAAGTTTCTACACAGCAAAGGAAACTATTAACATTGTAAAAAGAGAACCAACAGAGTGGGAAAAACTATTTACCACCAACATCTCAGAAAAGAAGCTTATAACTAGAATATACAAGGAGCTGAAGAAAAGTAAGCCTACCAAAATAAAGGATCCTCTTGAAAAGTGGGCAAATGAAATGAACAGATAGTTTACTCATGAAGAAATGCAAAAGGCCAATAGATACATGAAAAGATGTTCAACATCTCCAGCCATAAGAGAAATGCAAATCAAAACAACGCTAAGATTCCATCTCACCCCAGTGAGAATGGCCTATATCAACAAGTCAAGCAGTAATCAGTGCTGGCGAGGCTGCGGGGAGAAAGGAATCCTCCTGCACTGCTGGTGGGAGTGTAAATTTGTACAACCCCTTTGGAAGAGCTCTCAAAAGACCAGAAATAAATGCCCCCTTCAATCCAGCGACACCCTCCTGGGAATATATCCAAAAGAGGTTAAAACAACATAAAACAGAGATATTTGTGTACCCATGTTTATAGCTGCACAACTAACAATAGCTAAAATATGGAAGTCACCAAAATACCCATCAACAGACCAATGGATACACAAACTGTGGTATTTATACACAATGGAATACTATGCATCTATAAAGTCCAACAGCGTGGGAGCTTTTAGGGGCAAATGGAAGAAACTTGAGAACATCATGCTTAGTGAAGTGAGTCAGAAGCAGAAGGTGAAACATCGAATGGTCTCTCTGGTATGAGAGACCCAGAACACAACTCTTATGTAACTTAAAACGAAAAACAAAGTGAAACAGAGGGGTACGGCGGGGAAGGAGGGAGGATGTGGAGGGTAGGGGGAGGACAAAAGGACAGAGGGCAGTCCTTGTCACCTTGACAAGATACGTAGGTGCACAAAATGCTAAACTTTATCGTAAACCTTAAATTTTGCACCTATATATATCAATAAAATGGGAGGGGGGAGAAAAAAGATATATTTAGAGAAAAAAAGGATGACAAAGAAAATGGGGGGAAAAAAGGAGCCAATATATCTACTTTCTTTACAACAAGCAAACAAAAAACTAGTACAGAAGACTAGAAAAATTCCTCAATCGCTCCATCCCCATTACAACCCTACACCCCAGAGGTAACAAATCTGTTTCTCCCTTTAGCTCTTTAAGTGGTTTTCCTTATTACTCTAATGCATTTATATCTGTTTCTTGATTTATCTATTTAAAAATATTCACTCTCGCTAGGGAAGACTCACCTAGATCTTCCTGCACTTTTATTTCTATGCTCCAACATGCTTAATAAATTTACATTATTTAACATTTAACATTAGAGTATAACTTAACAAATTCCAATACTAAGGCAATGAGTAATTTGTGTGTGTGTGTGTGTGTGTGTGTGTACAAGCATAATGAGAGAAATTATAATTACAGTCCTCATTTCAGTAACTGGTCACATGGTCATACCTGGTATTTATAACTACGTTCTATGACCCATTCTGTATTTCCTTGGCCCTCAGCAAGTACCTCAGCAGGTCTTGGTTCTTTCCCTGGTAGGGTGACCCGTACCTTCATTCCTGAAGGTTCTGGGCCATTTGTCATCTTACCTGGATTGGGTTGTGTCAGTTTCCCATTAACTTTAATAACAGGACATGGTAAGATTAGGAGGAGCCCTAAAGGATCTCCTGCAGTCCAAACATAGTCCTCCTTGCCTCCACTCTGGAGTATTAGTCCAACTTCCCCTCGGTAGTCTGAATCAATCACCCCTGCTAACACTGTAACTCCCTCTTTTGCTCACTGGTTCAGTGGCATGAGGAGGCCAAAATGACCATGGGAAAGTCTCAACTTCCAGTTTAGTGGAATTGTTGCTGTGCCTCCTAGTACAAGCCTTCCCCCTTCTGGACCTAAGACTTCTAGACCAGCAGAGCATGAAGTTGCAGGGACAGGAAGCAGAAATTTTACTAATAGGTCACTGTGGGTGATGGTGAGTGGTACCATCCCTATCTTCACCCCTTGATTCCTGGACCCATGAATCCTGGTTATGGGAGAGACAGTACCATATATCTGTTGCTAATTCAGAGCATACACAGCCTTCTGAAGACCTTGCCCCAACCCTGCAAGGTATTACCATCTAGCTGGCACTGTAATTGTGTCTTCTGAAGGCCATTCCACCATTCTGTCATTACAGCGGTTTCTGGAAGATGGGGAACATAATAAGACTAGTGAATTCCATAGGCATGAGCCCACTGCTGCACGTCTTTAGCCATAAAATGTGTTACCTGGCCAGATGCAATGCTGTGCGGGATACCATGACGATGGATGAGGCATTCAGTAAGTCCATGAATGGAAGTTCTGGCAGAAGCATCATGTGCAGAAAAGGCAAATCCATAGCCTGAGTATAAACAAGTATCTATCTTGGTAAGGACAAACACTGTCCTTTCCATGGTGGAAGTGGCCCAATATAATCAACCTGCCACTAAGTTTCAGGCTGCTCACCCTGAGAAATGGTGCCATATCGGGGACCCAGTGTGGGTCTCTTCCGTTGGCAGAGTGGGGATTCAGCAGTGGCTGTAGCCAGGTCGGCCTTTGTGAGGGATGTCCATGCTGTTGAGCCCATGCATAACCTCCATTCCTACCACAATTGGCCACTCTGTTCATGGGCCTATTGGCTGATAATAGGGGTAGCCAAGGAAAGAGAGTGACTGCTCTCGACAGAATGAGTCATCCTGTCCACTTGATTGTGAAAGTCTCTTCTGCTGAGGTTACTTTTTGTTGAGCATTTACATGGGACATAAATATTTTACATCCTCCACCCATGTACCATATACTTTGACCCCAAATATCTTTCTCTAAACCCTAATCCAGCTGTGATTCCTGACTGCCTCAAGTTGACATAATCTCTCCAACAACCACAGGTAACCACTTACATTTATTGGTGGAGGACTCTGCAGATTCATCTAGGTTGCTCATGTACATTTCTTTCATAGTTAGGAAGGTTTATTTGCTGTGGACACAAGGACAGACTGTAGTCTGTAAGTGGAGCAATCCTCCTTGCTAATATGTAATCAAGAGATAGACAAGTAGATTTGTAATTCCTAATACCTTCAAAGAAAAATAGGGTACTTTCCCTCCTAGTCTGAGATTCTGACTTTCCTCTTTATCTTCTGACTCTTCCTCAGGATTTCCTACTTATCTGCTGGTTCTACTCCAGATATTGCTCTGCACTGCTCTTTGGCCCCTATTTCATGTCTTGGGCTGACCTTTATCAAATCTTTCATAAATTCCGAAAACAACCATTAGAATTCAAATTGCACTATACACATCCTATAAAGGAAAGAGCTACTTAGCCAAACTGACCTGAAGACATCTTTCTGGTCAACCACCTGCCAGCTACCTCAATGCTTACTCTGATTTCCCATGTGTAGCAGTCCCAGGCCTGGAGTCTACCTCAGGTTTCCTTCCTGGGACACAATTCGTCTGAGTTCTAGGCTGGTTTCCTACTGTATGTTGTACTCTCGAAATAATGAACAGAATATCCATCTACTTTCCACCCCGGAGAAATTTCTCCTGCCTCTATGCATAGCACTGCATCCTATTTTTGAGGCTGTCATGGGTTCTTTGTTTTTCTATATATCATTAGCTGTCATTTCAGTGGGATCTAGGAAAGCAAATGAATGCCTTCAATGTAGGTAAATAAATATATTCATTTTCTGTCTTCTTGAATCAGAAACCTTATGACATGTCTAGTAATATAAATCAGTCAAATCAGTTTATTTCCTTTTTAAAACAATGAAAAGAGTTTCAGAGTGTTTTGGAAGCCTTTCTAATATGAAGGAGGGGGTCAAGAAAAAAATTAATGTACTATTTTTTAAAATTAAATCTAGACTTAAATGCATGAAGTCCAATGTAGTTTTCTCTATAAAAAAGAATCAATTTCTGTATTGACTTTTTATTCTCTTCAAAGCCATAAATTTAGTCTAGGTTACTTCTAGGTAAAGTCAGTCACTTCTGGATAAAACTGACCATTTCCAGCTTAACTTGACTTTGGTCAATGAGATATTACACCACTGTCATCCTTCTTGCCAGGTTCTCTCTAGTTACGGTGATCCGAGCATTAGGGGACAGGCTGCCATCCTTGACCCCCATTACCTGCCCTTTACCACATGACCTTGGGTCATTCACCTTTATCCCCATCAAGTCTTTCAGTGATAGTCATGGTCCTCATGCTGGCCCAAGCACTGGGTGTATCTTACAACTGGTGATATCTTAAATCCTATAAACTGAATGTTTCTGTCTCGTTCAAATATCAAAGCCTTAATCTCCTAAGAGATGGTAGTGAGAGGAAGGGCCTTTGGAAGAAGTTGTAATGGGTTTCGATGAATCATAGGTGGGGCCCCATGATGGGATTAGCGCCCTTATAAGAAGGAGGAAAACCCAGAGCATGCACTTGTCTCTATCTCTCCTTCTGCAGTGATACCACGAGAAGGTGGCAAGCCAGCAAGAGGGCCCTCACCAGAACCCAAATGTGCTGGCGGCCTGATCTTACATTTTCAGCCTGTAGACTATGAGAAATAAAAGTATTTTTGCTAAATAAATATAAGCTACCCTGTCTGTAATATTTTGGTACAGCAACCTGAATAAACTACAATATTAAGTGTGATGAAATGTGGCAGCTCTAATCTGTTGTTTATGGCATAACTTTTGCCATGTGGGTTAGTTTGTGAGGGCTGCTATAAACTGGGTGGCTCATGAAATTTATGCCCTAGACTTCAAAAGGCTAAAGTTTAATAAACATATTGGTAAGGTTGGCTCCTTTTGAGAGCTAAAGGAAGGATCTGTTCCATGTGATTTTCCTTGGCTTACTTGTTTTCCCAATGTCTCCTCACACTGCCCTCCCCTTACCAGTGTCTCGGTGTCCAAATTTCTAACTTTCCTAAGAATACTAGTCATCAGATTACATCCCATCTATTGACTCCATTTTAATTTGATTACCATTGTAAAGACACAATCTCCCAACAAGTTCACTTTCTAAGGTACTGGAGGTTAAGATTTCAACATCTGAACTTTGAACAATTCAAGCTGTACACTTCCATTGTTTTCAAAGATTTCCTTTTGATATTCCAACTCAAAATCATACAAGTGAAAAATCTTGCTTCTGACATAAATGTTTAAATATAGATATTTGAAATCTTGACAAGAACTTTAAACGTTCCTAGCAATGAATTGATAACAGAATAATGGAAATGCTGCAGAGAAACTTTAAGGGATGGGGATAAAGAATCTCTGTTAATATTTCAAAATCTCATTCAGCTTCTTTAAATCAGCCCAACATGCCAAATTTCCTGGGTCAAACCAGTTTTAATTCCTTACTTATAGAAAATGTTTCATGTGCTACTCAAACTTCTCTACTGAAGTATTTCCTGACAGCAGCGAAGTGGAAAGACACCCAGGAATTTTAAAGACATAACTCAAAGGAGTTTATGAGAAACAAAAAATGTTTAAATCTTGTTAATCTTTAAATGCCACATGAATTTTATATTGCCCTCCTTCAAATTCCTAACGCATACGTGGCAATAGCTTTTATGAGGAAGAAAAATGCAAAACAACCCTGTTCCCCAGTTTCAAGAAACATCCAGGAAGATGCATGCAGTTTATCCTGTGATTTCATGTGCCCCTGGACTGATGCCTCGTGTCTGGGGAGTACAGCAGTCAGGGGAGGAAACAGGAAGTTCCACAGATAAAGGGGGTTTGTTTGTTTTCAGCAGAGAAGGATCTTCATTTTGACACCGCCGGGAAGCTGGTCCTTTTCCACGCAAAGGACAGTATTTCCTGAAGAGCAGATCCACGCTCCGCCCAGATGATAGGCAGAACGCAAGGCAGAGGGCAAAGGCACACCACCAAAATAAGCAATGGAGCCCCACTTGAGTGAGGATATGCCTACTGCAAGCGAAGGACGAAGGACGGAGCCAAGGGCAAAGGGACAGAGTTCAGGGAGGAGGAGAAAACACAACCCCAGCGCAGAGCAAGGAAGTGAGTGGGCATGTGAGGTATGCGCAGGAAGGTGAAAGAGAAGAGACAGAGGAAGGGGATGTGCTGACTAGGATTTGCGCCAGGCCAGCACAGTCCGAGCTGATGGCCAGACAGCTGAACATGAATACAGCAGAGCCAGCCAAAAATGGCCACACCCTGAGCTTTGAAGAGCGCCTGGAACTGCCACAAGAAATAGCTTCCTCCACGGTGAGTCTTGTATACCATTCTGCCCTCCATCTCCACTGTCTGTGGCATTGTGGCCCCAACTTAAGTGAAGCTTCTAGGCACTGGGGGAGCTGAAGCTGCCCAGTGGTTTCCAAAATTCACTCTAAATTCTATGAATAGATAATAGATTTAGGTCTAGAAATTATTAACCGACCCTCAAATTAATGCAATTCAACGCCAAGCATTCTCTATCAAATTTAATAAGTTATTCAGTATCAATTCTGCTGAGTGCCCTGAGCAGGGTCCCTGCAAAGCTCTGTTCAGAAAGGTCCTTTTCTGTTCACTGATTTTTTTTTTTTTCTTGTTCTATAGCCCAGGCTGGTCCTAAACTCACCATGTATCCCAGGATAACCTTGGACTCATGGCAATGCTCCTGCCTCAGCCTCCTGAGTGTTGGGATTAAAGGTGTGCACCACCACTCCCAGCTTTATGTGGTGCTGGGGAATGGAACTCAGGGCCTTGTGCTTGCTAGGTAAACGCTTTAACCACTGTAACACTCCTCCATTCCATTTTCTTATCTTTACCTTGCTCACATAAAGATGGCAAAGAAAGTGGGGAAAAGTCACACATCTGTGCTTCTGGGCCTGCAATTGCACAAAGATCCTATCCTGCTGGTGATGGGAAGCCCCACAAAACAGCAAGGCCAAGAGAAAAAGAACTATAGCTTTACAAATAAGTCCTAAAGTAATCCTTGAACTCATGGCTGGTCACATGAAAACCTAGCCATCATTGCCAATGCAAAGAAGGAAAACTGAACCTCTACTCTCCCACTTAGAACAGGAATAATGCTCAGTTTGCAAACTTGGGTATGTTCGGAATGCAACTTTACTGCCTTCTAATTATCTAATTAATCTTTAAATACTCCATTTGACAGAGATTCATTCCATGTAACTCAATGTCTTTCCTCCAGCTCCAGCTCCCCAGAGTTAAATCTAAATCCACCCTGCTCAGTAAGTGCCAAGACTTCAGAGCTTCACCTAAATCCAGGTAAGCCAGGCAAGATCAAAGAAATAAAAATAAGTAGAAAGGAAATAAGGAAATCATAGTTCTAAAGCATGACCAAAGCTTTCCAATGTTACCTATAGCTGTACTCTGTAGCTTGACTCCATGGCCTTGTTTGATTTTCCTTCCAGTCCTATCATACTAGGACAGCAATCTGACCTTAAGATTAAAAAACAGAGTCAAAGGATTCAAAGAATATTTTTAGGCAAAACATCTTAGACCACCCATTTTAAGAGATACCTCCAAGACCTCATATAGATTCACAAGTACCTTACCCTCCAGTTCCTGTGCTTCCTTTATCAGGGTGTAATTCTTGGATTCTGCTTAACAAATTTGTGTATGCCTGTCACTGACATATTCTGAAGTTTTTTTTTTTTTTTTTTGTGATAAGAATCATCAAGTCTGTTCTGTAGGGAGACAAGCAAGGTCCTTGTCTTCCCTTTGGATCCCATCTGGTGACATGAGGGCTTGGGTTGGCTCTGCTCTTGGGCCCTCCAAACTGCAAGAGAATTGCAGAGTCACTGACTTCAGGATCCAGTCAGGATGTACAGCATCGCCTGCCTCCCCAGGGACACAAATATCTGCCTCTCCTTTCTGCCTTCTGTTCTCCTGTGTCCTCACCAAGGGCACCATCACTGCATTGGGAAGGAGCTGAAAAGGTACTGGTAAGTCAGGTCTCCTCTCACCAGGCATGCTTCTAAATCTGTTGTCTATGTACCAAGTCCTTTGGTGACTCCATGAGGACCAGGCCTTGGGAAATCAAACATCAGGCACTGATTTTTAGATTGTGCTATGTCACTTGTCCCCTAGACAATGAATACAGTGGCTGCCCAGATGAATGGATGTGCCATAACTAAAAGAAACAGGGAAACAAAAATGTTAATAAACAACCAAAAATAGTATCTAGACACAGTCCCCAAGGTTTTTCAGCTAAGCTACCTACACAACCATGGTACATCTGTGGCCTTTCATGCTTCATCCCTTTTGGACCTTTTCCATGTATATCCATTGGGCAAACACCAATACTTAGATGTTGTAAGGACTGGTTGCACAGAGACTGGGGGACTGGGCAAGCCAAGCTTTGGCTGGTCACGTTGAGGTGAAATGGCATGCAGTTCAAGGAACGGCAAGTAACAGAATGTAGTGAAGACACAGGGAACAAGTCTCTCATTTATGTTTTTAGAAAGGCTGTACATGGACCCAGGCACACATGTTTTCTCCATATGCTCTATATAGTTTAAATTATTTCTGTTGAGAAAGTATCTATGTTCTGTTTCAAAAAAAAAAAAAAAAGAAATGTGGGGAGTATATGGAAAAAAAGCAGCAGAAGGAGAAGATACACTTCATTAAGGGTTCAATCTTTATTATGAAGTCAGTAAAGCAGACCCAATGTAAGACTTCTACTTAGCATCTCCTGATTATTAAATCAAAACATTCTTACTGTAGAAAATTTGGAAAATAAAAACAAATACAAAAATAAATTTAAAATCACCAATAGTCCCCCAACAGATGATCAGCGTGACATTTTGGTAGAGTTCCTACTGATTTTAATATATATAAAGTGAGGTATTATAAAAAAATAAAGTGAATACTTAACTTTTAATTATTACAATAAGTGACACGTACGTGCCATTAGTCCCCCTCAAAATATTCCCTCTCACTTTAAACACACTTATGTTATCACTCCTGCCACTTTCTGAAACAGTGCTGGAAGTCTTCTTCCTGGAGTTGTTTTTAGTTGGGTTATAGTGCCTGCCCTGATGTCCTGAATCACTTCAAAAGGTTTCTGGTCAGTTTCACTTTGAGAAAGAGACAGCAAAGAGGAGTAGACAGAGAGAGATTTGGCCAATAAGGTAGAGGAGGATACACAGTAATTTTTTTATGATCCTGCCTTTTCTTTGGGTGGCACTCGGCTGTAGCATTTATGGTATTTTTGATCAGACCTTGTAAAGACACGCTTGGAAGAGAAGGTCCAAAAGGCTTCAGAAAGTGACAAAAACAATGGGATTATGGTGTTTGAAGAAAGGGGAGAATTTTGAGGGGAATTAATGGTAATTTGTCCTTTATTGTAATAAACATTTTTAATTTAAACATCTACTATATATTCTGGTCATCTCTTGTACATGAATATTTTAAATTACATAGAGGTAATTTGTGGGAGTAATTCAATTTTGCTTTTGTATAACTTTAATTTTCATTGTTTTCCTGCTTACAAAAGTAATGTGTTTTTTATTGTCAAAGAATTCAAGAAGATATCAGAGTATAAAATTTTTCAAAGTTCATGGTTAATAGTTTGGTACATATTTTCCTAAAATTTTCTAATGAAAAATACATTTCTTTAGATCATACTATACAAATCTTCATCAAGTTACTCTTTCTATTCGATAATCAACATCTCCTTGCCACCTGATTCTATCAGTTGAAACAGAACAACGTTAGTCCTCCCACCAGACATATTTTAAACAGGGTATGTCTTATTCCCCAACCCTTGTGCCAGCCAATGGGGGCTAGGAACTGTGATGCACAGCAGGAAGTAAGCAGAGGACCAGTGAGAGGAATTCCACTTGAATACACAGCCACATTACCACCTGAGCTCCACCTCCCGTTAGATCAGAGACACTATTAGATCTCATAAGAGCATGAACCCTATTGTGCATTGCACATGCAAGGGATCTACACACTCCTGAGCACCTAACACCTAACTATCTGAGGTGAAGCTGAGACAGTAATGCCAACACCATCCCTCCACCCTATCCACAGTCCCTGGGGCCAAAAACGTTGCAGTCTACTGCCTTATATAATCAATCTTCTACTGACACATACTTAAAGTATTTCCAATTTCAATATTACAAAAATGTTTTAATGAATATATACTGGAGTGTGAGCATGTGTGTGTGTGTGTGTGTGTGTGTGTGTGTGTGTGTGTGTGTGTACACAAATACTTCCTGGGATACAATTCTAGAAATAGACTCTTAGGTCAAATAGAATGCACATTACAAAATTTAAAGGTGTCATCAAACTCCTCAGAAAATACTGTAGAAACAAAAAAATTTCACCAATATTGCTATAGTTTGGATCTTGAATGTCCCCTAAAGGCCATGCATTAAGGCCTAGTCCACAGGATGGTATTATTGGGGTAATAGACCAATTAGGAGGTGGTGCCTAGTGAACAATTCTTAAGTCATGGGAGCTGTGTCCCTCAAGAGGATTGCAAGGTGGTTTATTCTTTGTTTCCTTGCCATGAGGTGAGCAGTTTTCTCTGCCACATGCTCCCACCATGACCAAAGCAACAAAACCAACTGGTTCTAGAAGAATGCCTGTGAGCAAAATAAAACTTTTCTCTTTATAAATTGATTATTTCAGTTATTTATTACAGTGATAGAAAGTTGACTATAATAAATAGGATGGGTATAAGAGCTCTTTTCACCAATCATTATCAACACTGCATTTTATCAATCTATATATGGCAATCTAAGTGACAATAATATGTTATTATTTTACAAATATTTTCCTCAAGTTACCTTTTGATTTTATTACAATTTTAATTTTGCTTTTCAAAGGAATTTTTGATAATATGCAATCTAGTACACATGGTTCCAAGATTACAAATAAAGTTCACCTATATTTAATTAGGAACCTTTTGTTTTATACTTAAATATGAAATCTATATGTAACTTAGCTTGAAAAAAGTAAAAGTGAAAAACTTCTAGATATTTTTAAATAAAATTATAATAAAGTGTAAGATACATACAGAAAAAGGCACACACAAAACATAAATGTAGAGAATGATCGATTTTCACAAAATAAACTCCCCTATGTACCACATCATCCAGATCAAAAAACAAAACATGACCCACACCCTAGAAGTCCCCTTCACTTCCCCTTAAAAGTCATGGCCTCCCTCAAGTACACATTACCTCAATTTATATGACCAAAGATCAGTGACGCCTCTTCAGTTAACTGGCTTTTCTTTATCGGCACTATGCTTGTGAGATTCACCCTTAGTTGTACTCAGAATTACATATCCCTTATTCTCATTCCTGCATTTATTCCTTGTTCAATACAATCCACTATCTTTGGAAATTTAGGTTGTTCCCTGTGACTGTTAATCATGCTTTGTCAATTTGGATGAATTATGAAATGCCTAGCAGATCAGTAAGGCCCAGTTTTGGGTGTGTCTGTAGATAATTCACATGTAGGCCATCAAACTGATAAAAGAGGACCCAACATAGCATCGACCAAAATACCCATTGTCCACACAGGAAAAAAAAAAAAACAGAAAAGAAGAAAGAAGTGCTCCTACTTTGAAAGAGCTTTAATCTTCTGATGTAAATCTGCAGGTTTTTTCACCCTTCCAACACAAACTCACCACCACTGCCGATTCTACAGTGAGCTTCCAGGCTTTGACCTTGATCTGGCACTGATCCCTGTGTTCTGTGGTTTCCATTTTCTTGTCTGAGCAATCAATGGCTACATGTACAGATGGCAATTGGAATTCCCCTTTCTCTGATCTCAGAGAAAGCAAATTCAGTAAGCCTAACTAATAAATCACCACACATAATTTACATATATTTTTTCTATTAATTCCATTTACCTATACAACTCTAATATATTTCCAGTTTAGGGATATTATTAATAATATGAATAGCAGATACACTATTACATATAAACATATTTCTACTAGGTAAACACCAACGAGAGAAATTTGAGGTAAAAGATGTTGTCATAGTTACTTTTTTGTTGCTGTGACAAAATACCCACCATGCACAAGTTAGGGGAGAAAAAGTTTATTTTAACTCAGTTTTAGAAGGTCTCAGTCACATGGCAAAGGTAGAGGCAGAGGCAGCTCCTCACAGCACTGCAAACAGGAAGCCAAGTCCCAGAAGGAATGGAGGAAGTAGCAGTAACCTTCCAGGTCCTGTCCCAGTGATCTGCCCCTTCCAGGTCCAATTCCACTTCTTCCAGGTCTAAGCCCCTAATCAAATATACACCTAAAAATCTATAATTTACCACAAACCTGTCTTCACCACACATCTATAATCCACCACACACACATAATCCACCCTTCCAGGCCAGGCCCCCATCTCCTAACAGCACATGGTTCCATAGATAATTCATAACATCCAAATACATGAGACTGTAGGGGCGACTTTCTAGATCCAAGCCACAATAGATATGCATGTTCAGCTTTAGAAGATACAGTTTTCCAGAGTAGCTAAGTCAGTATACATTTTCACCAACAAAATATGACGTATCACTATTCCACCTTCTTGTGAACACTTGGTAATGACTGACATTTTTTTAGACAGAGTCTCACGCTATAGCTCAGGCTGGTCCTGATCTGACTATATAGCCCAGGCTGGCCTCAAATTCGCAGCACGCTTCCTGCCTCAGTTTCCTGAGTGCTAGGGTTACAGGGATATGCCACCATGCCCAGCTTATGTGGTGCTGGGAAATCAAATCCAGGGTCTTGTGCTTCCTAGGCAGGCGCTTTAATCACTGAGCTACACTGGTAGCTCCCTGGCTGACTTTCTCATTGCAGCCATTCTAGTGGATATGTGGAGATGGAGTTTTAATTTGCATTTCTCTGGGAACTCATGGTATTGAATAACTTTTAGTTTACTTATGGGCCATTTGAATAGTGTCTGTGTGAAGTGTTCGTTCAAGTTTTTCATCTATTTTCTATGTGTTTACTTGTCTTTTATTGGCTTTTAGGGGTTCATTAGAGTATCTTCTACTCCTCTATGATTTCCCCTTTTATTCTTTAAATGACATTTTTGATGATCAGAAGTTCGTGACTTCATCAATATTTTTCCTCTGCAGTTAGTGCTTTTTGGCCTTAAGTAATGTTTGCCAATTCTAAAATTATACATATATTCTCTTATACAGATATTTCCTTTTAAGAGACTTATGTCTTATTTATCATGTATCCATTGACAATGCAGCTGAAGGTGATTTTTTGAATAGTTTGGGAAGACATCAAGATTGATTTCTTGCCATATGAACATTAAATTGAACCAGTTTTATTTATTGAAAAGACATTCTTTCTTTAATGCATTCTACTGTTACCCTGTTGTAAATCTGGTGATCATATGAGGATCTCTTTCTAAACACTTTGTTCTCTTTCATTAGGCTGAAGGAAATGAGAATATGTCACCCTTCGATGTGCCTCTTTAACATAAAAATTACCTTTTAGCCAAAGGCAATTAAGAAGCAATAAACAGAAGGAAATCTCTCCTAATTCCCCACTTTTGTACCTAAAGGCAGGATATAAATTCTCCTTTGCTTGAGAGAGCTGTGGTCTTGCATAAGACAGAAACAGCACCAGTGGAATCTGAAAACAAATCTTATCCCATAGTTTTCTCCCATATGCTAATTTCTCGTTAGTTTTCCTCCCTTGGAAGTCTAAAATACTTTTCCTTGTTCTTTCATTTCTCTACATTTACAAATTAATTGCTCTTTGTTGAAGACGCTATACAATCCATCGTTCTGAGCCATTGCTCTAAGTTACTTTTCATTGATGTTTCTCTCATGTGCGCTGCACACATTAGTAAATTTGTTTCTTTTTCTCTTATTAATCTGCATTTTGTTATAGAGGTTCATCCCAATAAGACATCATGTGGGTAGAGGAAAGACCATGGTTTCTCCTTGACGGGGCAGTTTGTCTATTCCAGCACACATGCTCAACTCACTTGACTATTACAGCTTTATAGAAATCTGATGCATAAGTTCTTCCATTATTCTTATTCTCCACGACTGACTTAGCTAATCTTAACTCTTGTTCTTTCCATATTGTTTTTATCATCAGTTGATGTCCATTTAAAAAGCCTGCTAGAATTCTAAATGACTTGCATAATTTTAAATTAATTTGGGGAAAGCTGACATCTTTACAATATTGAGTCATCCAGTTTATGAACATGGTATATCTCTTCATCTTGTTAAGACTTCTTTAATTTCTCTCAATATGTCCTATTATTTTCAGTGTAGATATCTTATTCAACTTCATTGTTGTATTCCTACAAATGTTATGTGTTTCTAGGTAGGTCCAGGGATGCAGGTCTGTAATTGCAGCACTTTGGAAGGCTGAAGTAGGAGGATCACAAGTTCAAGGCCAGCCTGAGCAACTTAGTGACTTAGCAAGATCTTGCTAAAAGTTAAAAATTTTTTTAAAAAAGGGTTGGGATGTAGCTCAGCATGAAAGCTCTGGGGCTTGATCTGTAGTACCAATAAATAAATAAATAAATAAATAAATAAATTTTCTTTATAGTATATACAGCATACTTATTTTTAAATTTTGCTTTGTTTTAGAGACAAGCCCTTACTATATTGCCAAGCTAGTCTTGAGCTCATGAGCTTGTGATCCTTTCAAGTTAGTCTCTGAAGTAACTGGGACTTACAGGCATGCATCATCAAGCCCAACAAAGTACAATTTATTTTTATATATTGAGCTTGTATCCAGAAAACTTGGTAGATTTACTTAATAATTCCAATAGTTTGCCTATGGACTCTTGGATTTCCCCTATACACAATCATGTTGTCTCTTATAATGACAGTTTTCTACTCCACATGCTATTTATTTCTTTCTCTGGCTTTCCTGCAGAAGTTTGAACTTCTAATGCAATTTTCAATAAAAGTGGACCTGAGACATCTCTAGTTATCTCAGAAAGAAGATTCAATATTTCGCCACTAGATATCATATTTTCTTTAAAATTCTTTCAGAACTCATTATCAGATTAAAGAACTTCCCCAGCTTTTGCCAAGACTTCTTAAAATCATGAAACAGTATTGAATTTTCTCACATCCTTATTTTGATTGTATTATTTTCTTCTTTGTTCTATTACTTTGGGAAATAATCCTGATTTGTTCTCAAACACTAAACTGCTCTCAAATTCATCAAATCTGTCCCATTGGTTATTATAAATTAGCCTTTTACATATTAATGGATTCATTTTGATTACATTTTGTTCAGGATTTCTTTAATTAAGGTTCATGAAGGCCTAGTCTTTAATTTACTTTTGTTTTAATGTCCTTACCAAGTTTTGGCTTGATAGTTCGCCTTGAGAATGAGCTGGGATGTGTTCCCTCTTTGGCCTCTCTTGACAAGAGCATTCAAGATTGATATTATTGTTTCTTTTAAATATTTAGAAGACCTTACTAGAGAGACTGTGTCTAGTGTTTAATTTTTGTTTGTTTGTTCTTCTGCTATTTGGTGGGAAAGTCTATAATAATGAATTCAATTCTTTAGCAAATATAGTTCTATCATATTTTCTATTTCTTCTTGTGCAGGGTTTAGTATGTCAAGTTTTTCAAGAAATTTGTTTATTTCATCTAAATTTTCAAATATGTTTATAACAGTTAAGGATATCTTATTAAACGTCTAACCAGTTTCCTTGGCACCACTCATTGGATAATAAAGACCTTACAAACTGATAGGATACACTATTACCATCACATGTAAATTTTATTTAATCAGTCATTTAAAATGTGAGTTGGCTCAAACTATGAACCAGACATTATTCCAGTACTAGGAATATACCATTAGATAGGACAGAAATCCTACTTCATAAAGCTTTCACTTAATGAAGAGAATGGAAAATAAACTAGGTAGGTGTTCTGAAAAAATAAAGTAAGGTAGGATCCTAGGGACTGGGAAAGAAAAGAGAAGAGCTAGTATACAAGCAATTGTTGGAGAAAGCTACTGTGAGAAGGTCCTATCTGATTAGAAATCTGGATGAGGTGAGAGAGCGAGCCATAGACGACGGGAAGGAAGAAGTGCAAAGGCCCCAAGGTGGAAACGCGTCTGTCGTGTTCTAGGAAGGGCAAAGAGACCAGTGTGACTGTAGTAACGTGAAGGGAGGAGGCGGGGTCAGAATACACAGGGTACTGTCGACCACAAAAATAATTTGGGGTATTTTAAATGTAATGGGAAAACATGGGTTTAAAAAATTGGTTTTAAATGAGCAAATAATATAATTTATGCTTTAAAATGCTGCTCTAATATGGGTGTGATAGTGGGAGTCGGGGGATGAGGGAGGGAGTGGGAACCAAAAAGGAGGTGGGGGAGGGATTGTAATGTTGATGCTATATGTACGTGTACAAAATATTCAAGCTCGGTGGAACCACTGTGTATCACAAATATATATATATATATATATATATATATATATATATATATATATATGAAAAAATGTTATTCTAATAATGTTATTCTTATAAATGTTATTCTTATAGTCTACAACAGACTATAAGATGGGAAAAAAAAGTCAGCCAGGAAGCTACTGCAATGATCCAAGCAGGGGACGCTTCCGACTTGGAGTACGCTGGGAACAGTGGAGGTAGGAGACGTGGTCATGTCCAGGTCGTGTTTTGAAAGCGGAGACAACAGACTCGGCAATGGACTAAATGTGGGAGTTATAGGAAAGCAGAGATGATTCAAGGATAATTGCCGGGGTTTGCCCTGAGCACTGAGCAAGTGGTGGTCTGAAACTCCCAGGAAGCAGGTTTGAGTTAAGAAAGGATGGACAACAGGGATGTGGTAGGGAATGTGTTAGGTCTCAGGTCCTCTTAAAAATGTATATATGGGCCTAAATCTTAGAAGAATGATGAAAATGAGAGAGGCAGGGGCTGGAGGAATATCACACCAGTTAAAGCACTTGCCTAGCAAGCACAAGGCCCTAGGTTCAATTCCCCCTGCAACAAATAATCCAGGTATGGTGGAATATTCCTGTAATCCTGGCACTCAGGAGGCTGAGGTAGGAGGATTACCATGAGTTCAAGGCCAGCCTGGGTTTCTGTCTTAGTTACTTTTTCATTATTGTGCCTCAACATTCAACATCCACAACTTAGGGTGGAAAATTTTATTGTAGCTTACAGTTTTAGAAAGTCACAGTCCATTTATATGTGGGCAGCTGGAAAATGGTAGAATCACACGGCAAGGCTGGAGCAAAGTTAGGGCCAGAGCCTGAGCTCCAGCAGCAGAGATCCTCACAGCATGGTGAAACAGGACAGCACACACCCCTCCAGGTCAAGCCCCAAGCACCTGCCCCTTCCAGCCAGGCCCCACCTCCCAACCATACACAGTATCCATAGGAACATGAGGTTTTTGGGGGACACTCTAGATCCAAACCACACAGGCCCTTAGTGAGTTCAGAGCCAGCCTGGACTACAGAGGGAGACCATGTCTCAAAAAGAAGAAAGGAATAAAATGGGAGATACAAACTTGAGAGCCACATGTATTAGACATGTGTCATCACAAGACTGACAAAGTTCATCTAGGAATAAATAAGACATCCAAGGCTTGAGTCTTGGGGTCCCTCACTTTTAGAAGCTGGAAATAAATCCAGAGCAATGATCAGGAAACGTCCTATGAAATGAAACCTCCATCTGCACATCAGCCTGTGATTCAAATCTTCGCTCATTTTCTTCATCTTTCTACTCCAGTACCACTTTTGATTCTTTCATTTTCAAGCAATAAGCCCAACCCACACTGGCTTATAAAGTGAAGCAAAAAACAAATGTGACCCAGATGGCGTCACCTCGAAGCAGTTTCTATTTCTCTAGAGTACTCTCTTCTCTGGAAGGCTCTTCACCTCGGTTCCAGGTAATGTAACAAGATGGGCCTGGGACCAG
Source organism: Ctenodactylus gundi (assembly GCA_004027205.1). NCBI lineage: Eukaryota > Metazoa > Chordata > Mammalia > Rodentia > Ctenodactylidae > Ctenodactylus > Ctenodactylus gundi. The sequence goes on along the minus strand of PVKB01002188.1, from coordinate 269,526 downwards.
AACAGCAAATGCCACTGGGCAGCAAAATCCACCCATGTCCACTCCAACCCTCTACCAATGCCAAACCAATGTAATTGCTTTACCTGCGGATTCATTCCTCATGACTGCCCAGGCTTTCATGTTTATACCACTACTATCCTTTTTCAGAAATCTCCCAGCTATTCATTCATATTCAATTCTTCAAGAATCTCTCTTCTAGTCTGTCTCCTTTTCCTCTGGTCAGACTGTTCTGTGCTTCAAAACATTAAAGGTGTTTTGCCCAGAAAGCACACTCCATCCTTAACTGGAACATTTTCTTCCTTGCACTACTTCAACCTGTAAGTGTGCCTCCCTTCAACACCTAGACCAAGACTTTCTCCATCCATGACAGTGAAGTGTCAGCTCTGTTCTCTTACAGACTGCTACTTAGACCAGTAGCATAATAGCATTTTTAAAAACTGTCCAATTTGTAGAGTATTTTTTCCTATTTGTTATATTCTCGAGTGGACTGGAAGCTCTTTTGTGAAGAGGACTTTGTCCCGTGTTTCCATATATTCTTCTCAGAACATGCCTAATCCTAAACACATAGTTTCTACACTGAAGAAGGATTTTAACAACTGCTTGATTGAGCTACCACCCAAATTTATCACTGCCCTTTTCTTTTGGTAAGGAATGACTAACTAGCAACAGAAGAAAGGCAATAAGAACTAATGTTTGTTATTTATGAAATGGACTCCTCTCTGCAGATAAGCCACCAGCATTGGAAATGGTTGTAAGTACTTAGTGTGTAGTATCCAGCATACTGGGGTTTTGTATTTAGGACCTGTGGATGATTCTAGAATACAGAGATAAAGAAAATGGACATAGCCTGTCCTCATAAAGTTCACAAATTTATTTTCCATTCTTTTCATAGTAGCTTTGGGTTTTTTTTTTTTTAATTTTTGGAAACAGGGTCTCACTCTGAAATCTAGGCTAGCCCTGAACTCACTATATAGCCCAGGCTGTTCTTGAACTCCAGGCAATTCTCCTGCCTCAGCTTCCTAAGTACTGGGATTACAAGTCACCATCCCAATTTATGTGGCATTGGAGAGCTGAACTCAGAGCCTTGTGCTTGCTAGGCAAGCACTGTAACCATCATACCCTTATTCCAACCTCCAAATTCTTAATTTTAATGAAGTCAATGTTCTCAATCTTTTCTAGTTAAAATTAATGTGCTGCATATTATTAAAGAAATCCTTCCTTATGCAGAGATCCTAAAGATTGTTTCATATTATCATTCGGATCTTTATAATTTTTCTTCTCATATTTAAGTTTTTAAATCTCATTAAAATTGATTTTATGTCTTGTGTGAAGTGATAGTCAAGTTATATTTTCCATGTGCATATTAATGAGCCCCAGTACCATCTACTGGAAAGTGCCCCCACTTAATGCCTTCCTTGGATACAGTAAGAGTCCACAGATTCAAACAAGTCTATAGGCCTACCATTTGTCTATTGAATTATTTGTTCACTCAAGAAGCATTCCCATGTTGTGTTGTTATTATCAGTTTATAATAAACTTTATAATAACAGTAAGTCCTCTGACCTAGTTCTTCTTCAAAATGTCTTAGCTATTCTATTTTAATATAGATATGAACATAACCACTTCTATTCTTTGTAGTTTTGCATTTTTATATACTTGCTAGGTTGTACAAATTTAAAAGTGCAATATTTTTTGGCCAAGAAAGAACATTTTATCTCTAGTAATGCTCTTAGCTATAAGACCTACTTTATCTGATATTTTACTTTTTATTTGATAGTATATATTTCTCTCATCATTTGCTTTTCCTTTCATTCTTACTGTAGCGGGATGTTATAAATGGCTCTGCCTCAACTAGCTGGGATATTACATACTCTACCTCTATTCTTATGGTGAGTCTAAAAATCATAACATATAGAGGGAGAAAATGGGAGGGTTGAAAAGGGAGAGGGGAAGAATTTGTAATTTTGCCACACTATGTGTATGAACAAAATGTTCAAGTTCATCGTAAACTTTATGTATTGCACCTATACATACAAATAAAATGGGGGAATCATAACATTTATGGTTATCATTACTTTTTCTTTCCATCCAGATCATATAAAGATTTTAGATTCTTCTTGATTCCTTTTCCACTTTTCTTAATTTCCATGCCATTATTATTATACTTTCAATTCTATATATTTTAACCTGAAAGATATTAAAATTTTTGTTTTATATTTCCTTATTCATCTACATTTACTTTTCTGTACATATTTGCCTTTTATTTAATCCTTCATTCCTTATTTTGCCCCAATTTTTCCCAGTGGAATTACATTCTACCTATAGTATATCAATTAAGATTGTGTTTAGGAGGCAAGCTCACTAACTTGGTGGAAAACTCTACTTTCTTCAAATTGTCTGTGTGTGTGGTGCGGGGGGGGGGGGGATAACTGGAGATCAAGTCCAGTGTCTTCTTCACGCTGAGATAAATTCTTGGTCCATTTTTATTTTTGATTTTGAGATAGGATCTCCCTAAGTTACTTTGTTGCACATGCTGAGCTCAAACTTGGAATCCTCTTGCCCCGGTTTCCCAGAGTGCTGGATTAAAGGCCTGCATCAGCGATCCCAGCTTTCACTTTTTGCTTTATGTGGATATGTCTTTGTTTTTTCATTAGTCATGAAAGGTATTCTCTCTGTTTAGAATTCCGAGCTGTCACCTATAATACTTGAGTTACAGACATCATTCCACTGTCCTCCGGCTTCCATTGTGTGTGTTGAAAAGTAAGTAATTGCTCCTTTTCAAGATGATTTTGCTTACACAGTAGCTGTTAGGATTTTATCTTTGTTTTTGATATTGTCTATGGGCTTGGGGCTTAAATTTTTTCAATTTTGGAAAATTTTCAATCATTATCTTCTTGAGTAGTTGCTTCTTCCCCATTATTTCCCCCCTCCTTTTAGAATTCGAATGAAATGCACTTTAGATCTTCGCATTCTATCCTGTCTTTTCTTCTGCATTTTCTTTTTGTTTCCCTGTTGAGCATTCTATATAACTTACACCTCATTGTACAACTCACTAATCTCCTTTTTATTTTGTATTACATACTATCTATTGAGCAATCCCATTTTTAAATTTGAGTGTTTTATTTTTTATTTCTAGAACTTCTCTTTGATCTCTTTCAAATCTTCCAAGCAACTTTTAACTGCTACTCATTCATTGAAGATATTTACAAACTTGCTTTTATTTTGCTGAACACAATAAGCCTATCTTTTACTTATCTCTATATTTACCAATACATAAAGAATTCATAAGTCTGGTGTTGCTTTTCTTTTTTATCAGTTGTTTCTGTTGTTTTTCTCATCATGTTTGGTTCCTTCGTGTGTCTTACTATTTCTAGTTATGGCTCATCAATCCTGGAAATTTAAAAAGAAGGTGTCTTCCTCCAGAAAGTATTCACCCTTGATTCTTCCAGGTGTCTATTGATATAATTGGTGTGCAGTGGACTAACAACCTAGAACCATCTAACACCAAATCTACTGCTTGAGGTTTTCTGAGTCTGAGGAGATCTAAAGCCATCCACACATGTGGGAAAAGGCTGGCCAACGACCACAAAAACTATCTTTCCACCTTCTTTTTGCTTTGTTCATAACAACACGACCTTTTCTGCAGCCCTTGAGAAATGATGAAACATGGTTTTACTGCAAGTTTTTACCTTTGTCCTGAGTAATTCCAGGTTTCTATGGAGATGGTCTCCTATGATAGTCTCCTCCTTTGACAAGCCATGTGCCTTGACACCTAAACTTTCTGTCCTGTAAGTGTGCCAAAATCAAACTCTATATTAGGACCAACAAATGTTCTCAAGGCAAAAGTAACTTATATGTTCTAGCACTTTATATAGCTCCCCAGATTCACTCTGGGCCATAGATTTTTGGTCTCAAATTCCTTGTAAACATCTCAGTTTTCTAGGGCTTTTATGGAAATCTAAACTATTTTCAACTTTAAAAATATATCCAACATCTTAACATTTCAATGGAACTTGATCTAATTAACTCAGCTTATCACTATCAGAAACAAAACCACACCACTTCGTTTTTAAATTATCATTGAGTGAACTAAGTTTTCTTGGACAGCTATAGTATTCAGCAGCGGTTGGGATATGTTCAGGAAATCTCTACACAAGCTGTTTTCAAAACCTGAAGACTCTCTTCTTCCCTTATCCCACAAATACAAAATTTATAAATTACAAATATTTGCAGTTCCTACAAATATAGCGGCTCTCCTATGTGACCTTTATACTTCCTCTCTTCTTTTGCTCTCTGAACCAAACTACATCATGGAAAATGTCTTCATCTAGCTATACATCCATTTCCTACAGGTGTTGCAAGCAAGGGATATGGCTTTTTCACACCAGGGTATACTTTCCACCTTAGCATACATGAATTTTCTGTTACTTTCTACAATGTGCAGCTTCTGGGCTTTATCACCACCACTGTGCAACTTCTCCTCACCCTTTCCCATATGGCTTCCTCCTGAGGTCAGCTAGTGCAGGCAATTTTGACACATATTTCTAAGTCTATGACTAAATTTCTTTTCTGTTTCTGCTGTGAATAAGGTTTTCAAGGCTCTCCTTGGTTGCTGTATTTTCCTTTCTGCTTTTGGATATCTTCCAGGACAGAAGTGGGAATGTTACCTAATGCAGAAATGTTCATATTCAAAGGTTAAAATCATCCAGAGTCCTCTCTCTCTCTCCCACCAGCCCAATATGCAAAACCTGACTCATCAGAAAGTCCTATCAAATCCACCTTCAAAGCAGATGCAGAACATAGCTACTTCTTGCCACTTCCACCTCTATCTCGGCCCAGGCCACCCCTATATTTTGTCTGGACCACTATATAGTCTCTTAATATCCCTGTGCTCATTTTACCTACTTTGCAATATATTCCCCATACACAAGATACAAGCTAAATCACAATGCCTGAACTCAAAAACTGTCCCGTAGCTTTCCATCTCACTCAGAATAAAATCCAAAGGCTTTAATGTAACCATGAGTTTTACAGTCTCTCCACCTCTTCCTCTCCCATAACTTATTGTACTCTAACCATACTATCATCCTTGCTGTTCATCACACAAATCAATCATACTCCCATCTCAGGGCTTTTGCACTTACTTACTGAACCATCCATGGGGAATGCTCCACCAGGTTGTTTCCTCATGGTTCACTCCTTCTCTCTGCATTTAGATCTCTTCTCAAGTACCACTCTACCAACAGCTTTCTTCAAGCAGCTTTTCTACCACTATCAGTGCCTCATATACCCATTCTTTTTCTTCTCGTCCAGATTGTTTTTTGCCTTACTACTTTACAAACTTTCTATTATTTGCACTTTTGATTAGAGTTGTCTGTTTTTATTCACCAAAAAAAAAATAATAATAAGCCTAAAAAGAGCAGAGTCTTTGTTTTGGCTCACTGATGTTCCACGGGCAGCTAGACTAGTACGTGGTTTACAGTAAGCACTCAATAAGCATTCATTGAGCAAACACAGGAAGCACAGTGGAAATGGAGAACTGGTAGCTCCTTTCTCTTTACTGCCATGTGATCAATCTCCCAACTCTTTGCTTTCCTTTGTTTTCTCACTAATCCTCATCCCAAGGCATCATTTCAACCTGAGTCTACATACCCTTCCTGCCCAAGTTTTGTCAGCTCACTAATATTATGTCCAGATCCCAGATTCAATGTGTTTGCCATGGTCCAAAAACCCATCTAGAGTTTAATTACCCACAGATGAAGTTGCAGGGAAGGGAAGGTAGATATGGCTATTCACACACCAAGTACAGCTGCCCTCTCCAGCCTCTCCATGTAAGGAAAAAATGCTGGGGAACTTTAATTTAGACACAAAATGAGCCTTCTTTAACATATCCTAGACACAGGTGGAGAGAATGGACATAACCACCATTACGATGTCTCTAACGTAAATAACTTCTGAGCCTTGGCAGGTAAATAAGTGAGTGAAAAGAGCACATGGGAAAATGGCTCAATGGAGAACTCTGTGCTGCATCCAAAGACAGTAGCCATTGTAACTAACCACTGCCAAAGAGGATGGTGGCCCATTGTTGCCAGGTCTTCTGAGACACTTCAACAGACCAGAAATCTCTCTTTTGGTGTGAAATATCTCACTTTAAATGACAATCCAATTTAAAAAATATGTAGACCAAATAACGCACATCTGCTGACCAAAGTTGATTCAGGGCTACCAGTGTGCAACTTCTGTTTTATATAGTCAGCTCAAAAGTAGGACATAAATAATTAATCACACTCAAAAGCAGTGTTTCTCAGGGGGCCTCAAGGTGAAGATTTCCTTAACTGGAGTAACCAGAACTCTCAGTCCCTTTGCATGGTACCTGCCCAACTTCTTCACCAACCCTGGTACTAACCCCTACCAACTTTAATTGTGAAAGGCAAAAGACTCAATGGAAAGCATCTGAGACTGGAATTCAACAATCTGACTAAAACCCAGTGCTACCTCCTCAGCATTCTTTAATCTCTCTAACCCTCAGATTCCTCATCTGCAAAAGGAGAATACTAACTCCTACCTAGAAGGGTTCTAGAGAACAGAGTTAAAGTAAGCGTTGGGCCTGCCATATAGGGAAAGCATAGAATTGACAATGACTACTCTTAACAGAATAGGAGCTATCTTCCCAAAGAAGGGCAGAAAATCTAACAACTGTGATATAAAATCTTCAAATGAAGCTGTTACCACATACACTCCTAGTGAAACAAGGAGAATGTAAAAATGCATTTCACAAATAAAAATGAGAAAATACAGCTTTGCAGTGGCTCAGGACTTCCCACCAATGTAGCTGCTTGTGAACTTACTCCAGGATGTCTAAGTTTGTAGAAACCAGTACTAATTAAAATTCAAAGACATCAATTATCTGATTATTCAAGAACTCTCTCAACTCTTGAAGTCATTTTTGTACGCACATTATGACACAACATGAAGTCAAGTAAAGGCATGTCGACTTCTCAGTGGCCTAAAAAATTCATCCTATAGCAAAGGGAGACACAACTGGGAAAACAAAGCCTTGGCTGCAAATATAAACCTCAATGCTGTCTCCATGTGATGCTGACTGCCACCGGTTGAGCAAGAGTTCTCCATCCTCTGACAGTTTGGGGGAAGGGCAGTTGGCCATCCCTGAATAGGCTGCCTCTCTCCCATCCTCCCCGCTCTGCCACTATTCTGCAGGGAGGAGTCACTCTATGAAGACCGCTTAGGTATGAGAAGAGACCAAAAAGACACTGGGCTTAACTTTACAGCACATCCCCTAGGAGTCAAGAAACAGAAAGGGAGTCATGCTGAACAAAATAAAGCTATGGTCACTCCAAGAAGAGAAAGAACTCTGTGGTTGAATCCCGAAATGTGTTAGTGGGCTTCTTTCCCCGGGGAGGTTTAACTCATCTCTGATCACCTATACTTTCGCATAAAAGAAAAGCTGAGTCCCACCACCAATGGGCCAATTCCTATTTATTAGGCCCCAGTAGGCCCTATAATCTTGCATATCCATTATTAGTTTCCCTCTGAGAGGACCCAAGTAATGGAAAACCACTTACCTCCTTCACTGCCAAACCTCCCCCAGCAAGCAGGTGATGAACAGTCATTTACACTATTTCCAGGTTTAAGAAAAGGAAGAGCTGGTCCCTCCCACACTGGCCTGTAATCCCAGCACTCTGGGAGGCAGGGACAGGAGGATTCTGAATTTGAGCCCAGCCTGGGCAACCTAATGACTTAGCAAGACCCTGTCTCAAAATCAAATTGAAAAATGGGGTATGGATGCAGCTTAGTGTGAAGGCCCTATGTTCTATCTTCAGTGCTAGGTCAGGGTTGGAGAAGTAGGTCAGTGGCAAAACTCTTGCCTAGCATGCACAAGGCCCTGGCTTCAGTACCCAGCACTATAAGAATAAAGAAAAGAAGAGAAAAGGGGTCAAAGAGAGGGTACAGATCAAGAATGGCCACGAGTTTACTATTGCTGAAGATGCACATTGTATATATAGAGGTTCAGAACATTATTTTCTCAATTTTTGTAATTTTTAAATTTTTCTAAATAAAAAACTGTTAAAGGAAATTGGGAGGACACAAATGGAACCTGAAAACAAAACTATGTTGTTTATGCTCCTTTCTGTGCCTGGACACAAACCAATCTGGGAAGTACTCAGGATCAGACCCACAGCTTAGAAGGTCATGTGCCCTGGGAGCACAGATTGTATCTTCTAAGCACCATACTCCATGTTCTCAATAAAACAACCTTTGAAAATTTCCCTAGAACTTTTCAAAATTATTCTGGCAAGACCTAGCTTCCCTTCTTGGCCTATAAAAACTTCTGCCTCCACAAATTACCCCTCCAGCCTCTTCCCACTGCAAGGGCCTTTACTTCCTGTTCCAAACTACTGTGTTAAGCAATCCAACTATTGAAATAGCTCCTGGGTGGCAGGCGAACGCCTGTGTTTCATCGGTTTGCCTAGTTGGGTCTTCCTCTTGGACATCAGACGTGAGGATACTATAAAGTGTTCTTCCAAGAACACTATACTTTCTTGCCCTTCCTCTTCTTTCAACTCCAATTTGCTCCTAATAAGAATTTTTATAATCACATAAAGAAGAATCTTCCATTTTAATCACTGTCATTATCTTGGGCTGGATAAGAGCACTGTCCTGTGCATTACAGCATGCTCAGCAGCATCTCTGTTCTCTGGTAGATGCCAGTTGCCACTAAATGCCAACAGCACCTATGCTACCTTTAACTGAAACAACCAAAATGTCTCCAGGTATTGCCAAATGCTCCCTGGGGGTCAAAATCTCCCCTTGCTAAGAACTGTTAGCCTAGAACATACTGAAAAAAATACAATTAATATTGTATTAAAATAATTAAATAGCATATTTCTACATACACTATTAGACAACATATTTCAGTTTATAAATTTGTAAAAAAAAATGAGTTTTTAAGAAGTGCTACATCCTGAGCCATAAAGTAACAAGTGAAAGATGAATTTAACATTTGTAACTATATTTTCTCAGTCTTTGTGGTTTCCTGTATTAAATCTTATTTGCTTCCCCCAAATTACATTTTCCAGTCAACATGGTCATCAAAACATCTCACTCCCAGCCCTCCTGGAACACCACACAATCTATGTTTAAATTGAGAAGAAAAGTTTTCAATAGCTTTCAAAGCACTCCCCATAATATGACTGGCTCTCTAAAACATATTTAAGAGGGTGTAAGAACACTGGTAAACAGAATACCCTAAAAGAACATTTCCCAACAAAATCAGAAGAAAAAAAAAAGCATTACCAATGTGTCCTATTGGTCCAAGTCCAAGGCTTCACACTAGGACCTCTTCCTTACATGATCACATGAAAATAACATCCTTTTACATCTGAAACTCTCCATTCACTGAGGGCTGGCTTCTAGTTGCCCTTCTAAGCTGTGGATTTGAAAGGGAGTCCCCGTGCAGGCTCCACCACTCTGCCACCCAGCACCTCTGATGCCAAAAGATAACCTAGTTCCCAATTTGACCAAGAAGCATAACAGGAGGTTAAACCTGACCATGTAAGAAGCAACAACACCCAGAGGGAAATACTGCTATTTTTCTTCATTAGGCAAAGGGAGTTTCCGACTCTGTTCAAATGGTAAACTCCCTTCTTAAGAAAAAAGAAAATCTGCTTTCTGATCTGCAAAGGACTTACAACAACTACAGGCTATTACACAGCTTTGGGGGATATACTAAACTATTTCTCCTCCCACCCTACTAGGTTTATCAACTGCATCAGTGGTTCTCCCGAGCATCGCCCTCTCATGTCCCCAGATGTTGACTCTGATGCTGTGGGCAGGCAGTTGCTGGATGCAAGGCAGGGGCAGAGGAGGGATAAACAGGGGGGGTGGGGGGTCATCTGAAGTTCATTTCTTCCCCAGCCCAACCCACATCACCACCTGTCTTGGCCCAGATCACTTCATCCTAGACTCTGACCTCAGCCTCCTAAATGGTCTCCCTGACTTAGCCTTTCCATCTAATTCTACTTTCATACTGAAAATGGATTGTGTTTCAAGAACACAAGCCAGAACGGCCCAGAGTCCATCTGCAGTTTCCGATTTCCTACTCTTCGTATTATGATTTGGGTCAGGAATGGCCCCCAGAAAGCCTCGTGTATTTGGTTGGGTTAGTCTTCTTTGATGAACAGATTATGAAGCAAATCAAACATTTGCCCCATGGGCCATCCAAACAGGAGCAGGATGAGCATATGTATCCACATGTGTGGGCATCTATCCACCGGACACATGATGAAGGGAGAAAAGAATGAGGGTTAAACTAAATGAACTTTAAAGCTTCCCCCCAGCCCTAACTTGCCATGATTCTGGGAACATCTTAGTCTGCATTTCAGGTTCCGCCATCCTATGACCCCAAGTCTCCCGCAAAGTGACCCTATATGGTCCCCTACAAGTGCCCCTATATCATCTTGCAGATGGTTACCCCACTTCCATAAGATGACTTTCTTCTGATTGTCTTTTATGTTTTAATTACACAAATAACAATGCTTGGCCCAACAAAAGAAAACAATACTCAAGTGTTCAGATTGAAATTCTCAACCATTGCGGTCCCAGAGACAGCCACTGGTAGCACACCCCTCATTGGATGCTTCATCTCATAGCAAGAGAACACTTAATTCTTATATTCATTGACTTATCTCTCAAAATCCCAAGGATGATAAATCTAGTTAGTTCATCTGCTTCAGCAACTGCCAATTCCATCGTTGAGAAAATGGAAGGTAAAGGGGTTTCTTCATCAAAATTACATATGACCTGGTGGCAAAGTGCAGGATAAGAACTCCTAACCCACTGGTGATTATTACACTGTAAAACAACTTTGGTGCAGAATGTAACATTGTACAAGCAACAGGTCGAACTGAATACCTACTGCAAGAGTCATCTACAGAGGCAGAACTGCATATAGGTTAAGGACATCAACCTGGATCTCAGCCTACCTAGGTTAGAATCTAGCTGTCATTTGGTTAAATTGACTTTAGTTAAGCAATTGGACTGAAACATTGAGATAAGAGTGCCTCCTGTATAGGGCAGTTATGAGAATCAGATAACCTGCAAAGCACTCAAAACAGTGCCTGGTACATGCTAATAAAATAAGCAATCATTGGAGCTCTAATACAAATCCAAATATAACTAGTAGCTTTCTTTAAAAAAAAAAAAAAAAGTAGTCTGGCAAATCAGAACTAAATATTGTGAGCTCAGAAGTTTCTAAAAAAGAAATAAGTATGGAACAAAACTCATGCTAATATTTCAGAAAACGCTGACATGACACAATGATTGAAAACATTACTACGGGGTGGAATGACCTCACAAAGACCTCAAAGATCAAGTCACTGTAACACCTATTGCACTAAAGAATTATAAAGAAAAAAACTTAGCCTCTAGCAGTAATTATCTAAGTAAAGTGGGCTGTAAATCTGTTGGAAAATTGTTTTCTCATGTTAATATTCCTAGTAAATTGCTGCTTCTTACTAAAAGTACTGGTGCTGCAGAACTGGCATACTAATAGAAAGATTATTATAGAAACACTATTAAAATGAATTAGATATTATTAAAGATTCAACACTACAAACGTGCCTGATTACAAAGGATTTCAAAACGTACTGCTTAGTGGGCAGATGAAAGTGCTAATTAAGCCCACTCTTAGAGTATGTCCCTAGGCAGGTCTGTAAACCACAGGTAGTAAGTCTTCAACCTAAATGAGGAACCAAAAATGCCCACCCAACAGCAGGATACAATTCTTCTGAGAAGATGGGGAGGGAACGAGAAGAAACAAGATTTCTGCACAGAGGTGGTAACCCAGTAAAGCGGACAAAGTATCCAAACTCATTTGAGTCTCAGTTTTTCCTAATTGCCTCAGCAGCAGCTCTTCAAATCCCTCCTTTGCTTGAGTCAAGTAATCAAAGAATCTACCATAGAGTAGAGACCCTCAATCAACAACACAATCAGAAAGGAGGACGGAAAGCTCTACCATTACTACCAAAGCGTTCTCACCCAACCAGAAGACACTGGAAAGCTCTCTAGCAGCACCGTGGCCAAAAGCGTCTCTCACCGCAAACAGAGCCAAGCTCTCAGCGAGCCTTGAAGAGTTGCAGAGGCATTAACCATGCTCCAAGGATCTATTTTACTCTCCCACCTTGTTAATTAACTAATCAGGGAAAGCAAAGCATCTCACACATAGAAAGTGTCTGGGAAACGCTAAGTAAATCCACCTACCCGGTCTAAATGTCAATACTAAATTATAAGGCGGGAGAGGGGAGCGAGAGACTGAGCTGTCCCCAGATTCTGCCATCCAGGACTCCCTAACATAGAAGCAGAGACCCGCGCGCCCTGCAGCAGTCTCCGACCCAGAGCAGGGCTCTGGGAAGGACTTCTGGAAGCAAAGCCTAGACCAGGGCCACGCCGGGGCAAAGGCAACGCTGGTCGCCAGGCGCATCTTCCCGGCTCAGCCTCCACCTCCCCACATCCACTGGACGTCAACAAACCCAAACCCCAAAGTGAAACTTTGCCGACCCCGGCGGTCGCGCCAGGTCTCTGCCCCCTGCCTGGAGCGCCAGCGCGGGGACAGGTGTGGGGGCAGAGCTGGGCGGGACCCTCGCCCCCGCCCCCAGTCCAGAGATTGTGTAACGGCCCTTTGGCGGGGACGGGGAAACGGGAAAGAGTGGGGACCAGCAACCCCTGTTGGGGATTCGAGAAGCGCAGGGGAGCCCGGCGGCGGTGGCAAGCGCGTCGCCCTGAGGTGGGGGATGGGAAGGCCGTCGTCCCGCCCCCCGGGGCCGCCCCCGGGAGGCGAGCGGAGCCGCGACGCTGACACAGCCCGGAGGGGGCGCCCGCGCGGCCGACAGAACTGAGGTGAGGGCGCAATGGCTAGGCAGCCGCGGCCGGCCTTACCTGCGCGCCGGGCCGGGACGCCAGAGGAGGCTCGGGATGCTGGGCGACAGGCAGCGGACGGCAGCTGGAGCTGCCACTCGGACCACGGCACGCGAGGGGCCGCGGCGGCGTCGGGCGCGGACTGACAGCCCCAGGCCCCGCCTCCAGGTTACGGGTCCCGCCCCCTCCGCGGCCGCGCGGCTGGCCCCGCCTTCTCCGCCCACCCCCGGGGTCAAACTCGGTCCACCAGCGCGGAGGGCGGGGGTGCTTCGCTCCCATTGGCCCTGGAGATGCCCGCTCCGCCCACTCCCCGCCTCCCTTGGCCCCGGAAGTCGCGCGTGCGCAGTGGCTCTGAGGCCGGCGGGTTGCGTTGAGCGTCAATGTTCCTGGTCTCCCACCGCCAGTCTCCAAGCGTGTGTCCTTATCTGCGATCCCTGGTATCCCTAGGTGACCTGAGGAGCAAGGCGTCAGACTCAGACTCCGCGGTAAATCGTCCTATCCACCTGCAAAAGACTCTGCACGAGGAAATTGACCCTGAACGGGACAGGGTCCAAGTGTGGAAGACCCCAGAACTATGAATTGCATCGGAAGAAGAGCCAGCCCGCGACCTAGCTGCGACCGGGTCTAGGGGGCGTTATTCACCGGCCGAGTCCGCTACTTGGTAGGCTGCTGTGCACTGTGTGCGGAGGTTCTGATAGATGTGAATGAAGCTTGGTTGGCGTCAGTGTTAGGATCGTGCTGATCAGAGTAACATGGGAGAAAAGTAGCTTTTCCCTCTGTCCGCGCGTCCCTCTTCCACATTTCCTCTCTCCCTTCTCCCTCTGCACTGGCTACCCAAGATTGACTCCCCACAAAAATCAGTGGAAAGCCAGCAAAGCCTCTCCTGGGTGTCCATGAAAGAGAGTATGTCACACAAAACTTGGACAAGAATGTTCACAGCGGCATATACACAAGGGCAAAAAAAAAAAAAAAAAATGGACACAAATCAACAGTCTATTGGTTGATGAATGGACAAACAAATTATAGTTTCCTATGCAATGGATTGGTATTAAATGAGAGAAGCTAGTCACAGAAGACTACACAGGTCACAATTACAGAATATTCAGACACAGAAAGTAGACTAGTGGCTTGCAGGTACAAAGAAGAGGGAAGAATGAGGAGTTACAACTAATGACTGCAATTTGGGGGGGGGGTGCTAGCATTATACTTAGGATATTAAATGTCCCCCAAAGTTCATGTGGTGAAGGCCTGCTCCCCAGATGATGGTGCTATTGGAAGGTGGTGCAACCCAAAGGAGGTGGAGCCTAATTAGGAAGTGAGATCACTTGGGGGTGTGCCCTCAAAGAGTATGTTGAAACCTCTGTCCCAACTTACCTCTTTCATTCCAGCCCCTAAGATGTGAACGGCTTGGCTCCAGCACATACTCTCACCATGATATTCAGCCTTTGTACAAATCCAAAACTATAGAGCCAAGTGGCCATGGACTGAAACCTGTGAAACCATGAGCCAAAATCAACCTTGCCTCCTTTTCATTTACTTATCACAGGTATTTTGTCAGAAAGCTAACAAGGGAAATTGTTACCAAGAAGTAGAGTTGCTGCTTTGTGTACCTGACAAAGCCTTTGAAATTGGTTTGCAGAGAAGCAGACAAAAAAAAAAAAAAAAAAAAAAAGCCTAGAGTGCTATAAGTGGAGTTTAATGACTAATAATGGTATGAGCTCAGAAGACTAGACCTGATAGTGTGGACAGTAAAGACTGTGCTGATGACGTTTTAAATAAAAATGATGGCTCTTAGGAATTGAATTATAGGCCATTCGTGTTACATTCTGGCAAAGGACATGTATGTATTGTTTTTGTGTGCCCTGAGTCTTTGTGCGCAGCTGTGTTAGCCTGGCAGAGGAAATTCCAAGGCAGCCCAGCATTCAGGCTGTGACATGGATACTGCTGGTGCTTTTAGCCAGATTTATGGTAAGAATCAGGAATAAAAATTGAGGCAGAAAGATTCGAAAAACTTGCGGTTTTTTCATTTAAAAAAAGGTGCATATATAAAACTGCCTAAAGAAATGAGTGCCACCAAAATAAGAAACCAAGACTTCGCACCAGGACAATAGGAAAGACTCTTTGGGAGCCATTTCAGGAGTCAGCAACATCCCACCCAAAATAAGCTGAAAGTCTTGTTTGAAAAGAGAGCTCCGGGGCAGCCTGCTCACACAGGGCTACCTAAGAACTGGTTTCAGTGAGGATTTGTTTCCTTGTGTTTAACCATCCAAGCCCTCAGAAGCCACAGCAGAAGAGATACAAAGGGGCCTGCTACCTCTCCCACCGCCAGCAGACCTTGCCACTATCTGTGTGATGCGAGAGTTACGAAGGTTTCCAGTGAGGTTTTATTTTAATTCATTTGTCTTCATCACAGGCCCTACTGCAGTGCACATTTCTTCTACTTATTTCTTGACACATTGTATTTGTACATATCTATGAGGTACAGAGAGATAGACATTGTAAAATATCAACTACTTCAAATGGCTCGTGTCGGCAATTTTATCACATTCTCCAACAAAGATACCTCTGCAGACATACTGAGTGATACTGTAGGAGACAGAGGAGCGGCTTCTGTAGTTCCAGTGCCCAGTGCAATCCTTAGCTGAACTGGTTCACTCATCTCTATGGTAACATTGTCAACATTACTTAGTTGTGACAATTTCATGTTTACATTTCCAGTTTTCCACTTGTAGAAAATTTTGTTTATATGTTAAAGTCTTTTTCACAGAGTATTACAACAGCATCTCCAATATGATTTCAGCCTTGGCATATATATGCAAATATATGAGAAAGCATGTTTATTACCTAACTGTACTGGAATTTCTAGTTATTTAATAGCTAAATTTACTAACTTCATTTCTTAGTCTGAAACTTTCTCCTGAGTTGGTGTTTCTAATGCTTGTACCAAGAGGTCTGCATTAACTTTAGTTCAAAGTGCAGTAATGTCTTGATTGCTAGCGTATTTTAATGTCTGAGGCATTGTGGTAAGGTTCAGGCCTACAGCCAAGTTGGGGTTGTAGCAGCACATGCAGAAGCCCTCAGAGTGCAGGGTGAGTTGCACCAAGGAGACCTCAGACCCACCATGTCTTCAGGAACATGCCACATGAGCCAATGTGCCAAGAGGTCTTGCTGATGAGGTACTTGAGCTCCTCCAGCACATGTTTCGGGTGGGAGCTGTGGACCAGGGATGCCTCCAGGACAGTAGTAGAAACACAATGACACAACTATATAGTGGTCACAGGGAGTAAGACTTAACCAATTTAGGCTTCCTCAGGCTCAGAGGAAACAGGCAGACAGAACAGCAGATGAAAATGATCACCATGCCAATGTATCTGCTACTGTTTAATCAAGCTATTGCTGTATTCTATCTGAGTTAGTATTCGAGTTAGTTGCACTGTTTGAGTTAATTCAGGGGCAAGCAGAAAACCCAAACAGGACAATGAGATTTGAGACAACACTTGGAATTCTAACAAATAAAAGAATTTTCTGACTCCTGTTGTTCCTAAAGGTTTGGAATTAATGCATCCATCAGAATAGACACTATAAAGACTGGAGGAATATCACAGTAGTTAGAGTGCTTGCCTAGCAAGCACAAGGCTCTGAGTTCGATTCTGCTGCACCACATAAGCGGGGCATGGTAACACATGCCTGTAATCCTAGCACTTGGGAAGCTGAGGCAGGAGTATTACCAGGAGTTCAAGGCTAGCCTGGACTACATAGTGAGTTCAGGACCAGCTTAGACTACAAAGTGAGACCCTGTCTCAAAAAAAAAAATAATACACACACACACACACACACACACACACACACACACACACACACATTAGATTGCTAGGCAGTGGAGGAAAACTGAAGACAGAATAGGAAATTGAAAAGAATAGGATATATGTTGAACAGCTAAAAGTTAGGTCAAGACATACCTGACATACCTGAAGCTAATAATACTTGTATACTGTTCAATTATATGCATCAATAAAATCAAAGGTAATATGGATATTCTGTCTGGAGTCTGCCCATTATCACATTCTATGAGTCTCCGAGAGGTAAACACACTCATAAAAATTTAAATGCCTAATATTTTATCAGTAAGTGCTATGGAAAACACTATCAAATTTAGGGCCAGAAAATACAACTGAGATAAAGAGAATCAAACAGAAATCCTTAATCTGTACCAGGAGTTACCCTAATCTCCACTCTCCCTCTGCACTTCAGCCACTAGTGCCTACAGTGTGAATGTGGTCTGGGGTGGAGAACAGTGACCTGAAAGACACAATGGCTTCTTCCAAAGAAGTGGTGAAATGCAACCACACGTCTCATTATTGCTGATGCCCCCTGACCTTCAGCCTGCTGCTCAGATTCTGACCTCTGTTACTCAAACTCTTCGATCTGGATCTGCCCTGACCTCAGCCCCTTGCCTTCTTTCTCCTCAGATTGGATCAGAATCCTATATTTAACTTGCCAGCAACCGCTCATGTCTGCATTCCCAGCTTTGGCTGCCTTCAGCTGGCTGGAAGTGGTGATACATGACTCAGGAAGCTCTAGCACACAGATCAGTTTATCTGGACCAACAGGGCACAGAGAAAGGAGACCAGAATGATTATATAAGGAAAAGGATTAAAAGGTTCCTGAAGGTTTGAGCAAATTGTTTGAAACTCTGCACCAGTGATGTCAGGTGACAGATTTCACATACCCACCTTGCGGGATACACAGCCCTTTTAAAATAACACATTTGGACATGCGGTTGTAATCAACATCCTGACTTGAAAAGGTACCACGTGGGTCCACCCTAGTAGATACTGCCTGAGAACACCAGGGCTATGCCCTAAAGTGCTGGGAACTTCAGGAAGAGGTATACGGATTCTGTTGCTTTCCTGGAAATAGAAATGAAGAGGCTGCTGCTAGTCACATTCATCTTTGTTTTGGTTTTGCCAGATTCATGGAAAAAGATAGATCCTCAGCGCAGTTATGATCAGATGACCTTTTTGCATAAAGGATGACTGAGACAAGGTTCCTTTTCTGGAGGAGCTTAGAAGCTGGGGAGGAAATCGCTGTATCTGTCAGGTCCCAGCAGGGAACACAGCTCACCTCCTAAGTCTCAAATGAAGAGACTTCAATGAAAGAACTACTCAGAGATCTGGGCAGGAGGGGTAGGGCATTCAAATAACCCGAAGCAGCAGAAACCCATTAGCATACTCTGTGGATAAAGTGACTGACAGAGAAAGCAGGCAGGCAGGGTCCATAGAGAAGGGCTTCCCACAGTGGCTGCAGCCAGGTAGAGACCCAGCCCTGCCCAGGAGTAGCATCAGTGTGGGAGCAACAGGAAGGTGAGGAAGCTTGACCTCTCCTGCCTCCTATCCATCGATCCTCTGCAAAGGCCTATCACTGGCTGACCCAATCAGAAAACCCATCTGCAAGGAATCCAGATGGTACATCCTATAGGGATCAGCCACCCAAGCAAAAGAAGCCAGAGAAGGGTGGAGAAAGCATGAAGACTCCTCAATCTGGTCCACCCCGTTTGCCATCCAGCGTCCATTTCTGCCCATCATTTAAATGACAAAAATCTCATCCCAAGAACAGGGAGCTGAGCCTGGAGGAATAACACAGCAGTTAGAGTACTTACCGAGCAAGCGCGAGGTCCTGAGTTCAATTACCCAGCAGCACATAAGCCAGGTGTGGTGACGCATGCTTGTAATTCCCACACTCGGGAGGCTGAGGCAGGAGGATGGCCATGAGTTCAAGGGCAGCCTGGGCTCCATAGTGAGTTCAGACCCAGCCTGAACTACAGAGCAAAAATAAATAAATAAAAATTTTTTTAAAAAAAGACACAAGCACCACCCGCCACTGTGATGCCATTTCATGTGTCCCATTTGGAAACTAAATTTTAAGGTTGCCCACCAACTGTTCACTTCCTATAAAGCAGAAGGGAAGGAGAAAGAAGAAAGAAACACCTAGTGTGAAATCACTGGCCCACCACAAGCGTGGCTTCCTCTTTGACCACCCTTTTCAGGCTCGTCGTATTTTCCACCAGCACCTTGCAGGCTGGGACCCAAATCTTCATCTCTAGGTGGCTGAGCCCTTAAGCCAAGTTGCCAGCTCTCCACTGACCTATAAATTCCCTGGGTTCTGAAAACAGTCTCCCAGTCCCGCCGCATACAGCAAAGTTTGTTTCCCTGGACAACTAGTTCAGGAATCCCTCCTGTCCCTGTTGATTCAATGGCATAAGAATTCCAAAACAGCCCAAGAGGAAGTTCACCTCCAGTTCCTCAGAGCCATGGCCACGTTCCACGACAGAACATTCCTCGCTTAGGAATCAACACCCCAGACCTCTCACGCCTTAGCAAGGGGGCTGGAGAACAAAGACACTATTAACTAGAGCATCAGCTGTACTCTCGCGAATGACCACGCATACCTCTTGTCTTGGGTCCCTGGCGCAGGCCTACCTGCCATTGAGAAAGATCCCGATGGCAGATTTAAAGCATAAGCGGCTTCCAGCAGGTGAGTTCATCTGTTGTGTAGTGTCACCTCAAGCTGGCCTGCTGGGCCCTCACCGCAGACATTATGGCGCCCTGTGCTGAAGGTGACAAGTGCTGTCACTTGCCATGCCTGTATTCGGGTGTCTCTTTATTGCACTATTTTACCTTGCCCTAACAAAAACGGCAAAGTTGGCCGTGGTATTGCCCTAATTTGTGTGCTCTCTGTAGTCAAGCTGCCGGAGGTAGAGAAATCAAACACTTGTTCTGGGGCTCACTTCCCCCAGCGTCCCCAGAGGACCACTCCAGACACTTCTTTTCCTCGGTGTGCTTCCTCTACGACAGATGGCAGATGGGAATGAGGGAGCCCCAGGGGCCTGGCCTGTCCAGAGTCGCTGTGTCCAGACGTCATTGCAATGAAAAGCTTTCTGCTAGCCAACCCCATCTCGCACCATGCTTCCACAGCTGTCTTTAATCATACAGTGACACCAAGTTGCTTTCTGTCTGTCTTTCCAGTGGCACTTCAGATCCACTGACCTCCTGCTTCCTTCTGTGGTATCCTTGGAGAAGAGGAACCAGCTAGTTCTCTATCCTAGTTGAGATGAGGACACAGGGGGAAAGAGCAGACAAGTCACAAAGAACCTGGAACAGGGTGTGGCCAGAGCAGTGGGCTTTAGAGCAAGGTGGTTAAAGTGTGACACCATTTGTATGAAACTTCCTGAATGAGCAAGTCCATAGAGACAGAATACAGATTAGTAAATTCCAGGGGCTGGAGAGAGGCAGAAATGGAGTGATTGCTTAGCAGGTACTGGGTTTTTTAATGGGTTTTTGGGGTGACAAAAATGTTCTGGAATGACATCACAGTGATGGTTGCATGACATTGTAAGGACACTGAACTGTAAACTCTAAAATGGCTAAAATTATGACTTTTATATTGTGTGAGTTTTACCACAATAAAAAAAATAGGAATTGGATTTTATTTTAATTGGAGTGAGAAGACATTCAAGGTTATGGGGTGACTCTCGCAGTGACAGGAAAACAGCAGTGACAGAATAACTTGACCTTGAAGTCCTTGAAGCATCTGTTCCCTTCTTCACAGAGGTGATAGGGATAAAGAGTGTGGGAGAGCAGGCAGAGTAGAGGATTATGATTCTAAAAAGTATGAATCCCAGACACTAAGGCTGTGCCCCATTTCTAAATTTTCATGGTTACCATGATTTTTGGGGGTTTTTTGTTCGTTCATTTTTAATTTCACAGCATTCTTATACCTTATTATTTGGGGTTGGTACAAATGGAGGATTCTTCCCTTGCTGGTCTTGCTTATAGGAAGGGATTTTAGCTTCAAGCCCTGCTATCTTCACACCCCTACCAGCCAACCATGCTAGCTCTCTGATGTCTGACCTAGCTGTCCTTCTAGGACATTCCTGGGGCTCTGATCCAGGAGAAATGAGGCAAAGACACAGAGGACACCCTGCGAGCCCTCCAGTAACAGCATCCCACAGAGTCTGGTGTCACATGTACATGCACAACTGCCCCTGGCAGCATCTTCACCAGGCTGACCTGGGTAGGCCACTGCCTGACTTTCTGATCTGTTTCTTTTCTTTTCTGAGCCTGGTGCACCAGCCTCCTTCACTTCTCAAGCTGCCTAATACTCTCCCAGTAAATTCCCTGGCTGCTCAAGTTAGCCAGCACTTGTGTCTGTTAATTGTCACTTGGAACCCCACTGTACAGAGGTAGCCTTGCCTCCACCCTTCAAAACAAGAACGTGGTGCACCTCCATTATCATAAATGCCTCCAGCTCCTTGCAAAGCAGAATGTTGTCCACATTTTGATTCCTACACATGCATGTGATACACATTACAGATGTGAAAACAAAATGCATTTTCATGTACTAAGTGCTTGTAACTATGGTGATGGGCAGAAATCGCAGTACTCCAGCAGTTATTAGACCTGGCCACGGCAAGTTGTGCCACCTTGGGCAAGTTGGTTCCTTTTCTATTCAAGCCAAGATGAGCTGGGAGCTCTTTTCAGTGATTAAGACTCAGTGATTCAAGAGATGCAAAAAAATTAATATTGCACCACACAAACTGTTTTGTCTCACAAGGAGGCTCCATCTGACTAAGTATCATGCAACTAAGATGAATTCACTTGTCAATCTTTACTTCATCCATTAAATAATTCACAGCCTTGTAGATGAGCAACAAAATTTAACACCAGCTACATCCATCCCTGGGGTGTGTCATCTGCCATGTTAACACTAACAAGAACTCGTGCTGTGTGAAGCTCACTATGTGCCACATTTCTCAGAGTTCTGCATATCTTACCTCATTTGACTTTTCCACCACCTCACAGAGTACGTGCTGTTACGTACGATCCCATTTTACAGGTGAAGGATCTGAGGCACAGAGAAGTAGGAAATTTGCTCAAAGTCAGACCACTAAGCAATGACAGAATCAGTATTCACACTCAAAGTATCTGGCTCCAGAATTCAGCAACTTCATTCGTGTGTGAATGTGGCTGTGTGTGCAAACTTACATAATAAAATCCATGACGTCAGTTGTCTTAAAGTGTGTGATTCAGTAGTGCTTTGGACTGAATCCTCGCTTAATGAGACACTATACCATCAAAACTATCTATATATAGTCCTCAAATAAACTTAACCTACAATTGGTTTTTCAAAGAGGATGGTGAGATAAAGCAGCCATTGCTTTTTCTTCATTCTGCTGCATCAGGTGCTAGCAGTGTAATTTCCAAATGAAGATAATAGTCAAGGGAGATCCCGATTTGGGAAGCTTCTGGTTCTAGTCTACTTTTTGCCTCCATGAAACTGCATCTGAATCAAAGATGAGTGTCCATCACACATTAGTGCTTCAGTGGAGGAGAGTCCCACACTCTCCACGGGCTGGTCCACTGTCTAATGACATCCTGTCTCCAATAAATCCCAACCTATGACCTTCACAAATGAATTTTCACCTGAATTTTCACCTTCCTCCTGACCCAGGAGTTGAGAAAAGTTGGTTAGCATTTCCTCTGTGATACTCCTCCTTGGCCTGGCTTTGTGGGGCCTGTGGAAATTCTCATTTCTGCTTCTGAATTTTTCCCTTTGTGGATCACTCCTGCAGCTACACGGGTACCCCCTGTTTTGTATCGGGTGAGCTGATTGGGTGGTAGCCAGGTGGGTGGTGCTGGGAAGGCAGCTCTCAGCCAGGCTGGGGAGAAAGTCACTTGATATTCCCTCACTGGTCCTGATAGCGCACGTGAGCTTTGGGGGCTAGAGCAGCAGGTAGATTTGAGAGATGTGCCTTTCAAAAGAGCTCTCCTAGATATATTCACCTTCCTCATGGTTCCCAAATCGCCCCTGCCCAACGTCCCACCCCAAGTGGGAACTCTTTCCAGAACCACTGAAATTGGTTGTGCAGCCATTTAGAGCTCTGAAACTCTGCGATGGCTTCTTAATGTATTTCTCGGTTCAGCATTACTCAGGTGTGTCTATCCTGTGCCAACACTGAATACACAGAGAAAAACTAGATCCCAGAGACTCAGGCCCCGCCCTGGATGCTCTGTGAGACTGACAAGTAAACAGTGTCAGCGCAGCATGAGGGCATAGCAGGAGAGCATTTCATAAACTCAGAGCATCTTCCAAGGATGCTTCAACTTTCTCCTGCCCAGAATAAGTTAATGCTTGACTTTTGTGTCAAGGCTTCTGCTTCCTGGCAACCATGTAATAACCTCTGACAAGTCCTAACCTTCCCAAATCCACCTGCCTTCCAGGGTCAGACACAGGTGCATCCTCTGAAAAGCTTCATACCCATCCCAAACCCTGCCATTGTAATGAGGAACTTGGTTCGGGCATCAGCCACAGAATACTAATATTCGTGGTCAGTATTTGGGGAAAAAAAAACTTTAGTTCCATCTTTTGTTTCTGTTGGCGTTGGGGGAGTCTTCAAATGGGCATAAATTCCCAATTCCTGTTTATTCCATGCAGGCCTATATTTTCAGCATATTTTCTCTTTGGCTGCATTATTTCATCAAGGTTGGCAAGGAAATTTAGTTCTGCTCCTATCCAAGTGTTAAATGGATACTCATGTGTCTCTTTGCCACGTTGGTGTAATTAATTTTATTGTAAATAGGGTTTTTCTTTTTTTCCCCTCTGCATGCAAATGTGGTACTCTTTCAGTGTTTGCATAATAGCAGTAATTCTTCCATTTACACAAAAGAACATGCATTATCTTGGCAGAGAGATGGAGCTTTGATGGGAGATTATTACATTTCCAAAGGCAAAGAGAATAAATCAGAATTCTATCTAACTAAAGCCTCCTTTCCCCACCTCCATTGAGTCAAACGTTTAAGACACTACACTTCCCTCCCACACAAAAACCTTGCCGGACAGTAGGACCTTGGCTGGCTCTTCCCTGTTGTCTACTATTCCATATCCCTTGCTCCGTGGGCAGAGCCACCAGCGATATCTTATCCTCTATCTTTTGGGTAGATTGGCCAATGCGGGGCGCCGGTGTGAGCACAGAAAGTGAAAGGAGAGGGAGGCTGGACTGGCTATTCCGGGGCTCCAGTCCAGCCTTGACCTGGGCCAGGCAGTGGCTGTGCTCCTCCTACACAGCAGCTCTGTCCAGCAGCCCCTCTACAACCCGCTGTGGTCTCCCTGAACTCTGGTAATCCCCATCCCTCGCGCTGCTGCAGGCTAGCCCTACAAGCTTCACTGCCCCTTGACCAACCTCGTCAACATCTATATAACTCATCTCCATGCCCAATCCTTTCGTGTGCCATCTCTTTCCTTCCAGGGCACAGAGAGCAAAGCACGGTGTTCCTAGCACTTCACTTAACTTACCGCACTTCCTGTCCCATCAAAAAGAAAATCCACAGAACTGACAAAGTTGTCAGGAAGCGCCCAACCGCTGGGACACAGATCCATCCTCCTGGCCCCACAGAGTTCGTAGAAATTCCACAAAGTGAAGAGGCTCTTTCCCCTAGCACATATTGCCTCACTGCAGTCATGTCCATGGTCAACATCTATTGGTTTTGTCTTTCTGGACCACTTCCCATGAGGGCCAGCTCTGGCCTTTTCTTGGTACACATGGATGGAGTGGGGCTCTGCCCACCCTCAGCTCCCTTCTGAGCTTGGCTACTCAGAGGCTCAGTTCTCCCAGGCCACAGTGACTTGTTTAAGGATGCTCATGTGATCTAAGCCACGAGCAAGACGGAATTCTGGGACTTTGGCCAGAACTGCTAGAGAGAGGCACAGCCCTGGGAACTGAGCAATCATAGAAGAACCCAGAAACAAACAGGTAAACTAGGGTCTGGTCACGTCATTGAGCCCTGCAAGGAGTCTTGCCTTGCTTTTGCAAACTACATGAACCACAGTTCTGGGCTTTTTATTTACTTAAGCTAGATTTCTGTCCCCAAAAGAATCTCGACTAGTATGTTAAGGACAGAAGCTCTTTTAAGCACGAGGACCATCATAGTCTGGGTAAGGGGGAGGCAGAAAACAGAATTTAATATCTCTGGAACACCTTTTGTGTGCTCTAGAACAGAGCACAGGCAAATGTAGGTTAATTTATTTAATTCTCAAAATAACTTCACTCAGCTAAGTTGAGAAACTTGCCGAGTGGTACCCAATTAGCAAATGGCTAGGTTGAGTTCAAGACAAGGACAGTCTGCCTGCTGTACCTGCTCTGCTCTGATGTGCTACAGTCACGTGTTCACGCTCCCCTGCTGTTATCCACAATATCATCATCTGGGGAGGAGAAGGGTAGTAGTGGTCAGTGGCGATACTAGGAATCGAACCCAGGTATTCACCTTCATATTTATCTGTGTTCCAAGCCTTCCAGTTTCCCTTTTTATTTTTGAGACAAGGTCCCACTGTCACTCAGCTGCCCAGGCTGGGAGCAAACTTGCCATCCTCCTGTCTCAGCCTCCCAGAGTGCAGGGATTACAGGTGTGCACCACGATGCTCCTCACTGTCATCTATTGGAAGCTTGCTTTGAGATTCTGGAACACAAAGGTAGAAAACTAAGCTTTCTAGCTAGCAGAAAAGACAGACCTCCAATACATGTATGAGTGCACGAAGAGCAGTAACAGGAAGGATGGAGTGGTCCAGAGTAAAGCAGAGAGCGTGTGGCAGAAACTCCCTCCTGCTCGAGGTTCTGAAAAAAATTTAGACCTTTACCAAAGAGAATCCAAAGTCGGAGAACTATGTGATCGAAGGTGTCCAGACCAGGAATACCAGACCATAAAACAATTCAGTTTGCACACTTACAAATTCATAGAGTTCTCCTAATCCTCCAAGGTTCTGTCCTTGGCTCCCTGCTCAATTTTCTCTTGACATTCCTACTTGGCAATACCAAAGCCAGAAAGCTGATCACTCCCCAGGCTGTCGCTTACCACAGTGCCTGGCACAGTCCCTGTAGGCTTCAGGACAGAGACGGGAAAGCCAGCCAGCCTTCCAGTGTGACTACCATTTCTCTATATCTCACCTCGAGGGCTCCAGGAACAACGAATGAATCAGCAGCCATGTTGACCAGTGTTAAAGGTGAACCTGAGCCAGGCCCAGGCCCAGTGGTACAGGCCTATAATCCTGCCTCAGCTTCCCAGAATAATCCTCTGGAAGCTGAGGCAGGAGGATCACCAGTTCAAGCTCAGCCTCGTCAATTTAGTGACTTAGCAAGACCCTATCTCACAATTTAAAAACAAATAAATAAATAAATGAATAAGTAAGTAAATAAAAATGGGAATGTAGTATAAAGCCCCTGGGCTCAATCCACAGTACCATTTTTTTAAAAATAGCAGTCTCAGAATGGGTCCCCAAAGTCCTACCATGTCTAGGCTCCTGTCCAGCATCAAAGAAAGAAGCATCATCTATTCTAACACTGACAGTTGTTCCAAATATGGTGTGAATCCAGCTCTGGAGACACGACCCTTTCTCTCTCTCCAGCCGAAACCCGGCTCCTGCCCTATCCCTTCCTTGGTAGCTGTCTCATTACTCTGGGAACGAGAGACGAGCTTTCACACATACATTCATGCCTCGTCTCTGCACACTTCCTCCCTACATCCATTACCGAAAGGTGTCGGCCGTGCTGATGCTAAACCAGGCAGACAGACCAACCTCACCACCACCCCCAGTTGGTAAGTCTGCCAAGTCAAACACAGAAATTCAGCACACTATTTTTAAAATCAAGCTAAATAAGGTGCCTATAAAGTTGAATCCTCTGGGATTGTATTGAGTCCTTAGGTTTTTTTAGTTTTAGGGACCCAAGGGACCAAGCAGGTTAGTTTTAATTTTTAACTGGGCCACTCTAGCCACCTACCCCCTGTCCACCAGGGCAGTATTTATAGGCACACACCATCACCTTGTAGCCGAACTGTTTCTCTCAGGTTGAGATCATCCTCCAGCTTGTTGAGACTTTTTAAAAAATCCACAGAAGGAACAAACTATCTACTCCATAATAGAAACTCATGACAAAAATAGAAAAGTAGAATAATGCTGAGATAGTAACTTTTCAAGGGTACAAAGGGCAGGAATTGAACATTCTCTCCTGGTCAGATTTTTGACACATGGCTATGGAAAGTTTGAAGGTGATAATTTGACCACCGGAGGCTGGGAAAAATTTGATTAAAATTACTAGTCTGGGAAACTCAATTGAGTCAAATTTCCTTCCTAAAACACATGACTGTGGTTTGATGTAACTTCATTGTTCATGCAGCAGAGACTGATGTGGCTTTCATCATTTGGACTACACATCACATGTTGTGAGAGAGCACGGGTTTTTTTTTTTTTTTTTTTTTTTTTTTTTTTTTTTTTTTTTTTTTTTTTTTTTTTTTTTTTTTTTTTTTTTTTTTTTTTGCTGTTTTTTTTTCAGATGAAATTTCCAGCTGTGTCATAACCTCATGATTGGGTTACTTCTCCAAGCTAACTGACGTGTATACTCCTGATTTAATTGTAACGATAGCCATGGTCAATACTGGGTACTTTGTATCTGCCAGGTGCTGTGTGCATTTTAGACTTCAAACATTGTGTCATCAAAATTTTTTTAACAATCCTACCAGTTTCTTTTATTACCACCAGTCCCTGCAAACATGGGACCTGGAACTTTAAGCCAGGACTGAGTGATTTTCAGGGATTCCCAAGCATCTCAACCGCTGCAGTAGGCTAATTTCCACTGACTAGTGAGTTGTGCTCTTTTCCCTATACATTCTGTGTTTTGAATCATAGAACTTTTGAGATAGATTTTCTGGAGGAAGTGTCAGGCTTTGTGAAGTGGGCATAAGTCCTCATCAAAAACAGCAGGTTTGTTTTCAAGCAATTGCCTTATTTTCACTAGCCAATAAAAAGTTTAAGTATTTTGGAAATGTTTTCTATAAGTACAAAGTCATTTTAATGAAATTATTTTAAGGAGGTAGCTATAAGATGTGGCCTTCAGAAAATAAATGTGTTCCTACCCTCCCCCCAAAGAAAAACTTTACCCCCTTGATCCAACCCCAGTCAAGATGAAGGTTTTGATCTATCTACCCACTTCACTCTAAAACACTTCAATGAGTAACAAATGAAAAGAGAGAGGAGAAAAGAGATTAACATCTTCATTGAGCAACACCAGAAATGAATCCCAAGGTGGTTGAGGCAGTTATAGACACAGAGCTGATATGTTCCAAGGATGTGAGCACACAGAAGTGACTGGAATCTTGGTTCCTACCTTGTAATGAGAACTAAAGTGTTTTGTGCACAGGAGTGGACCAGAACTAGGCTCACTGCTTGAAACCAGGGGTAGAGATAGGCCTCTTCTGTGTACAAAAAGAAATCTATTTATGATAAAGCAACAATCATCTTTATTCCTGAGACGTGTTTTACAGCAGACTCTCAGAAAGCAGGCAGGAGGTACCACTTCCCAGCCAGGAACTGAGCCAGACACCTGCGGCCCCATGACTACTAGATCCTTGATAGCCCAAGTGTCACTGCAGAACAAATCCAACAGGGGACAGTATCGAGGTTTTGGGCAAATCCTCAAACTACTAGACAAATCAGACGAGAGCACAAGATCACACACACACACACACACACACACACACACACAAACACATACACACACTTAAAATATAGCTGCCATAACCAATGAAGAAATCTAATATTAAAGTAGACAGCCGAGAAAATCATCAAAACCATATTATGATAATACTTTGTGAAAAGTTTTACATGAAGTAAATATATCTAGAATTGCACAGGTGTAAATTAAAGAATTACATTCATTCGTAGTGACTAAGAAATTTAAAAACTCAAATCAGATATAAGTTAAACCAGACAGATATTAAGAAAAAAATAAATATTGGTGCTAAAAGAAACTTAGCCACCAAAATTAAATCTCAAAAGACAAACAAAACTGTAGGTTCATCTTGAAGAGGGTAATAGTAACTTAATACATAGTTGGAAAATATACAAAGAGAACTTATTTCAGACTGACACATGGTTCTATTAGTTTGACCAACAGGGTAAAGAGATACGGAAGACAGTCTGAAAAGCTCTGACACCTATCTGGTAGAAGAAACTAGTAGCTCTCAGCTGGGATACAAGGCCTGACATACAGTCCAGAGAGATTCAAACCTGAAACTCCCACTCTCAGGCCTGAGCTTCTTTTAAAATAATGCTTCACTCACTGCATCAGTAGGACTTACTTCACGTAAAGCCCAGATTTTGGACATGTAACATCTTTCCCAGATATGATGCATTCTCAAAATTTCACCAACTCAGAATTATCTAATTAATTGGTCATCATTGTGAACTCTGGACCTACTCTGTTACTAATAGTGAAATTTTAAGCCACCCTTGTCAGAATCTCTTTGTAATTAGCACAGAGACTAGATGAGAGGTCGGCTGTGGGCTGCTGTTCCTTCTCTCTGGCTCATTTTTCACTCTGGAACTCAATCTGGTCCTACTGCAGGCAGCCGCCAGTGAACACGAACTGCTGACCCCAGTGCTGGTGATTTTGATTGGCCCATGGCTTCAAGCAGAGCTTCTTGGTTTGGGTATCATTCTTTTTTTTTTCAGGACTTTTGGCTGATTCACATATTCTCCACTTTTTTAAGCTTCATTTTGTTCTTTATTGACATAACCACTGAACGTATTTATAAGGTACAAGGCACTGTCTTGTTACATGTTTACATTAACATGTTCATCACTTTAAACATTTACCATTTTTCTTTGCCTTGAGAAGATTCAAAATCTTCTAGCTATTGTAAAATAGACACTATACTATTGGGGAATATGGGGGAGGTAGTATATAGAGATGTGTTTGTTGTCTCTTGCTTATAGTATTAAATGCTATTTATATTCTTTTCCGATCTAAAATCTGTTTTAAAATCACCAAAAGCTCTAAATATTAAGATTCTTCTGCTAGGTAAAGTAAGGAAAATTAGTCATATTCTATTATATTAATTTCTTCTTGTAGCGCAATTACCTCATGGATGTCATCTATTCACCTACACCTTTGGAGTACTGTGGCTGTTTACAACACGTCAACTTGAATGAATTAGGAAGTGCCTAGCTGGTCAGTAGGGCGGAGTTTTGGGTGTGGATGGTCGGTATGTGGGCCAGCAAACTGAGAGAAGGAGACCCAGCCTGGATGTGAGTGGCCCCAACCAACAGACTAGTAGCTTGAGCTGGATAAAAGGGATGGAAGAAGAAAGATTTCTTCTGGGCAAGCTCTAGCCTTCACGTTCACCTCCAAACATCAATCTCTAGCACAGACTTGCTCCTGTCTTTGGATCTTCACCATCCTTCCTGGACAGTGACCTGCAGTGCAGACTCACACTGGCTGCTCCACCATGAGCTTCCAGGCTGGTATTCTTCCAACTTTCCTACCGGATCCTCTATCCATCACTTGCGGAGGTGGCCATCTTGGACACTTCCCTGCATCTGTAAGCCAACCTAACAAATCCATGTATGTGGAGGGGAAGAATTATATATTTCTTATTAATTCTGTTTTTCTAAGAACTGTAACTAATATAGTTCTGTAACTAAGAACTGTAACTAATAATAATGATACTAATAATGGTATCATTAGGTACATATGGATTTCCATTCAGTTAATTTATTCCTAGCAATTATCATAATAGTTACTGCTCTCTTTATGTGTAGGTCATTATGACTTGTGGAATGGGAATTTCCTTAAGTCTCTTCAGCCTGAGTATATTTTAAATTATTCTTAATTCTGAAAAATAAACATTCCTGAATCACTTTGATTTTTAATTCTTTAAACGGAGAGTGATACCGAGGACCAAAATCAAGATGCCAAACTGAGATTCCTGATAAGCAAGACTGTTTCTGCTACTATTGGGTCACATTTATTAATAAAGCTTTCTTTTAAGATCCCAAGTTCACACTTACAAATTTTCAGGTGGGCATTTACTTGCTACACCCTGCTTTCTTAATAATATGATGTTAATTCACTATAAAAATTAGCAACATTACTGAGCAGGGCAAATTTTAATACCATCTCAGAAGGTCATTTTCCTATAAGTGTAATTTTTCCCATTTGATATAATTTTGAGAAGAAAAAAATTATTCCTTTATTCAACACTTTTTTCCATGACATCAAGACAGCAATTCAGACAGATTATAAGTAAATTATTTCTGAAAATCACTTTAAAGTATTGAAGAACCACCAAGAACAGCCACAAATTATCAGGTCAAAACTGACGAAAGTAGAGAACCCTAGGGCAATAATTAGGTGGAGTGCTGTACTCAGACTACTGCTGTCCAAAGGCATTTTTCAGAAGTTGGCAAATCTGAACTTCACTTTGGCCACTTGGAAAGCTGGAGCTTAGAAATCAAAGCACATCTAAGGATGGGTGTATGATGGGAGGCTTTCCACAGGCCTGAGCAGCTCTCAAAGGCCCATGTACTGGAAGCTCTAAACTGAATCACCTCAGTAGTCCAATTTTTGTTAAATCCATTAAGTTAAAATAGTCCCATGCTAACAACGAACACAAATCCTTTTGTTACAAGGTAGCCTAAACAAGAGGCTGGCAAAGTTTGGCCTGAAGGCCAAACTGGCCCACATCTTGCGTAGAAAGGTCCACGAGCAAATAATTTTAATAATTTTAAAGTATTGTTAGAAAGGGGAAAAGGAGGAAGAACTGCACGTGGTCTTCAAACCCAAAATACTTATTCTATGGTTCCTTACAGAAAGTTTGTGAGTCTGTGCTCCACCTTTCCCTTAGAACAGGGGGCAATGCATTACAAACAAGCAAGAGCCTAAAGAATCAGTGTACAAGTAGAATCACCAGCACCACAGAGAGCAAGATCTATGAATATCTCTGGAGTTATCAGAAATCTCTAAAGTAATTATACTTAATGGTTTTTTTAAAAAACAGAAGTCAATTCGAACATTGTGAGAACAGAATTTCAAGGTTTGGGGACAAGGCTGAGGAAACAAATGTTATAATCAGGCACAACTCCAAAATTAGAATTGAGCAAAGTAGCTGGATACAACAGATGATGGATGATTCAAAGAAAGCCAATCTCAGAATTATGCATGTGGGAGAAAGAGCAGAAGACTGCACCCAAGGTATAAAGAATTTATTCACTTAAATAATGCAAGAAAACTTCCTAAATCTAGGAAAAGAAATTAATTTTCGGTTATAAGAAGGTTCTAGAATACCAAAAAACCTCAACCAGCAATGAGACTTGCCACAGCATATCATAGTCAAAACCTCAGGAATACAACATAAAGAGAGAACATTAAAAGCAGCAAGAGAAAAACAGACATTATTCTACCAAGGCAAACCCATTCAAATTACTGTAGATTTCTCAGTGCAGACTTTAAAGGCCAGAAGGGCCTGGAGCAAAATCTTTTAAGCCTTAAAAGACAGCAAGTGTCAATCCAGATTGTTGTATCCAGCAAAATTATCCCTACAACGTGAAGAGGGAGTAAAAATTTTTTATGACCAAGAATTCCTAAAGAAACTTGTATCCACTAGCCCAGCATTGCAGAAAATAATTGAAGGAATCTTTGAGAGAGACAAGCAGCATCAAAGAACATGGTGGAAAGGAAACATCTGAAGATAAAGAAAAAGTGTAACAAAAAAATAGACATCAATCATTTGATTGGTATCCCACCAAAACAGTACCAGCTTTCTCATAAAATCTGTGAAATTTTCCCCAGAATTATTATTTTTGTTAGTATATCAGTTTGCAAAACATAATAATTATATCCAACATGGGAAATTGACATAAAATCTTAATCTGTGAATTTTTTTGATGTGTATGATGTACATAGATATTTAGCTGGGGGTGGAGTGGCAGAAGACAGTGGTTTTGATTTGGGATATTATTAGCTGTAAAAACAGTAACAGTTGGTAAATAAGTGGCTCATGGGGTCTTTTCCCTGAAGTCATTGAGTAGTAAAGATAAAAAATCACATAGCCTTTGTCCATTGGCAAATAAACTCAGTTGGTTATTAGTGAATCTTAAATTTTACATTCAATTTCATTCTCTGTAACTAAATTTGTAATAATGATATTACTTATTTCTTCCTGCTCCTTTATGGGAAAGAACATTTGAAAACTCTGAAATAACTAAGTATACCATTACATCTATTGATTTGTGTGTGATGTATGTTTGTGATACAGTCTTAAATTCATTTCATGCAGTGATTCATTTATTCAGTTTCTGATGTAAGGTTAGTCTAAGATATCTGATTGATGCAATGATACCTTAATGTCTTTTGTGTAGCAGCACAATTGATAAAGGGCAAATCTTGAAAGTTGCCAATATGCCCAAGTACAGATGACTGGATAAAAAAGATGTGGTATATATATGCAATGGAGTATTACTCTGCCATCAAGAATGACGTACTTGAGTCATTCTTAAGAAAATGAAAGCACCTTAAGATCATTATCCTCAGTGAAATGAAAGAGACCCAGAAAGTTAAATATCATATGGTTTCTCTAGTATGAGAAAACCAAATTATAAAAAATGTAAGAAACATGGAAGAAAATAAGAAGATGGTCTTGGTGGAGAGAGAAAGGGAAATGGGGGATGAATGTGGGAAAGAGAAAGGGAGAGGGTGTGTTTTTTAAAAATAACTAAATGGGGTGGTAGTGGGAGTTAGGGGGGAATGGGGGAGTTGTGGGAGAGTCAAAAAGAGGAGGGGAAGGTATTATAATTTTGACTTAATATATATGTGCACAAGTACTCAAGTTCAATGTAAACATTATGTATCATATATGTTAATAAAATGGGGAAAATAAAAAATAAATAAATGAAATTAACATCCCAACCAATGAGTTGAAGCCGGTTAGGGTTTCATATGATGGAATGAGAATCACTGAATTGGAAGATAAGTTTGAGAAATTATTCAGGTAGCACATACAGAGACAGCCATGTGGGAGATATGTCATGTCAACCTTTGGTTGAGGGGTATGAAGCAGGATGGTCCATTATGTGGCTAACGTTTCCTTTTGCAGAAAGAGAAAGAAAAGAATGAGGCAGAGAAATATCAAAGGAGGAAGCAACTGATAATCTTCTAGAACTGTCAATCCACACCAATCCCCATAGTCAAGAAGCCAAAAAAAAAAAATCTTACAAAGGATAAATAAAATAAATCTGCAACTAGACATGCCTAATGAAAACTGCTAAACAACAAAGACAAAGAGTAACTTTAAAAGCAACTGGGAGAAATAAAGGCTTATAACCGCAGAAGATCCTTAGGAGGAGAGCTGAATTCAAAGCAGCAACAGTGGAAACCAGAACATCATAAAAGCACGACATTAGTGACCTGAACAAAAATTTCCCAGCTAGAATTATATCATCAATGAAAACGTCTTCAAAAAATTGGGGCAAAACAAAGATATTTCCAAATAACACAAACTGACAGAATTTGCCACAGTGAAACCACACTAAGAGACATTCTTCTATTTTTGCTACAAACAGAAATTGATCCCAGGTGAACAATCTGAGGTTCAAGAATGAAGCTGACAATCTCAATTACTAGCAAAGACATGGAGCAACTGGAACTCTCATACACGGTATCTGCAATGGCGCTATGAGGCAATGTGTGCACTCACTTCTCAACCCAGTAAATCCGATGCTAATTATTTACCCAAGATAAATATGATATCTGTAACCAAATGTTATTGTAGCTTCATTTAAATAGCCAGAAACGGAAAACTCAATCCAACTCAACTTCATATTTGGAGAATAAACAATCAAAGGGTGATCTCCCCATGTGATGGAACATCACCCATCAATAAAAAGCAATGGCCTATCATAATATGCAATGAAAGAAATAAATCTCTAAAACATTTTACTGAGCAAAAGAAGAAAAATACAAAAGAGCATTACAATAAAATGCCATCGTATTCCATCTATACGGGGGTCTAAAAAGGCAAAAATAATCCAGAGAAATATACGGAAAAGGAAATATGGGTACTAGAGGCCCAAGGCAGAAAAGAATTAACTATCTAGGGAATGAGAAATTTGTGGGGTGACAAAAATGTTCTTCGTCTTAATTATGGCGGTTGTTAGATAGGTGCAAACATTTGTCAAAATTTATCATTCTGCACACTTGAAATGGGTGCATTTCACCTCAAATTATATCACAATGAAGTTGGTTGAAAAAGAAAAATGATAGCACAATAGTACAAAAAAATCAGATGTCTAGAAATAAATCTAATAAACACATGCAAGTGTCTACCCTGAAAACTGTGAGAACAATTAAAGATTTAAATAAAAGAATGGTGTGGGGTGCGAAATGTTACATGAGTTCTTTAAAGCTCCTCCCATTTAAAGGCAAATTACTTCTTCACCCCCTTGAATCCACGTGGCTCTCTGGGTATTCCACTACATCCACATACTTGAGGCTTTTGGTGGATGTTCCAGACGCAAACCATAACAAATACAGTGCTCGAGGACTACAGACTAGATGTGTCAGGGATGTGAGATATCACCAGAGTGATCTATAAGTTCAGTGTAATCCCACTAATGATATATGAGTTAATTCCATGACAAGATAATTCTTAAAAAATTATTTGAAAATGTCAAGAACCAAAAATAGCTATGTCAGTCTTAAGTAAGAACAAAGAGCCAGAACTTGTTCAATGAGATATCAGAACTTGTTATAAAAACACAATAATCAAGAGAGGATAGTAACTATGGAAAATAAACCAATGTAATAGAAATAGGTGTGTGGATGAGTATGTGTCAATAGTTGGCTTATAACACAGGTTATACTGCAGAGAACTGGAGAAAAATTCTTTACATAAATGATACTAAGTTGGTTGGATATTCATATAGAAAAATAAAGAATCTTAATCTTTGCTTCACACCATACATGAATATGCATTCCAGGTAGGTTGCAGATTAATTTTGAATGGCAACAATAAAACCAGAAAAATAAGGTGGGTGGACAATATCAGAGTAGGTCATAAAAGCATCAACCACAAAGAGAAAACTTTTAAAACAAGACACAAACATACTAAACATAAAGCAAAAATGTACAATTTGACTCTGTTCAGAATATCTCTTGCTCACCGTGGAGTGCAAAAAGAGGGGAAAATACTTGTGACACTATAACTGACAAAGGCTTGTATCCAGACATCTACCCGTCAAGAGGAAAAATAGAATAGTGAAACAAAAATCAAAAGAGGGAAGTAGAATTGTGAACAATTGAGTAAGCACATCACAAAAGAAGAAAAAATCAGTGGACAAAAACGTATGTGAGACATTTCACACCGCACTGGTGATCAGAAAAATAACAAAATCACAACAGGACGCCACCATATGGCCTACAAAGGAACAGTTTTATTTTCCAACAGGGAATATATATAAACACAACAAGAGAACACGTCCTGAGGACCCCTCACAGATTTACCTGGGATGACCAAAAACATCAAAAGCAACCAAAATGTCCTTCAATTATAGTGTGGATGAACACACTGGAGTAGAGGCAAGCTATGGAATATTACACAGTAATAATGAATGAGCAAGATGGAATATAATGTTGAATTAAGGAAGCAATGCCCAAAATATACAGTCTTCCACATATCTGAGTTTTTTTAAATTGGTAAAACTCAACTGTAGGACTTAGGAACATGAGATTGGGTAGCAAAGTTAAAAAAATTAAAGCAAAGATATAATTACCACAAAAGTCAAGATCATTGTTACCTTTACTGGAAAGGGAGGAAATAATTGGGAGGAAGGATAATGGGAGCTTTATTTAGGGGAGAAGGAATAGAAAATTTCTCTTGTTTAATCAGCAGTTAAACAAATGTTTGCTTTCAAATAAGTAGTCTCAAATGTTCATGCACTTTCCTAAGTGTGTATTAAACTTCACAATAAATTACAACAAGAGAAATGAAAGTCATCAGAATTTATACAGAAAGTCTGTATAAAGGACGGTAATAGAGTGATGTCTTTAACCTCTGAGAAGTTGACGATCAGTATGGATTTTTACAGTCAGAGAAGTTATTTGTTGAGTGAATAGTACAAAATATTTTTAGGTCATTCAAGGACTCAAAAACTTGCCTTCCACAAACCCTTTCTAATGCAACATTTTAAAGATGTGTTTCAGCAAAAAAGAAAAAGCAAACCCAAAATAACATCAATTTTTGGTAATAGGAACGTGACCCATGAATACAGGAAAAAGAAGTTCTAGGTAACAACCAGCCAGATGACAGGAGAGAGAGAGAGGTCATAGAAGGGATTTCTTCAAGCAAACACTTCACTCAATAGACTCTCTGGTATTAATTACTTAAAGATGGAGTAAGAGAAAAAGAAAGGCAATTTTATAAGTTTAAATTCAAGTGAAGAAGGAAAATCCCCTTTGGCTCTGCAGAGAACCAGATCTTCATCATTGTAATGTAAACAGTCTTAATAAGTGAGTGTCCTATTGATCTTTAATTCTGGACTCAGCCTAAAACTAAATTAAGAACACAGTGACAGAATCTAACATAAACATCACCAACCTGGACAATGAGATAGTTAAAACATGCGCTGAATTTGGAATGTAAAAGAAAAACAGAGAGGTAAAGGAAAAGTATAGACTCTAATAGTCTCACCATGCAAAGAAGAGAATGAAAAGATACTGCTTGTATTTGACAAAGCAGAACCTGAAGTCACGGCCTGTCTTCCTAACCCAACTTCTGCCCTCCTTATGTTGTCCCCCGCCCTGCTCTACTGACTTCCCTCTGTGCCTCAAGATGCCCACGCTGCTGAGGACATAGCTCGGTGCAGAGCACTTGCCAACATGCGTGAGGCCCAGGGTTCCATCTCCAGCACATATTTGCACACACAATAAATAAGTAAGCAAATAAATAAATAATCTCGCACACATCCCTGCTTAAGGTCCTTGTGTGGGCTGCTCCTGCTGCCTGGAATGCGTTGTTCTCTCTTCCACTCACTTGACAATTCCTCTGTGAGCATCATTTCACCTGACAGCCTCCTCTTTGTCCTCAAACTCCACCAGGTTCTTCTGAGAAGCACTCAGAGCCCATCACACATCCTTTTCCAGATCTGCTCAGTTACTCATCGGTATGCACGTCAGCCATCTTTACACACTGATGCTGCGTAATGGCTACCACCGAGCCTAAGCGACACACACAGTAAACATTGTTCCTGAAGTCGCTGGTACAGTGCATTTAGTCAGCTGCAGGTCGGTGAGATAGATTTGCTGATCCTGGCCAGACCCTTTTAAGCCTGGAGCTTTAGCTGGGACCATCTCCCTTTCTCCAGGTGGACAGAGCCCAAAATTGTCCTCAGGGACAGTTTTCCTAGAGAA
Organism: Ctenodactylus gundi; assembly: GCA_004027205.1. Taxonomy (NCBI): domain Eukaryota; kingdom Metazoa; phylum Chordata; class Mammalia; order Rodentia; family Ctenodactylidae; genus Ctenodactylus; species Ctenodactylus gundi. Next base: position 231,305 of record PVKB01002188.1, on the reverse strand, counting down.
CAAGCAAAGGATGCGAGACTTCGGGAGAACTGGGTTCAGGATTTGTGCTTCTGTTCACTTCTAGTCCACATTGGGCTTCAGAGGTTCTTGGGAGAGATGCAAAGCTACCTTACAGAGATGGTGGAGACAGGGAAAGGTGGGAACCGGCCCCACTTTGCAATCAACCTGTCACAAGTTGATATACTTTATGTTTGTCTCACTTAGAAACCATAAAAGCACAGTAGGGCAGGAATCATGCTTTTACTATTTTACCCTCAATATCAGAAGAGTCTTACTTAAACAGCTCCTCAGTAACTACCTTAAATCTGTGTCTAATCATTCTAATATCATCATTCTAATAGCATCTCTGTTTCTATTATCTTTCTTCTGGTGGATGCCAGACACATTACCACATATCTTTATGTACCTGGTGTTAGCTTTCAGCCACTGTGATGAAACGCCTGAGATAAACATAAGGAAAGTTTTATTTTTGGCTGACAGCTTCAGAGGTTTCAGTCCACAGTTGATTAGTTCCATTGCTTGTGGGTCTGGGCAAAGCAGAACATCATGGCAAAAAGCACAAAGTAGCACAAAGCTGTCTTCCGCATGGCAGCAGAAAACAGAAAGAGGTAGGGCCAGAGTCTCCCTATCCCCTTAAAGGACACACCTCCAAACACCTAACTTCCGTCCAATAGGCCCCACCTCCTAAAGGCTTCACCACCTCCCAGTACTACCGCAGAGTAATGACTGTGGAAATAGGAAATTGTTACGTAACTTAAGGGCCTTTGAGGGGACACTCAAGAAACTGTACCACCTGACTTAATTTTATGTCAAGTGTTGTATTAGAAAAAAGAATGTCGTTGAGGCTTGCGTATCTTCTGAGGAAGGTTTATGCTTGCTTTTAGCAGGTGTCCTAGGGTGTGACTGGGGTGCAACACAGGGCTGTGTTGATTCAGTGGCAGAGACTGAAATTTTTCTGGGCAACAAAGATGAGCTGCTGTCTCCGTAAGGGCTGGTTTAGCTCTCACATATGACAAACTACTTCTTAATATGCCCAGCTTTTCCTGCCCTTTCTGAGAGAGTTGACCCTCTAACTCTCCCTCAATAAATATTTATTCAATGAGACACCAGCTAAATCTAATGGCGTCCATTCTTGGCCCTTTTGCAACACTTAATATCACAGGAGGAATGAAAATGTTGCAGTTTCCAACTATGCCTGCAGCTGTTTCTGCATTCTAGGGATGGCAGCAAAATTCATCTTTGGGAGAAGATTATTCTTCTGTTTGGGAAAATGCTTTAATGAGCCTGTTGAGTATGCAAAGGTGAGGCTGAGAAATTAGTCTAGAGAGAGAGGTGGAAACAATGAAGTGGGAATTGCTTTGCCAGAAAACACGTGAAGGTTGTCTTCCCAGGGAGTAGAGGTTATATGCGGCGCAAACCAAATTTTTTACTTTCTTGAGTAGGGGGTGTATGTTGGAATTTGGGACCTCAGGACTTGGAGCAAGGAAGGATCTCAGCAGTAGGAAGTTGTTCCAGACCCCTGTGACAGGTGCAGACTTCTGTGACGTGTAAACTTCAGTTCCTTTGTCATCTCTACAGCCTGGGTTCTGTGGCACTGGAGGCTATGAGGCCACGAGCCTGAATCCGCCCAGGGCAGCCTCGTCACAAGAGCGGGAGCTTCTTTGTGCCGTCCCTTCCTCTGAGGCCCGATGGGGTCAATAGCAGCAACTCAGTGGAGGAAGACACTCCCACAGTTCAAGCAGCCCTGAACTGCGGATCAGAGTTGGCAGCTGCAAACGATACCCAAGCTCCAAGCACCAGCCCCTGATCACCTCTGCCAGGTTCCCCAACAGTCAATTGCTTCCCTCATCCTGGGCCCTTTACTCCTGACTTCTTAAATGTTTCCCCTCCTCTCTAGCCACTGACCCTGCCTTTCTGATGTACACAGGTTTGTCCTGGACAACTGCCATCGCCTTAAGCCAAACCCCATGTTCCTCTGCTAGTGGCTCATTACCAGAGCTGCCACAGTGATTTTCCCCAAAGCACAGATCTGCCTGCCAGCTCTCCACACAGCCTCCTTCGCAGCTTACAAGGTCAAGTGTCAGCTCAGGCAGATGGCAGGCCAGGGTACTCACCACGCAGCCCCAACATACAGGTCAGCTCAGATCCAGCTCAGCTTCCTCCCCTCCTGCAACACTTGCACGCGGTAGCAGAAATGTGGTTGTGGTGGCCAAGCCCCAGAGCCAGCCTGCCAGATTTTGAGTCCAGGACTGCACCTAATTAACAGATACTGTGATCATGAGCATGTGAACCAATGTCATCTGCACATAAGATTGTCGTGTAGGTTAAACAAGCCAGTACACCTAAAATCCAAGAACAATGCCCAATGGTATCACACGCGACTCTGTTACTATTATCATTACTGCAGTTTCCTACGCATTCCTGTTTACTATCTCTCCATCCCCACTCCAATGATCCTTCCATCTCGTGTTCCTGGAAATTTTCTATTTCTCTCTCAAGGTTTCTGTTCGCTTCTCCATGAAGCTATTGTTGTTTCTGATCTTTCTTGCTTCCTCCATCCTCTCAGGAACACTTAGCATTCACTACTCACTAAGGATCACAGGTCTCTGTTCACAAATCTGTCCTCCCATGAAGTTATAGGCTATAAGCAAACAGGACCCCAATTTATATCTCCGCTTCCCCAATGTATCCTAGTCTTGCTTATTTGTTGCTATGACAAAATACCCAACATCCGCAATTTAAGGGAGGAAAGATTGACCTAGCTCACAGTTTCAGGTCTCACGCAGTCCGTTCATGGGGCAGCTGGCAACAGTGAAGGCACATGGTAGAGAGAGAGGCTGCAGAGGCACCCCCCAGGGCAAACAGAAGCCAAGGGGCAGAAGCCAAGCCAGTGTCCGGAGACTCTCACAGCCAGAGCTTTCCCAGGAAGACGCTACAACAACGTTTCTTCTTCCTTCCTTTAATTATTTCAAGCTGCTGGTTGAGCCCCTCCCCTCAGAGTGGGTGCCCCTCCCTCACTTTCTGGCCCACAAGTCAATAACAAACAGCTGACATCTCTGCCCTAGGCAATCCCCAATCTCAACAAATTGATATAATCTTCCCAGGTCAAACCTTAACCACCTGCCCCTTCCAGCCAGGTTCTACTTCCAATAACACAGTGTTTCAAATATATGAGGCTTTGGCGGGGGACACTTAAGATCCAAACCCTAGCCTGGTAGATGTGCGATCACTATGTCTAGGATGAACGTCAATGTCCCGTCCTACATGGTAGGGACCCCAGAAGGGGACTCTGTCTCAGTCACCTTTGTGGTCCTCAGTGTGTAACCCAGAATGTCAAGTTTCATGGTCTCCCACTGCAATGGGCTTCACCTAGCCCTGTGGGAGCCCTGGGACTCTAACTCGTGTCTGAACAATTCTGATCCCAGACATTGGTTCTGGCCTGGTGAAAGCCAGCATGCATCAGTGTTTGACCTGTCACCCCTTCCTGCTGTGTGGACACTGCTTTGTCAATAACTCACAGCCGAGGGCAGGTAATTAAGAGGGTGTTTGGAGGGTTGGTGCAAGGAGAAAATGGACAATTTCTCTTCTGACCCCAGTTCCCACAGAATCTCAGTAGGGTCTGGAGAATTTGATGGGGGCATGAGAACAGAGCCAAATGGTTGTTAGCAACAGAATACCCCATTGCATAGGAAAACAGCCACTTAAATAAAAGATAAAATAAAACAGCACGCCAACTTCATGACCTTGAAGATTTCTTATTTCGTTATGCCTTGGAGTTAAAACACTCTGCACAACCTCAAAGGGATCCATTTCTGACACGTACTCCAGGCCCTACCGGAATTAGGAGCTGACATTAAAAATCTTCATTGCTTCGTCTTCCCAGATGGCCTGACTATGTTGCTAAATCAGCCCGCCACTGGTGAGTCTATGGGACGCAGGCTAGCCCACCCACTCCTCAGAAAATGGCTTATTTCTCTTTGAGAAATAACATTTCCTTTGTTAGGTGAAATTCAGAATTACTGCCGTGAGTTACCGAAAATGTAGCAACATAATTTCTTCAACTACGTGAATGTCTGCTACAAAGAGTATTTGCCGTCACCAAAAGGCCAGAAAGGAAATGAAGAGCCGAGGAGGGCAAAGTTTTAAGTTTGAAGACTGATGCATGAGAGCATTACAATGAGCTCAGCAGCTATCTTTTAATCTGCTGTAAATCAAATGAACTGAAAATGTCCGATGAGAGATAAATTTTTTCAAAACATAACCACATAAATGCGCTGCATTATCTTTGTCTCTGGTGAAGGGAATATCCTGTCCCTGGACAGGGACTCTAGTTTTGTAAGAAAATAGATTCTCTTCCTACCATGATCTTCCTTGAACTACGAGAGTTCTTCTTGCCTTGAAACAGGAGCTCAGTTATGTCAACCTGTGTTTTCCGTCACCAAAGGCTCAGAGGACTGAAAACCATGGGTTTCTCCAAAACCAATGACCCAGTACTTCAAATGTCTCTTACGTGAATAGGAGTGGAATAAGAGAACCAGAGGGTTTTCAACGTCATTTGTTAAAGAAAAATGAACATTGACAGAAGCCACTGATAGGAGACCAGCTGCCCATGCGAGCGGCCATGCCCCATCCTTGGACTCTCAGTACCAGCTCTCAGGGGAGGGTGGGGCTTCTATAAACCGAATCAGCCCCTGGAGCAGCACTGTGCTTCTGCCCTGTGGGTTCTGTTCTTTTTCAGTGGCTGACCTGGCTTCACAGACCCTGTGGAAAACAGGTTAATGAGGCAGGTGGCTCGAGCAAACTTGGTGGCACCAGCTGTACTAGGAGATGGCCTTAGAATCTCCTGCCACTGCAAGACAAACCCAGGTCTTGGGGTCTCAAGCCCCTGTCTTCCTTCCTCTGGAAACGGGGCCACCTGGTGATCTCTGCATTCCCTCTCTGAATGTTTCCCACCTGCAGACCCTAGGTTCCAGGATGGGAAACAGGGGTCTGAAGGACTGGGTAGGGGCGTTGACAAGCACGCTTTCCTTCCCAAGGCTGGAGCACTGGCCCAATGTTTTTTCAAGCCCTGGACAGAGTTATGCCAGTCACCTTGGGGTAGGTAGTCATTCCCAGGGCCACTAAGACCAGGACTGCTGTGAGGACTCCTGCCTGGCCGCAGGAAAGTGGAGCACAGGGGGAGTCCTCACGATGACTCTGGAGCCCCTGGATCCACCCTCCCTCCCTCTTTCCCCTCCAGAAAATTTTGCCGCTCTCAAACACCAGCAGCAAGGGTTTGTCTGTCCAGCGATGGAGCAAAGCACCCCTAGGTGCGCAGCCTTTGAGGACATCAGCAGAAAGGGAGCAACATGGCCGAGTGGGCAGGAGTGTGGGAGGCAGGACATCTGGAACTGAATCCTGGCCTAGAGATGTCTAGACACAGGCTTTGGAGAAATGACGGACTCTGGGGACAAGAACGCTCTGTCTCCATGGGGAGCATGCTACAGGAGGGCAGGGACAGGCCCTGTCTGTCTTATTCACAGCCTGGGCCTACACCATAGGACTCCTGGTGCAGGTAGGTGCTCAGGAAGTAGCTCACAGTGAATGATGAATGTCGCACAAGGCTGTCCTCAGGATTCAACAAGAACATGCATGTCCAGTGCCCAACAGTGGCACCTGACTCTTGCCGAACAGGAAACAGATGTTCCCTTTTATCGTAACAACAATTTGACTGGGGTAGAAATTTGTCAAGATGACTTGGCTTTCCTTTTATATTTTTCAATTTGTTACTGCAGTACAACGTGCGTGCATAAAAGCAGGGCCCTGTCCTCACCCACATGCCTTTGCACAAGGACACTTCATCCAGGTCGTCCTTTCTGCAGCACTTGGTGGCCTGCCCGTGCTTACAGCTGTCATGCCTCCAGCTAAGCGGCCCAGTTAAATGGTGGCCAGTTGGCTTCATGCCTCCAACTCAGAAACTGATGTGGGAAAGTCTTTGTCCCAGCAGATATCAGCAATATCTACTGGAGAGGCTGGTCACAGATGAATGGCAGTGTGGGCACTTCAATGTCGAGCACCCACCTGAGCTGCAGGGCCTTTTGTGGCTTCTGAGCGTTGCCTGCCAGTGCAGCCATGGAGGTTAATGGCTTTCTCATCTCTCTTAGTTGAGGATCCTCTCTTCCTGTGGCCGGCGGAAGAGCTGTTAGACAGTGAGATACAAAACCATGCCGCAGAACCTTTCCCCAGCTGTCTCCTTGCCCTTCCTACGCCACAGCAAGTCTTCCAAGCTTTGAATTTTGATATGTAAAAAAATACAGTACTAGGAAAGATTAATTTTTTCTCAGGTAATAAATATTCTAGGCTCTGTGGCCATAGAGTCTCTGCCACAGCTTCTCAAGTTGCTGTTGTAGCACAAATCAGCACAAGCAAATGAGTGTGGCTGTTCCCAGTAAGGATTTGCTAACTCAACCACCTGCCAGGATTGGCCGACTTCTGTTCCAGGCTATCATCTTTCCATAGAGTGAAGAAATCTAGCCGGAAGCTCAGCACATGTTCTCTGTTTCAGGCCTTTCACCTCTCTGAGGCAGAGCACGGCGCAGCCCAGTGTTAAAAGATACAAGGAAGGAGCAAACAAATTACTAAGAAGGAAAATGTACCAGAATGTTTCTCACAACATTATCCTGCAACATGTTAAAGCCTGTCTGGGATGAGGGGAGGGGGATGACTTCGGCATACAAATGAAATCCTACCCAACCCTACCCATAGTGCTAAGCTTCCCACCTCTGTTCAGCCTCCTGTCCACATATTCTCCACTCTCCAGTCCCAGTCTTAAAAACACAAATCTGGTTGTGTTGTTGTTTTTCTCAAAGCCCTCCAAGACTCCTTGTTGCTCTGAGAACAACGGCTCTAGCAGACGTGAGAAATTCCGCCCCTACTTTTTCCTTGCCACCAACGCTCAGTGTGCCTGGGCCCACGAGCAGCATGATGGCTGATGGATACTCATTGTTGTGGCCTGGTTCTGAAGTGTCCCCCGAAAGCCTCACATAGCTATGGATACTGTGAAATATTGGGAAGTGGGGCCTGGATGAAAAGAGTGAATGCTTGGAGCTTGACCTGGAGAGGTGCGTGCTGGTTCTACACTTCCACCCAGACCTGGCTCTGTTCTGCCATGAGGTGACGAGATTTTTTTCTCTGGGTCCAGCTCCCATGTGGTTTCACCATTTCCAGCCACCCACCAGTGAAAGGGCAGTGACCTTCTAAAACTGTAAACTAAAATAAATCTTTCCTTCCTAAAGTTGCAGATGTTGGATGTTTTCTTCCAGCAATGAAAAAGTAAATAAGATAGTAATCATGGCAATTCTGTTCCAAAGACTGGCCTGCAGGTGGACTTGTTCAGAACACTTCCCTTTCTACTTGCATCAAAGATGAGATGCTGAGAGGTGCCGCAGCCAGCACACAAGATCATACGACTCCAAGGCTCTTCATTCAAGAGGATGAATTTGATCCAGAGTGCCTTGGGACTCCTCCAGGTACCCAAGGTTGACACTAGTGCTAGAAAAGCTAAGAAATCCTGGACCAAATTCACATCTTGCTCGTGCGGGGAGCTGAAGATGAACGGTCAAGCCCAAGTCTCCTGGCTCCCGGCATCCTGTCTCTAAACATCAAGATAATCCTCCCAGGAGGTGAAGATGAGTTCGATGGAGGGTCAGTCACCCAAACCTACCCACTGATGGCAATTCAGGCGCGTGGGCAAGAACTGTCATGAAACACCTAGTTGAATTAATACGCAGAACTGCAAAAGTCATTGGTTTTATTTACCCAGCACAGCACCCAGATGGATTGTCAAGATGTTGAGCTCTTGTGTATACATGTCACGACGCCAATGTTGATATAAGCTCTTGGGCAATTCTCAGCATATCCTAGAGCAGCCTTGGCTCCCTGTTGCCACCTTCCATGGAAGCATTGCTGGGTTCCTGGAATGTGCTCGAAGGACTTCATCGAGGCCGTCTCCAAATATGTGCATGAAGTTATGAAGCCGCGCCTTCTCCCGCCTTGTCTCAGCAGGGTGGGGTGCTCTGTGGGCAGCAGCCAAGGGAAGCTCATTTTTCTTTGCTTTCCTGCGAGGATACTCAGACCGGCTTTAAAAGGAAGCAGCGTTGAAACTGTAAGAAATTTGGCTGTAGGAGAGAAACTGAAACTGAGGTCTGCATGGACTTTCCTCCTCCAAGGGTCCTCAAATGCCTTCTTTTATGTCCTCCAGATTCCGACAGAAGAGAAGGCAGAAGTGCTAATCAGGCTGGGCTATCCTCCTGGAAGAGGAAGAGGTCTAATGAAAAGGACAATACATTTGTTAAAAATCTTTTCATCCTATATTTGTATGTACACCAGGAAAAGGAAAGTTGGAGCTTCTGAGATGTTATTGTTTCCACACCAAAGATAGAGAATCCAGTACGTGTTTTATGGAGCACATGTCCACTCAGCCATGCTCCAAGGGTCTAATAGCCACGTGGGGCTGTGGCTTCTGGGTCACACAGTACTGATCTGCCCCACCTCTTGTCCTCAGAGAAGAGGTCAAGTGTGGCCATTCTGCAGGCGATGCAGCTGAGGTCCAAAGTTGTGTAAAGAAGAGAGGTGGCCCACCATCTTTTTCGTTCTCATGTAGACTCTTTGCTAGATCCAGGAACCTAGTAAATATAAGAGCTGATTAACCAGAGAAAAGCATACAAGTTTTGCTAGTTTTACCTGGAGATCTTGACAAGAGAGCAAAGCCAAAGAACTGGCCAAAGCATGTTGCTTGTATACTTTTTAGACAAAGAGCAATAACCTTGTGAAGGAATGCCAAGACTAACGCTATCTGGACTAGGGTTGTAAATTCTAGGGATGTTACTAAAGGGGACAGGGTAGAAGTTAAGTAAGGTCAAGCTCATCAGGTTCTCTGCCTGCCCGCTGCCCGGTCTCTAGTGATCAACGCTGTTTTGCAGCCATGGTGAGGGAAGGTCATCCCTTCCTAGAGGACTTCCGTGGTCTGCTGTGCAAGAAAACTTAGGCCATATAGCCCTTCCTGCAGTCAGGTTCCTCTCGTGATTTCAGCATAAAATCGCCAGTAAACCAAGTCGACATATTTTTGACGTGGCACATTTTTGATTTGTTCAGTGGTTAGGGAGTAGCTCTCAACCATGTGTGGTTTTTCCCCGGGGGATATTTTGGTTATCTCAGGGGACATGCTATGGCATCTGCTGCCTAGAGCCCAGAGATGCTGCTGAAAACATCTCTTTCAAGGCAGAACTGGAGAATTGCTATGGTTTGGATCTGGAGTGGCTCCCAAAAGCTTTATGTGTTTGGATGTAGTGAGATAACTGTGGAACCACGTTATTATTGGAAGCTAGGGCATGGCTGGAAGGGGCACCTGGAAAGACTGTGTCAAATTGTTGAGACTGGGATGGAGGTGGGAGGAGACAGGTAGGGGTGGTTTCCCAGGTCAGAGCTTTCAGGTGCATGCTATTGACTTGTAGGCCAGGAAAGGAGGGAGGCGTGCCCACCCTGGGTGTGAGGGCCCAACTAGCAGCTCGAAGTAAATAAAGGGAGGAAGAAGGAACAGCGTCACGACTTCTTCCTGGGAAGGCTTTGGCCTTGCCTGCGTCTGTGGACATCGGCTTGTCTCCTGCCTCGCTTGGCTTCTGTCTACAATGCTGTAAGCATCTCTCGAGTCTCTACCATGTGCCTGCACCATAAGAACGGACTGTGTGAGGCCTTCAGAAACTGCAGACTACTTAAATCTCTCTTCCCTTAAACTGTGGATGTTGGGTGTTTGGTCCCAGCAACGAAAAGTAGCTAAGACAAGAATCAAGTGTTCCTTCCCTCATTCTCTCCCCCTTGCTAGGGCCTGTCCTGTCGTTGTCTACACCATCTGCTGTGTAGTATCTGCGAGCTGCTGGCCTGTCTTTATCGTTGGTCCAATAGGGGGTCCTCCTCAATGGACTGCAAAGCCAGGAGAAGGGGAGAACTCTGTATAGGCCTCCTGGGGAGAGGGGTGGTACCTAGGGAGCCAGGTGGCATTGCCTGGTTTGTCCCCCCCCTTCCTGCCCCACCCTCACACAGACACCCCTCAGAGGCTGGAGGGTGGGACCTGGTAGTCATTACCATGGCAAGCCATCTCTGAGCATCACTGAAAATCTTCCCTCGCGTTGGTGTGAGGCATGTGAGTGCGCCAGACCTTGAACAGGCCCCCTGTCAGCCCAGCCTGTCTGCGGCTCTACCTCCACAGGAAACAAGCTGGAATATTCATGAGACAGCCCAGGCCTCCCCAGGGACACCCAGCCTGGGGTGGGGAAAATGCCAGGCTCTGCCCTTCACTGCAGCCTGCCCTCCCTTAGCTCTCCTGGGGACTGGTGTGGCCACTGAGGGCATGAGTGACAGCGTGTGCCCTTTAATGCCCTCCTTGCAGTTAGGAGATTTAAGGAACCCAGCTCTCGCACTCAAAGGGCCAGAACAATATATTTCTAAAACAGAATACGTGACAGAGATAAGAGGAGATTTTCCCCCAAATTCACATTGCGGCCCTCGGCGCAGCTACTCCAACCCCGTGCCTTTCCAGGGATATTTGCTTTAAAGAGAAAACCATGTGAAAGCATCCAGGGCAGGGCTTGGCCTGTAGAGAGCTTGGTTTTGTCTTACTATATTCTACTTTATTTTACGGTACGAGTGACTGAACCCAGAGCCTTCACATTGAGCTAGCTACATCCCCAGCACATTTTGATTTTTTATTTGGGAACAAGGTCTTGATAAGTCTCTAAGTTGCCTTGGCTAAGGCTCAAACTTACACTCCTCCTGCCCCAGCCTCCCGGAGTGCTGGGATTACAGGTCTGTGGCACCACATCCAGCCAGAGATTCATTGTTTTTAAATAATTATTTAATAAACAGCAATCTAGATATAGATTGTGTTGAAATCCTACACATCTCGAAGAGCTCCCAAGCCCCTCACTCTTCACGTATGACTTTATGACTTTTGGGTTTTATAGCTGTATGGAGATATACTCATATATGCATATATATATATATATATATATTTACAGAAACAAACTGAGAGCGGTTATAGCTACAGCATGATATATTTTGCAATCACAGGCACAGTCAAGGTGCTAAACATTTAAGACACCTGAGGCTTCTCCAGTCCCTTGGGATTCCTCTGTCACCCTACCCACAGGTAACAGGCCCACTGCTTCCATAAGTATGGATGGCTTTGCAGTTACGTAACATTGCACGATCATAGAGATCTACTTGGTTTTTACCTGTATTCTTTCACTCAGAATATTGAAAATATTGAAAATTCATCCACATTATCAAAGCATAACTATTTTGAGGCTCATCTGTGTTATCAAATCTTCCTTTTTGCTGCTCAGTAATATTCCACTGTAAGACTATAGCAAAGTTTGTTTTTTACCTATTCACTTAATGGCTAAACAAAGCTGCTGTGAACACTCATGTACAAACTTTTTTTTTTTTTTTTTTTTTGGTACTGGAGATCAAGCTCAGAACCTTCATACTGAGCTACATTTTCAGTCCATTTTTATTTTTGCTTTTGAGACAAGTTCTCAGTAGCTAAGTTGCCCAGGCTGGGCTAAAATTTATGATCCTCCTGCCTCACCTCGTGGAGTGCTGGTATTACAGGCCTGCACCACCAGGCCCCACGCGTGCAAATCTTAGTGTGGACTTGTGCTTCCGTTTCTCTTGAATAGGTAGAAATACATAGAAATCATATGTTACCTTATGGTTCAATCTTAAGGTAGGTATAATATAAATTTAACATTTTTAAAATTACCAGAATGTTTTGCAAAGTGATTGTAGCACTTTACGTTCTTTGAGAGTTCTAGTTACTCCACAACCTTGCCAACACTTGGTCAGGGTTTTTTTGTTTGTTTGTTTGTTTGTTTTAGTTATTCCAATGGATGTATATTTCAAAGCAGTAGTGCAATTTTAATTTATATAAAGACCATGGTAATTAATGTGATGTGTGTTAATTTGTTTATTTGTGAGAAAAACTCTCACTATAACGTCCAGGCTGGCCTTGAGCTCTCTAAGCCCAGACTGGCCTCAAATTCATTTCCATTCTACCTAAACTTCCCAACTATCAGGATTACAGTCACCAGTCCTGGCCTAATCGATGGTTTATTTGCCATACATTTATCTTCTTTGTTGAAGTGACTATTCAAACTACTTACCCATCTTTAAAATTTATTATTACCTTTCAAGAGTTGTTTGTGTACCCTAAAGACAAATCCTGTATCAGATATACAATTAGCAAATATTTCTCCCTGTCTGTTGCTTGTGTTCTCATCCTCTTTACTGTGTTTTAAAGGATCAGAGTTCTCAATATTTATTCTTTAAAAACCTGTCTTGTTAGGAAATGCATCAGGACCGCTCTGCTAGGTACTAAGAATGGGTTCTCCTGTCCCAGACGTAACCATACCTTTGCTGATCAGCCCGCAGCCCGATGGCGTCTCCCGAGAGATTTCACAGGGGACCTCTCTGTGCCACAGCTTTTTCACCTGTGCAATGAAAATAATGTGGACACTCATTCCACAGGGCTGAAGAAAACAGGAATTAAGTTAGTTAATTTAAAGCTTTTATAATTCATAGGGTCTGGCACTTAGTAAGTGCCACATAAGTGTTACTCTAGAGACACTACTCCGCACTGAGGATTTCTGTGCAGAACAAACATACCACTCTGGGCCAAAATATCTGGACGGTCCTGATCGTTTAATTTTTAATAAACATCTGTTTGTCTTTGTGCCAGTCCTGGGCTAACTTCCCCAACCTCTTCAAACCAATGATACAACCTGTGAACAAAGGAGGTACCATCTTTGTCCTCGCTCTATATATTCGGCAACAAACACTAGAACTCAGTCTAGCAGGACTCTTGGCGCACCAGGAGAGCGCGCCATTCCTTGAAGCGTGTACCTCTTCTGCCTCAGAGCCTCGCCTCTCCACTGTGTTACGTGGAACACCGACCCACGCTGCACACTCAAGAGAGAGACCCCGTGGCCTTTTAAACAAACTCACGCTTGTCATTTTGGTGACATGCATGTGAATCTACAGGGGGACATGATGCTATGGACATGAACGGAATAGACACTATTCCGGAAGGAATGCCCCCCCTACGCTGCTATTACCAGCATGGGAGAGTCAGGAGTCCCTGCATGCCATCGACATTATTGTAAATAAGTGAGTTTGGGACAAGACTTGGGCAGCTAATTAATGTGTGTGTTAATTCTCTAAGAGTCAACGTGGCTTCCCCAAACACAAGTTGGAAAGCAAGCAGACAAAGAAGAAAGCCAAGAAGGAAAATTCTTCCCGGAGAAGCCCATTCAGCGAGACGCAACGGGAAGGGGCCTGGACTTTTGGGATTTCTGACCTGTGAGTCCTCAGTAAGACAAGTGGGGGAAAAAGTCTCTGAAGCGTTGAACCAAAAGATAAAACTTAAAAATGGGACATATTAGTTTTTGCTACCACAGGGTTAGGCATTGGGAGGACTCAAAAATGAATTAAATATAGTCCCTGTTCTTGAATAAAAATAGCTTATGTTTTTATGGTCTTTGCTACATGCAAATATCCGTATACTTGTGTGTGCTTTACACACGGTGTCCCCTGGGTATCTACAGGAAACTGGTTCCAGAACACTTCCCCTGAGGTGCTTGTCCTAGTATTTGGGGTCGAGGCAGGAGGATTGCAAGTATGAATCCAACCTGGGGAAATTAGCAACTCGGTGAGCCCTCGTCTCAAAATCAAAAATAAAAAAACAAAACTAGAGAAGAGATGTAGCTCAACGCGAAGGCCCTGGGCTCGACTTCCGGTGCTACAAAATAATAATAACTAACAATTAATAACAAAAATGTTGAAAGCTTCCTGGTGCATTTAAAGACATGAGAGAAATCCAGTGAAACTCACGTGAAGAAAGAAAAGACCAGAAACTAGTTTTATACAAGTAGCGACATTCAGGGAACAAGCCTCTTGAGACTCCTCATCATGACACAGTGTAGAAGGGTGGGGAACTGTAACTGGGGTAAGTTTGACTGCTGTTCCAAGCCAACTCCAAAGTTCACGACCATTTAATCAGTGCAGGGTGGAGATTCACCCCCAGCTGGTGGCCGCTGTGTCAGTTATCTACGTCCTAATGCTGCCCGACAGACAGCACAAAACTCCAGTGGCACAAAGTGCATGCAGCTCAGGTGTTCAGGACGAGACTGGGCTCAGCCAGGTAGGGAGGCTGGTCTGGCTGGGCTCACTCACCTGTGGATCGCCAGCTGAAGGCTGGTCTAGGCAGTTGGGGTGACTTGGCTTTACCCACGCGCCTTTGCTTCTCCAGCAGAACTGTCAGGAATGTTGATACAGAGACGGCTGAAATGCGAGCAGGCAGAAACATGCAAGATTTCTTGAGAATTAGAACTGACAGACACATCATCACTCCCACTAGTTTTATTGCGATAGAATCACTCTACTGCTCTGGCCATGCCCCTCCAGTTCTATAGGAGAAGTACTGAGGTTACGTGATAAGAAACACTGCCATAGGAAGGTGTAAGAAGCAGAATTAATGCGACCTACCTGCCACGTGCCCTACCCCAAATACATTGATTCAAGGACCCTGGCTCCTTCCATCATGTGGCTCTGTCATCTCACAGGACCTTGTCACCACTGAAACCAACTAGTAGAGAGGGAAATAAGGATGGTGGAGGCACACATTGCTTTCCCTACCTTCTCTTGAAGAAACCCAGGCGTAGGGCCAACCCTAACCATAAGCCCAGACAGCCAGACAGCCGCTTTCCACTCACGACTGTGGAGGGGGACAGACACCTGGCCATCTCTGCCACAGGACTGACTCGCCATCGTGCTACCTGCCGTGTGAGGGAAAGCCAGTATGGCAGGAGGTTGAAGAACTCACCAATAGTCAAGGAATACAAAAGGCTCAGAGTTTACTGATACACAGCAAGGGAGCAGTGAACGAGTCCCAGAGAGGACCATGTCCCCAGGGTGAAAGGCCGAGATTTTTTTTTATAAAGGATTAAAGGATGTAAAAAGGGTATGAGGTGGGCTGGAGGAAATGGCTCAGGGGTTTGCCTAGCAAGCAACAGTCAAGCGCTAAGTACCTTAGTTCGATTCCCCAGCACCACATAAGCTGGGTGTGTTGGCCCATGCCTGTAATCCCAGCACTTGGGAAGCTGAGGCAGGAGGATTGCCCTGAGTCCAAGGCCAGCCTGAGCTCCATAGTGAGTTCAAGACCAGCCTGGGCTGCAGAGTGAGACCCTATCTCAAAAAAAAGGGAGGGGGGTTATGAGGTGACCAAGTGTCACAGAAAGGCTTGAAAGGCTTCCATTAGATTAGCTACACTGTGTTTATCTCCCCAAAGCACCGAAACATGTCAACAATTACACAGTAAACAAACAAATTTGACACAGTCCAATACTCTGGCCCTCAACGAAGCCCTTAATTAAGGCTCAAGACAGGGACATCTGTATGCATCAGCTCTGAGAAAGGAGTTATGGGACTGTGAGGAAGAAATACATATTTAACATCAAGGCAGGTGTATGTTTACTTTATTTTTCCCACTATTTTTATTAATATACAATTGTAATATATAGTATTTACAATGAATTTGGGTGTTCCGTACATCTATGTATCATATCGACTTCACAATCCCTTCCCATCTTCTACCCTCCCACCCCCTCCCTGTCCCTTCCCCCAGCTCCGGCTATCACTCCATATGGTTCCAAAGATTTTACTTTAATATGTAGCTTTTCCCAAGTGGCCGGCTAGTACACGCAGGGTGAGTGGAGCCTGATGGAGCAAGAGGCTATGTTTCCTTTAACTATTATACCCACAAATTAATTTATTTTCTGCCTGTTCAGCCTCCACACTACCCTAAATTCCCAACAGAGTGAGGATCCAGTGTAAGTGTTTTGCATCAGAGCACTGCCCCAAGCAGAAGGGATGGCCAACGGTCCCACGCAGCCTGAATCTCCAGCAGGAGCGTCAGAGGGACTGCAGGGACCAGCACACGCGCTCGGGCACAAAGTGGCTGCAAAGCACATTGCAGATTCTCATGGGGCAGATAGAGAAATAGAAACTAGTCGAGTTGCTTCGCCCCTGGGCTCCAGCTCTGCACACCCCAGGAGCCCGCGACTCGGCTCTGGGAGCAGCAGGTCAGCCCTTCCAGCCTCTCTCCAGAAAGCTGAGACGCGAAATGAATACCAACAGTCCCCACCACCGGGAGGAGGGGACGCAATTACCGAAAATTCTGCTTACAGCTCAGATGCAATATTTGGAAGGGATGATCCTGAAATAAGAGATCGCCTGATTTCCCTCCCAAGCCCCTGAATACTTCATTAGCTTCTATTTGACATTTGATGTTGAGTCTGATTGGCTCCATTGTGGAGTTGGACTTTAAGAAGTCCCCAAGACAGAGCAATCAAGTTGCACAATGACCTCCCCAACTGCAAATTTTCAAACAGAAATGGCAGCTGCGCCGTGGACATCAATGCTGCGAAAGCTGGGACAATGTGTATTTCTTCCCACTTAATGAAACGCGATCTCGCCCGGCAAATCAGGCCCCTGACTCAGCAGTTAGGATTTCCTCTGCAGTTCAGCCCGGGTGCTGCTGCCAGTGCCTCAAACAAAGACCCCCCCACCCCCTGAGCGGCGGGCGGTGGGGAGGACATAGCGTGTCCTGGAGGGCCACATGGGCTCGGGGGCTTCCAGGAGTGTGAGACGGTGCTCTGTGGAGGGCGCAGAGGGGGCAGCTCGCACACTGGAGGCTGACAAGAGGAGGTAGCAGGTGCTTGATGTCACCGTGGGCCAAGGCTGCAGAAGGGGAAGGCAGGACGGGGCCATGGTCTGCCCCCTGCCCCGTGTGTGTGTGTGTGTGTGTGTGTGTGCGTGTGTGTGTGTGTGTGTGTGCCCCTGGACCGCGGCCTGGCACATGACAAGCTCCCAGTGAGCCCTTGCCGGCACTGCTGGGCTCCCGTCCCACCCTTCTCCCCACCCTCATTCGGCTGCTGCGAGGTGTGCTGTCACAGCTGAAGGAACCTACCGTCAGAGAAGGGAGTGAGCGGGGCCCCGGGGCTCTGCCTGGCTCCGGGGTCACAGCACCCCAGCCGGGCAGCTGCTGCGCTGGAGAGGGCCAGGCGCTCTGCTAAGGGCTGCGTGGGCCGCCGCGTCCAGCGTCCTTCACGGGCGTCTCAGCCTCCTCTCCGCCACCCCACAGCCACCTGCTCAATGGCCAGAGGCCGCGGGACACTGTGCGGGACAGGGCCCTTGCTGCCACGCCGCTCTTCTCCACAGCCAAGCGCACGGCCGCCTCCAGCACCCACTCACGCACTCACGCAGGCGCTCCCGCACACCCCACACGCAGTGTCCACTCACACACACGCTCACACGCAGGCACCACAAGCACAAATGCCCCCCACTCGCCGCTCTCATATGTAGACACACAATGCGTACACGCTCTCACCCACAGTCCCCAACACACAGACATGAAAAGTGTACACATACACGCACGCTCAGGTACACGTCCTCACAGGCTCACGCAGGTGCAGCCCTCGCATCCACACACGTTTGTCACACCTGCTGCCTGACTTAAGGAGGGAAACTGGAAAGCCACTGGAAGGCAGTATCAGCGCCGCGTGGCTCTCCTTCCATTTTGAGACAGGGTCGCACTGAGCTGCCCGCGCTGGGCTCACCTGGCAGGTCTCCTGCCTGAGCCTGGGCTGCAGGTGAGCCCTACCACACCCAGCACATAACCACCTGCTCCAGGCAGAGAGGTCCAGCACAGGCCACTCTAGAGGTCCCCTGTCCCATCCGCAGTGAGGTTCTCTGATTCGACGCCTCCCTGGCCACCCAAGACCTAACTTCAGAGCCAGGGCCGCCATGGCCCTAGCTTTGCCCCCCTCTCCTCCCGTTGTAGCCTTCTTGTTCACCTCAACAGCCACCATCTGGGGACCTCCGCGCTCAGAAATCAGCAGGGACCTCTGGGACGACCCCACAAATTCCCCCTTCAGGCAAATCACATCTGAGGAACATCACTAGCGAAGACAGGCATGGCATGTTGGTTGGATGTCCAGGCACAGTCATGGGGACCGGGAGGTCTTCCCTCAGATCAGGGTAGAGTTGTCTGCTCACGCCATTAACTCTTCAGTAGCAAACACCCCGGCACGCTAGTGAACGGAGCATTCTCTACCGGTACTGTTCAAAGGCCACCACTAGGGGGCAGCCACGACCCACTTTTGCAGTTACCCAGTACTGTCCACCCACTTCCCTCCCGCACTCTGCAATGGCATAAAAACTGGCTGGGGAGAATATAAACAACTTGAAAGGGGGTGTGCGTGCGTGCGTGCGTGCGTGCGTGCGTGCGTGCGTGCGTGCGTGCGTGCGTGTAACAAAATCAATACAGTATGGATAGACTGGGAACTGACCTTATTAGGTCACCAGTAACTTCCACGTTGTCAAATCCAAGACTAATTCTCCGTCTTCCTTTTTCTAACGCCAGCCGCTGTGGTTCCCCAGGCTAGCACAGTCTTGTTCCTGAAATACCTTCTCCAGTTGGTGCCAGCAACCTGGGTCCCCTGGTCTCTGCTCACCGCTCCTCCCCCTCCTGCCACACTCCCCCCTCCCCACCTCAGGCCTCTCCTCCGAGTGCTGCAGGCCTGAACCTTCCCTTCTCCATCCAATCACACCTTCAATCCAGTCGAAGATACACCCTGATGACAACAGTTATATCTGTGACCCACATCTCTACTCAGGTGTGAAACGGGTATCTCAGATTTAACATGTCCAGGCCAAGCCCTTGATATCCTCCTGTGACCTGTTCATTGCTATTTCCCATCCTGGTAAATGACATTGGCAACCTTAGTGTCATCCTGAATTCCTTTCTTCATTCAGTCTTTATATCCAAGCCCAAGCCCCCCTCCCAACACACACACACACACACACACACACACACACACACACACACACACAAATATCATATCTGTGCGCTCTGCCTTCAAAGTTTCTCTCCCCTCTCCTCACCTTTTTTTTTTGGCAGATAGAGCTTGCTTTGTAATCCAGGCTGGCCTTGAACTCACGGCAGTCCTCCTGTCTCAGCCTCCTGAGTGCTGAAATTACAAGTGTGTGGTATTGGGGAATTGAACCCAGGGTCTTGTGCATGCTAGGCAAGTGCTCTAACCACTGAGCTATGCTCCCACCTCCCCTCAAAGTTTCAGTAGAAGCTTATCTCTAGATACTTCAAAGTATCTTCTCACTACCTCCTTCCCTTCCCCCACTACCTTCTCACCCCTGAACTTACCCTCATCGCTTTTCAAGTCATCACCCTCCCCTATGGGCAATGACTTCCTCTGTTGTGTTAGTTGCCTTGTCCCTTGTGCTTAGAGTGGTGTTTGGCACATGATAAACCATCAGCAAATATCTGTTAATTAAATTATTGAATGCCCTAGAGGCTTCTATGCACAAGAGACACACAAAGGATTAATTTCTAGAAATGATTCCATAACTATGAAAATAATAAGGGTAAACACTCTTTGAACACATGCCACATGCCAGGATGATGCTGGGTGAGGTGATTATAGCTCTGAGAAGTAGGAAATTGTCCAAGACTAAACATCTAATGGTTGGTGGAATAGATATTTGAATCCTATCCATTTATTCTGTTCATCAACTGGTTGTTGAACACTAATTATGTGCTGGATACTGTTTTAGGAAAACAAAACAGGCAAATTTCTAATTGTAATATAGAACGTGTACCCTAATAGAAAGACACAAGAAATGAAACGCGTGCATGTAGGGGTTACATACCGACAGGGGCCACGAGAAAGCAAGCGAAGAGATTAGTACTCAGCAACAGGGGGAGCCTCTGGGTAGGGTGGCCAGGGAAGAGCTCCCTGAGAAAGCGGCATTGAGCAGAGAGTTGGAGGACATGAGGGAGTGACTCATGCCAGTTAAGTGGCGGAAGAATAAGGACTCCAATGTAAATCATATGCGGCATGTTTGGGGAACACCAGGCGAGAGTGACCGAAACCCAGATAGTGAAGACACAAGGTGAAAATAAACTTTGCAGGTGGAAACCTCAGATCTTACGTGGGGTGAGACATGAAGCCATTAGGAGGTGTCAGGGGGAGACATGATGGGACTGGGACCTTCATAGGATCAGCGTGGCCTCCGTGGGTAAAGGCCCGCAGAGTGGCGAAAGAGGATACGGGGAGATCTGTTTGGATGCTTGGGACAGTTAACTTTATGTGTCATCTTGGCCAGGCCACGTTGCTCAGTTTTTGATTACACTCCACTCTACATGTTGCTGTGAAATAAGGATTTCCTGTTGATGTTTTGTTTGGTTTTTGTAACACTGAGGGCCTTTGCACTGAGCCACATTAACAGACTTTTTTTTTTTGAGGCAATCTAAGTCACCAAGTTATCCACGCTGGTCTCAAATTTGGAATCCTCCTGCCTCAGCTTCCTAGAGTGCTGAAATGACAAGTGTGCGTCACCACACCCAGGAGCTTGTGGATTTAAAACAGCAACCACAATTCCCAGGAGGTTAGTCTGGGGCTAAGAAGTGTTTCCTGTGACATCACCCAGACTCCACAGCGTGCGAGGATGAGGGGGGCCAGTCACGCGGGCCGTATCCCGCTAGCCCACGGGGAGGTGCTTGCCAGGGAGCAGTTGTGTAAGGCAGGGATCTTGACAGATCACACTGAGGAGCTGGTGGGGGAAGGAGAGTGAGACGAAACTGTCAAGCGACGAAGCCCCGTTTCTGGTGTTAGACTATCTAGCTTACATTTAAAATAGATGCTGAGGCAGCATAAAGTTATCAGAATTCACACTCGACTACAGTATCAATTTTCATTTGAATCGCTAGCCTGCCCTACAGGCTTCAGACTTGCCACACCCGACAGACAGTCCCTTGAGCCAATTTCTTGAAATAAAGCTAGATAAAAGATTAACAGATGACAGGTGATAGACAGAAGGACAGACAGACACACAAAGGAGCCCATTCCGTTTCTCTGCAGATCTGCCTGACACAAGATGCAGCAATAATCCAGGAGACCAAGTTTGATAGCTTAGACCTGGGGAAGAAGGCGTGACATGGTTGACCTCTACACGTATTTTGAAGGTAGAGCCAACTGGATCTACTCACGATGAGTGGAATCTGGTGAGAGAGAAGCAGCAAGAGCAACTCCCAGAGTTCTGACCTGGGCAGCTGGGGAAATGGTAGCGCTGGGAGCCATAGGTAAGGAAGGTGCCGGGGAAGGGTAAAGGAGACAGAGCTGAGGGGAGACATCAGCCCATAGGGCATGGGTGGCATTGAATTCCTTGAGACAAGGTGAGCCCACCAGTGGGTGACCACAGAGAGGAAAAAGGTCTAAGGACTGAGCCCGAGGCACTTTAACAAGTAGGACCCAAGAAGAGAAGGAAAAGCCACTAAAGACAGCCCACGGGACGGCCGACAATCTGGAAAGTGTGTATCCCCGACGCCAAGGCAAAAAGAGGCCCAGCTGTGAGGAAGGCTGCTGAGGAACTGGCAAGCTGGCTCAGGGGGTCACAGGCACTGGGGCGCACTGGCAGGAACCGCGTGTGGGAAGAGGGGCAGCACAAACACACGGGGGTGAACTGTCACCCACCTGCATCTGTGTGACGCTCTGCAGGCCAGCAGGACAGGCGCTTCCACGTCCACAAAGAAGGAAGAACCCTGGTAACCTACGTCATCACACGCAGGCTGGGCAGCAGTGGCCGGAAGATCCACGGTCAAGTTGGTTTTGATGGATGGTGGGTCATCCGTGGAGAGATTAGGAGGGTGTGAGCCATGAATTAGAGTCCTGTCTGGCAGATGAGGAAGTTGTGCCTCGTTCCCAGGAAAGACCGACACATGACAGGCCCTGGATGGAGGAGCCTGGGGGTAGCGAGGGCGAGAGGCCATAGCCGCGGGATGCTCCTGTCCCTTGATGGGATGGGTTGACAGCGTAGAAAGAACGTAACTCTGTTATTCAGGTGACCTGGTGGCGACTCCCATGTTGGAAACTGGTCACCTTTTTTCAAACAAGAAACTGAGACCACGGAAGTTGTGTCATTGCTCTGTGTGGATACCAACCATCAAGCGCCACGCTGGGCAGAACGGCATTAGGCTCAGCCTGCAAGGCCGGAGGATGGAAGTGGGGAGGACAGAGCAGGGAAGCCAGCTCTCCTGCAGGGTTCCCAGAGGCTAAGCGCATGCTGGGGACAAAGAGAGACACGGGTTCCCTGGAACAGGGGGTGCTCGCTTATTCTTCACACGACCATGTGAGGCTGTTTGTCACGCCTTTCACTTTACTGATAAAGAGGCGGAGGCCCAGAGAAGCTAAGGCAGGCATCCAAGGCGACACAGCTGATGGAGCCGGGGTTGGACCCCACTCGCCCGGCCTCCAAGGCCTGTGTTCCCTTTCTTGTTGCACCACAGGCTGAGTAGAGACAAGATAATCTGCCCGTATTTCCTGCTCCCACAATGACAGCAATTCCGTAAAATAGGGACAATCACTGTACTTGTTCTGTAAGATTGATTGGAATCTACCCACAAAGGTGAAGTGAGTCAGAAGCCAAAGGTGAAATATCAAATGGTTTCCCTGATATGAGAAACCCAGATCACAATTATTTCATAGAATTTATGGCAGGGAATAATGGGAACTGGAAGGGACAGGGAGGGAGTGGGAGGTTTGAAAAGGGGGAGGGGAAGGATTGGTAACCTTGCCGTGATATGTATATGCACAAAATACGCAAGATCAATGTAATTTATGTATTGCACTTATACATATCAATAAAACGGGGGAAAAAGATTAATTGGGATTATACCCATATTACAGCATCGCGCTAAGCAACAGCAAGCTGAGTGTGGTGGCACACACCTGGGATTCCAGCTCTCTGGGAGGCTGAGGCAGAAGGATCAAAAATTCAAGTCCAGCTTGGGCAATTTAGCAACTCAGTGAGACCCTGTCTCAAAATTGAAAAATTCAGAAAAGACTGGGGATGTAACTCAGTGCAAAGGCCCTGGGTTCAATCTCGAGTACCATTTTTTTTAAATGTAAAAAGAGGAGAAACAAAGAAATGGAAGCTATGGTTACAGGTGATTATTTTCATTTTATAGATGGGTATTTTGGGCAGGCGGGGTGCATCATGGGAAACGGATGAGGCTAGGCGAGGCACACATAAGCACAAATAAGGCTGGTGTGACAAAGCGTGATGGCTTCCAGTTTTAGCCACCAAGATGGGCTTAGGGGGGCTTCTGTTCAGTGCGTGAGGTGCCTGCCACAGGCCAGAGTCTGTGCCTGTACGGACTCTCTTCACAGCTGCCTGGTCTGGCCCTGGTGACATCGCTCTTACAGGCTTAGCCCTCTTTCTGACCTGCCCTCCAAGCACAGAAGTGGTTGGTTCCATACTGCCTAGAAGGCAGCTGTGAGGTTAACTGACCTGCTGCAGGTGTGTTACCAGGAGACAAGGAGGACTCAGGTGGGCTGTAACCAAGTCGCCCTCACAAACACCTTGTGCCGCAGCTTCTCATACCACATGACGGAATAGAAAGAGAAGGCTCAGTCGGACTTCATGCGACTTGTCTGAGATCGCACAGCCACAGCGGGGTTAGGATTCAGGCCGAGTCACTCTGTCTGCCAAACCAGTGCCCTTTCCTCCATGCTGAGTTAGGCTGTTGACTTGTGAAAGACAGAGACAGGCAACATAGGTCACACATAGCACGGGGCATCCCGGCATGGGGCAGAGGGCAGGCATGGGCCTGGGTAAGGACCGACCAGAAGGATAGTCTGTCCACAGGACTGGGGAAGAGAGTGGGAGACGTGGTGGCCTTACGGGGCTGGCACTGGAGAATCCTGACATCAGTCCCATGTCTGCCCACTTTGCCCTTGCCTTCCGTGTAACTACATCTTTGACCCAGAGAAGAGCCATGGCTGCCCTGAGGCAAAGACACCTGGCGGAGTCCCTGCTTTGCCCTTGATGAGATCTGCGGTCGGGGGGGGGCAAGTCATCTCGCCTCCTCAGCCTCGCTCTCCCCGTCTGTACAGTTGTCTTGTCTTTCTGCTCTCACAAGTGTCGAGGAGGGAATGGAAAGTGGAGTGTCCAAGGCCTTCACCGAGAGCCCACACACACGCTGGGCACTTCATAGGAAGCTCCCACATTCTCCTGGGCTCTGGGTTCCTTGTCCTTGTTACTGCCAGGCCCCTTCCTGGGAACTAGCTCTGGGCTGGTCAAAGAGCCAAACTTCTGTCAAACTACTGAGTGGTCTGGTTAATGAGTGACCAGTCTCTGGAGCCTGGTCTATAAAGAGCTGCCAGCTGGGAGGCAGGTGGGAGCCAGGTGGGTGGTGGTAGCAGAGACACAGGGAGCAAGATGGGCAGCAGGACCCTGCTGGGGCACCTGCTGTGGGTGGCTGTGGTCCTCCTGCTGCTACTGAAGAGCACACAGTCAGTCTACATCAAGGTGAGTCTGTCCAGCCAGCCTGCCCTTTGCCTCCAGGGCCCAGCCCTCAGCCCGATACCCACTCTCAGCCCAAGATCAAGGTGGCTGACTCATGGGAGCAGGTGGATGTTGCCAGTGATATGATGGTGGCAGGATGGAGATGATAAGCACAGCCTGCTGATCGCCCAGCACACTCTCCTTGAAGGCTGGTCCTCCAACAGGGATCCTAGTGTAAAATAGGATGAGGCCTCTGCCCCGGGGAGACCGGGATGGGAAGAGAGCTCCCCTTCTATTTCCCACATCTGCCTGTCCAACCGTACATGGAGGCAGCATTAGCCACAGGATAATTTCCCTGGCAGGTAGCCCTTGATGATATTGCAGGCTAAACAGAAAGTGCCAGGGCCAGGGGACCTGCTGCAGACAGCACGGCATATGCAAAAGCCCAGGGATGGCAGCGGGGCTTTAGGTGCCCTGCTAGCGGCTGTACAGAAGCAGGGTCCGCCTACTGTGCACTGGGGTGCCCCCAGCCTCCGTGAAAGGCAGGGAGAACCATAGTCACACCCATGATCAGGACAGGTCTCCTGGGAGGAACAAAGGGGTCCGGGCAGAGATTGAAGAGAGACCAACTGGGTGGTTTGGGATTGCCATCACTTACCCATATCAATTCAGGGAGAGCACCCCTTGAGAGTGTGTCCAGGTGCCAGGCCCCCACAGGATGAGGGGACTGAGGCTCAGATGGGGAAGAGATAGGCAGCCAGTCAGGGACAGAATCTCAACCAGGGTCCATCTATTTCTAATGTCCATGCCATGGCCCACAGTGCCCCATAGCTTGCACAGACTAGCTCTTAACAGACTGGGGCACGGCAGGTGCAAAGGGTTTGGGAAAAACAAGGCCTCTCTTCCTACCTGACCTAGACTTTCCAAGACAGGAAGGGACCAGAGGATCTGTAAGATCCAAGAACTGCCAGGTCTCTTGGCAGTGCCAGCCCCTAGCCCCGGGGCTTGACCCTCTCCCTGCACCCCTCCCACAGTACCACGGCTTCCAGGTGCAGCTGGAATCTGTGAAGAAGTTGAGTAAGCTGGAGGGGCAGTGGGAGCCCAGTCCCAACCTGCAGGCCCAGAATGGCCGGCCCGCTGTGTGCCACCATCCAGCCCTGCCCCTGGACCTCCAACCTGTCTGCGCCTCCAAGGAGGCTGCCAGCATCCTGAAGGCCTTGAGTAAGTACCTGCACCCTGCCCTGTGAAGATCTTTCTGCCCCTCCTTCTGTCCCATCCGCCTAGTCAAGCCCAGGAGAAGTCCCCAAGATAGCCAGTGAGTACAGAAATGCAGAGAGGACTGCTCACAGCCTCACATCTGATCGGATGAGGGTCTGGAAGGTCTACAGGAAGAGGAGACAGCAGAGCCCAAACCAGAAGGATGCAGCCCAGTTGGGCACAGCACACGAGCTTGCTGGACCCTGCTCCACGTAGGCCTGGTCCATCCCTTTTCTGTACAGCCCCCCACCCTAGCACTTCCGTCAGGTTGATCTGTCCCTGGAACAGACAAGACTCTGAACTTGACACTAGTAGCACAGGCCTGTAATCCCAGCACTCTCAGAGACTGGGGCAGGAGAATGCCAACCAAGTTTGAGCTCAACCTGGGCAACTTAGTGAGACCCTGTCTCAAAATCAGAAATTAAGAAATGAGCTGGGCCGTAGCTTAGTGTGAAATCCCTGGGCCTGCACCTCAATACCACACAAAATAATAAAGAAGGAAAGAATTTGATCTCAGGCCCAGAATGAAAGCGCCTTGGCTGGGCACAGTGGGACGCGAACCAGGACCTCTCACTCGCAGCCACACCCTCTCCTAGGCCATCCCTCGCTGCAGCTGGTCAGTGACTCCCTGACAACCCCAGGCCTCCCCTGTTCAGGTTGGGGTGTAGCCAACCGGACTCCTCTCCCCCAGGGAACATCTCCAATGACGAGTGTGAGCTGTGTGTGAACATCGCCTGTACTGGATGCTTCTGAGATGGCCCTGGGTGCCCCGAGGTCCCCCAACCCACTGTCCACTCACCCTAACCTCATCTACACTCAGGCAGAGACAGACACCTGGCCACCACAGTCCTTGCTGCCCTGCCAGGGCTCCAGAAGCTGAACCTGCCTCAAATCAATGGGACAAAGGCTGAAGGAAAGTCTGGGCCCTGGATAGCCCTACTCATGAATAAAGATTCTTCCCACACAGAGCCTAGTGTCCTTTTGTCTATCCCCTGGGGTCAGGGATTGGAAAGTGGGCTGGCTGAGGAGCAACGTTGGACTGGGGAATTTTTCTAAAGTTGTCAAGGCCCGAGGAACTGATTCATGCGACTTTATTGGGTAAATGAGGGAACCCAAGCTCACAGAGCAACCCAGAGTTGGAGAACCCCAAGGCTGAGTCCACGAACCCCAGCTTCTGAGTGAGAGCACCTGTACTCCTGATGGGAGAGAGAGGAGGTGGAGGTGGCCATGGAGAGAGAAGATCAAAGGGTGTGCCTCCCAGGCTGACAGCGACAGCTGGCCATCCCGCCCCTTCTCTTTGTCCTCTCTGGCTGAGCTCCTCCTCTGGTCCTCAGAGGCCTCTGGACCTCAGGGGAACATCTGGCCACTCCATCAGGGGGGCTTTCTCTTCCTCTCTCCAGCCTAGTAGCCCTGAGGGGCATTAGCTGTCGTAAACTGAGCACTTATTGTATCCCAGGCACCATTACCCATACTTGGCACAAGCAGCTCACTGAGTCCTTATGCAATTAGTCGAAGCAGACATTACTGATGGCGTCAAGTACAACAAAAGAAAACCCTAGCCCCAGATCACAGACTCGCAGAGTGGCCAGGTAGGTTCTTCCCAGGATACCAGGTCCATGCTCTGTGACCCCCACGCTCACCACCCCATAGCTGATGGTACGGAAGACAAGGCCCAGCGCGCCACCTCATCCTCCCAGCAGCCTTCGCGGCCTTAAGCGGAAGACAAGGCCCAGCGCGCCACCTCATCCTCCCAGCAGCCTTCGCGGCCTTAAGCCAGCGCCCAGCTGGGAGAAGGTCTTTCCCCACCGTGGGCTCCTCCTCGGCCTTCAGTTTGGGCAAAAGGAAAGGAGACCTGCTGCAAAGGGCCCCAGGCTCCCTAGGAGCTACACAAGGCCACAGCGCATGCGCAGAATGCAGCCGGCCCTGGCCTCCCAGTCCAGCCTCTTCCGCTCCCTCCCCTGGGGCCAAGCATGGCTGGGCCCTTTGCAAGACCTGCCACGCCTCACGCCAGGCCAGTACTTCCTTCGTGGCACTTGCACCTTCTAGGTACTACCTTCTAGATACATCTCCACTGCTCCGTAGAGGTACACTGTTGCCCCACCCCCCGACCCCCGCCTCGTGGGGACAGCCCAGGGACCTGCCAAAGGCGAGCACCCACCTCCTGCAAGAGCAAGGACACACTACCGCTCGCAGTGGGACAGCAAAGTGCTCTCCACGGGCCGATGGAAACTTTCCTCCCGCTTGATCCCCCTCCTTCTCCTCCTCCTTCTTTCTGGAATGAGAATTCCTTGGTTGGTTCTTTATTGTTATTGTATAGAAACACTACACTGAGTTTTGTCTATTAATCATATAGACTGCATGCTGGGCCCGATGGCACAGGCCCAGCACTTGGAGAGGCTGAGGCAGGTCGACTGCAAGTTCAAACCTCATTTGAGCCACTTAGTGAGAGTCGGCCTCCACATAAAACAAATGCTGCTGGTGATGTGTGAAGTCGAGGGGCTTGGTCCCTAGTACCACACACACACACACACACACACACACACACACACATATCCTGTAACTTCACTGGATTTATTAGTTCCAGCAAGTCTGTGGGTGGAGCCTTGAGGGTTTCTACCTCTGCAGAGAGGAACAATTCAGCTCCCTTCTGAGCTGAATGCCTTTTATTTGCTTGTTTGCTTTCTTAGCTCATTGCTCTGGCTAGGACTTCACAAACAACGTTGAATAGAATAAGCGAGAGCGCTCCTGACCCAAAAGGAACGCTTTTAGGGCTTCTATTTGACTTTTCTTTTTTTTTCTTAGTCTAGTAATTTTAACTAATCGGCCTGTCAATTTTATCTTTTAAAAATTTTAGCTTTATTGATCTTCCTTGATGTTTTCCTAGTCTCTATTTCTTTAATTCCCGCTCTAATCTTTATTATTTTATTCCTTCAACTCACATAGTTCTTTTTTCTGGTTCCTCATGTGTGATATTAGCTTATTTATTGAGATCTTTCCTTTTGCAAGCAGGCATTTATTGCTATAAGCTCTCTGAGAACTGCCGTTGCTATATCTGTAGTTTGGGCATGTTGGGCTTCCATTTTCATATGTAAAGAGTTATTATTCAATCTCCTCTTAAGTTTCTTTTTTGAAAAAAAAATTTCTTCTTTGAGCTGGGCTCAGTGGCACAGGCCTTTAATCCCAGCACTACGGGAAGCTGAGGCAGGAACATTGCAATTCGGGCCCAGTGTTGGCATCTTAGGAAGAACTTTCTCAAAATCAAAAAACAAAAAATGGAAAAATGAGTTGGGATGTTGCCTAGTGTGAAGGCCTTGGGTTTAATCCCTAGTACAAAGAGAACGAGAGAGTGAGAGTGAGAGAGAGAGAGAGAGAGAGAGAGAGAGAGAGAGAGAGAAAGAGAGATTTTCCATTGACTCAATGGTTATTCCAATTGGCGAAGCTTTAAGATCATTTCCAGTATTGTCTTGTTTAATCTTCACTCAATGCTACCAAGTAAATTTTTTTTGTCATTTTCATTTTATAGACAAGGAAACAGAAAGAGCAACCTGCCCAACGTCACACAGCTGTAACGGGCGGGGCCGGGATTCTTTGCCGAGAACTGGCTCCAAAGTTCGAGCACCGAAGGATTCTACTCCCCATGCCTCTTATCAAGCCACCCAGCAAACTTGGGAGGCAGCATCTGTCATCACCACCTTCCGGATGATGAGATCAAGGCTCAGAATGGCTTGTGAACAGCTTGTCTCTTTCAAACTCATTCCGGCCTGCCCTCCAGGTTCCACTCTGTCCAGACTAAACTACTCCAGTTCCTCTGAGTATATTCCTACCATCTTTACCCTTCTGGAAGTTTCTATTCCCCATCCTTCTATTTCCAAAATGACTTCGAAATCTATCTGCTCCCTGTAAATCCTAAGGAAGAGTGAAAATGTACCTATCTAGTCCTACACAAAGCCTTTCAGATCTCAGCCAGAGAGTCATCCTCTGAACCCACTGGCCCTGGAATACTGCCTGGATTCCATGTGGCACTTCTCCACCCCATACCCCCCAAACTCTGGCTGCCTCCCCTTTTTAGTTTGTCCCCTTCTGCCTGTCCTAACTGGCCTTATTTTCACATCTCATCTCCTCACCCCTGTCTGAATCATCTTGGTCTCCTTTGCTTTGGTTTATTTTTACCATTTATTAAATTCCTTTATGTTTCTGTCAATTCTGAGCTGGGGGTCTTAAATGTATTATTTTACCAGCCTCGAGGCAGGTATTAGCAGTGTTTCAGTTTTATAAAGAAAGAGGCTAAGGCATACGGAGGGAAGGTGGCTTTCCTAACATCACGTAGAAGACGTGGGGCAGGAGCCCAGGGTGGGGACCGTGCAGTCCCAGCTTTCTCCTTGCCCACGTGGCAGACCTCACCTTCTCCGAGGGCAGAGCAACTTCCCCAAGCACGGAGACCATTACACAACGAGATGGACAGAGCTTTGCAAGGGGTGTGGGTGAGCAAACCACCCAGGGGGCACCAAGTCATGGTGGGAGCACTGAAACTCTCTTGCTGGAGGTCAAGAAAGGTATCTTGAGGAAAGGTCACACTACACCTGAGTACTTTACCCAGCCAGGAGGGTCAGCACACAGGTGAACAGGAGCGGAGGAAACGCAGACAAGTGCACCTTGGGGTGGGATCCCGGGGGAGGCAGGAAGCAACCTTGGCTGGCGTGGTCCGAGGGACCCAGATCCTTGGGGGCCACGGATACCCAGGCAGTGGCACTGATCTCATCAGGGGTCAGTCTGTGTTGGGCAGTGAAGCCAGCTCAGACACGTTCCTGGCTCCCATGCGGGTTAGTGACTTTGCTGACTTCAGGACATATGAGGGGAAAGTGCAGGTTGCATCCCCTCAGGTTTGGTCCAGGGACCGCGGTGACCTCTCCGTACGTGGGCGTGGTGGCAGCCCCAGGGCGTGGGCACTTGGCAGGGAGAGTACACAGGAAACCCTGCGTTTCCTAGGACTGTAGAGGCATCCACGATGCTGGGTGCCCGCCAGACTGGACGGATGAAGGTAACATCAGGAGCAGCACTCTGGAATCTGGTTTATTGGCTGTAGTCGGTTGGCCTGGGTTTGGGGACGCCCGTCTCAAGGGGTAGGCCTCTGGGCGCTCAGCCCCTCCCTGGGCTGCTCTCTCCTCATTCTGCCCCTCCCCCATTGAGTTCTGGGGTAGATTAAGCTGCTAGGAGTATCCCAGGTTGCCCTCCGAGCAGAAGAAAGGGCTTGCCTGCAGGGCGGGGAAGAAGGCAGCAGCAACCCCGCCCTAGCATCCAGCACAGGCCGCGTAGGCACAGATCTCACACGTGTACGGGTCCTGAGCGATGGCCTCTGGACGGGAGAGATGGGAATGGGACCTGGTGAGAGCCAGCTTTCCCTCCCTGTAGACTCTGCCCCCTTCAGCCAGTGCTGGGACACCCCTTTCCCCAGGCCCCAGAGCTGTCCTTCCTGATCCGCTGGACTCGCAGCCCCCAACAAAAGCAACCACACCACTCAAGCTCGCTGCTCGCAACGGAACTTCTACCCAAACATAACAGATACAGCTAGACCAGACGGTGGGGGCCGGGGTCACCTTCCCACCCACCCATCAGGACGACGAAGACCTTTCTACGCCTTGGAATGACCACTTAGGCTTGGCGCAACACACCCACCAACCAGAGCCGAGCCCTCCTCCGAGCCCCACCAATTAGAACAGATTTCCTTGTCAAGAGCCACTAATCAAGGCCTTCCCAGGCCGGCGGAGGGGGCGCGGCTCACCCAGCCTTTGCAGGATCTCCACCGCGTTGGGCTCTGTGCACGCCGGCCTGAGCTCTTCCGGGAACCCCGGGTAGCTGCACACGGGTGGAAACACCGTCTTCCTGCGGCTCTTGATCTTTGGCTCTGGGAGCTCCCGGAGGTCTTTAAGCTTCTTCACTGACTCCAGAGGAAAGGAGAAATCTCCATCCTGAGAGAGAAGGCTTACAGTCGAGGCCTGGCGTGCCCCAGCACTGCGAACTCAGTCCCGGCTCGCGGCGGGGAGCAAGCTGCGTCTGCGCTCGGGGTGTCGGGGAGGCGCAGCCCTAGGGGCAGTGTGAGCCCCAGAGCTGTCCTCACCTGCCCTCCTGGTTTAGCTTTGTGACCCCCAGCAAGACTCTGAACACGCCGGAGTCCTTAAGTACCACGTGCCGACATGCGACAATTGGAGAAAATAAACGAGGTGCTTAATGAGGAGCGGGTGTGTTAAATTTTAGGAGAGGGGTGGCGACAGGACCCAGGCCTCCTAGTTCCACATGGCCACGCCCCACAGTCTTCCTCTTCCTGACAGCCCTGAGGCTGGTTCCCCACATCCAGCATGAGCTTGGTAAAAATAAATAAATAAACAAACAAACAAGCAGGCGGGCCTCTGAGTGGCCCCGCCTATCATCGCAGCGCTCAGGAAGCTGGAGGGAGAGGACCGCAAGTTCAAAGCCAGCCTGGACTACACGGTGATCCTCCTCTGTCTCAAAGAAACAGAAGGTTTTTCAGTGGCCTTTCCTGGAGAGTGGGTCCCTTGCTGGGTGCCAGCGTTGCCTGTGTTTTGAGGATTAAATGAAGTTTTAAGACTGTAAGGACATCCATCAAGGCTTCCGAGATCGCCGCGGATTCCCCAGATGGCTGCTCTGGCTGAGCACAGAACTGACAACAGGGGCGCATGGGCCCGTTACGGAACCGGCCTGAGCTCACTTCCCTTCTTCTGCAAAAGGGGTTAAAAATCTCCTTTCCTGTGTGCCCGAGGGCTGCAGTGGGCGTCGGGTGAGGAGCCCTTGCTGGCAGGAACTGCGTCACTCACCTTTCCCCACCCATCAATCCTCTCCCGTCTACTGGGTTCTCTCCCCTCCAGGGTTGAAAGGAAAGGTGTGTGTGGCTGGCAGGACCGAGGAAGTGCCACCTCCCCCTCCAGCCCCGAAGACCTCACTAGCCCGGACATGGAGGGGCTGGGGCTTACCTGCACAGTGACGGCCCCAGCCGTGACGGCGCAGGCACCGAGGAGGCACAGCACAGACAGCAGGAAGGTGTTCATGGCAGCAGAGCCCGGGAGAGAGGACACTGGGCCTGGTGTCAGGAAACAGCCGGGCTTTTAAAGAGGTCAGGGTTACTGAGTAACCCCAAGCCTCTGTCAGCGGCCCATCTGCTGCTCGTCAGGCCCCATCAGATAAGGATCAAGGCAGCCCTGGCGATAACCGATCAGCCCAAGCCTGGCCCCGGCCCCTCCCTGGGCACCACTTTGACCCACAGGAGGGCTGGGTTCTGTAGAGCCAGCCCTGACCTTGAGGGGAGGCTCGGACCCAGACAGGAGGACATTGCAGGGCCATTAAGGTTTGGGCAATAGCACCTTGGACTGTGCTGGGGGCAGGGTAGCCGGAGAGGCCACCTCACGGCAGGGGTGGGCCACTCCAGGAAAGTTTCCCTTCTGAGGCTGCGCCAGCGCTGAGGGCTGAGGAGGGGGCCTTCTGGAAAGGGATGGGATGAAGGTCATTTTGTACACTTGGGAATACTGGGAGAGACAGGCCTCGGCCGTTCGGGGAAATGCAGGCCAGGCCGAGGGAGGAGGCGGCTGGGTCACGGCAGACCCGGCCGCTCTGCCCTGCCACTCCTAGGCAGGCGCACACTCAGCTTCCACCCACTGCTCCATTTCGGTGTGTGTGACTTGGGCCTTGTGTTTCTGTCTCTGAGACTCAATGTTTCTGTGTCCCCTGGCGACCAACACTAATACCTCGCCCTTCAGGTCGCTGTGACTGTTTTGAGGATTAAATGAGAACGTAAAAAGGCAAGGCCCGCTGTCTGGCACACAGGAAGTGCTCAGTGAAGGGCCAGCTATACTCCTAGCAGAGGCGGTGGCAGCCCCTGGGCTGGGCGCATGGTACCCATGCTGGCTGTCTGCCCTGCCAGGCCTGCTGCCTCAGTGTCCTCCCTCCTGCAGCTTCTGTCAGGTGGGAGAGCTCAGTGTGTGCCTCACCCCTCCACTCCAACCCCACGGGAACTGCCTGTGCCTCGCACTGGGTGTTTATTGTGTGACCTGTAGTGAGCAGGGCCCAGACATGGGACAAAGAGTAGCCCTGGGACCTCTTACGTTTCTGCTCTACAAGTCTGACCGGATGCCAGGACAGCTGGTACACAGAGCAGGAATCCCTGGGCACCAGAGTCAGTACTGAAGATGGAACTGGACGAAGGGGAGCTTGATGAGGAGGGAACTACACAGGGGCCAGCCTGGCCATCGTCTGATCTGGTGTGTCAGAGAACACGAGATGCATGAACACCGATGTGTGTATACACTTGTGTATATGCTCAAGTGTGTGTGTATACCAGGAGCTAGATCTATACCTACCAACCTGTCTATATACATATGTAGGTATAAAAAGGTACATATGTACACCTGTATATATGCTGAGGCATGTGTGTATGTGAACTCAAGAGTATATATGTAGGGGCTGGAGCAATAGCATAGCAGTTAGGGTGCTTGCCTACGAAGTGCAAAGCCCTGAGTTCAATTTCTCAGCACCACAGAAGCTGGGTGTGGAGGGGCACATCTGTAATCCCAGCACTCCAGATGCTGAGGAGGACTGCTGTGAGTTCAAGGCCAGCCTGGGCTCCATAGTGAGTTCAGGACCAGGCTGGACTACAGAATGAGACCCTGTTTCAAAACACACACACTCTCACACACACACACACACACACACACACACACACACACACACACTGAGGTATATGAATGTACTCTGAGGGGGTATCTGTGTATGCCACGGCATATGTCTGTTTTTGGGATGTGTGTCTGTATGCACAGAAGTGTGCGTAGAGGCTATGCATGTGTGCCAAGGTATTTGTAAGTATGTGCCTGCAGAGGCAGACCACCCAGCTCCACAACAGTCTCTGTCAGTTGAGTATCAGGTGGCAAGGTTAGGGGCGGGCATGAGGCTGGGAGAGGGAGCAGGCAGGTATGCCCAGAGGAGGGGCAGTGCATGGAGAGGTACATTGGAGGTGAGGCCAGTGATCCAGGGAAGAAATGCGCACCAGTAACACCTACAAGTGCAACCAGGGTGGTACTAGGATTGCACAGGGCTGGATGCTGGACTCAATGGGGTGAAGGTCAGCAGTAGGGGAGGGGCTGGGATGAGGGTTGAGTTAGGGTGCAGCTGATGGGTCAGGGTAGGAGTTCATGTTAAAGTTGGAGTTTGGACTAGTGGTCAAGGTTAGGAAGAAGCCAAGGTTGGGGATAGGATGTCAGAGTTAAGTTTGGAATTGGAGGACAGCTGGGATTAGCCTGATGTAATGGAAATTCCTTTGGGGTTAGGTTAGGGCTCTCTACAGGGTTGAGATTGGAGCTGAGTATGTAGCGGAAGTTGGGGGTGTGGATGGGTTTATGACTGGGGTTGGGTCTGGGATGACGTAGGAAGCCAAAGCTACCCTGGGATTTGATCTGGCATTAAGGTCACAGCTTGGCTGAAGCCAATGGGTGCCAAAGGAGTCCTTTTCATGACCCACTATGGCTCTTCAGTCTTTCCCTTCCTAAAGGGCAGCAGAATTGGGTTAACAGGAAGAGACTTCTGTCCCTGCAATTTCTCTTCTTCCCACAGCTCCTGGGCAGAGCTTGCCTCCCATAAGGCAGAAATGGAGGGAGTGAAAAACTGTGGGACTTGACAGTGCTCTACCCTGTGGGAAAGAGGAAGTGATTCCTTGGCCTTGCCCAACCCCACTGTGACGTCTGCCCTGGGACACGGGAACCAATGCTTCTTTCTTGGCCCTCAGTGTCCCTGCTGAGCTTGGTCTCAGCTGAGCTTCTTTCCACAGGATGTAGGACCTCAGCAGCTTCATGGAAAACTGCTGGAAACTGGATCTTGGGACCCTAAAAACTGAGAGACAATAATAGTTCTGTTGTCAATTTCAGATTTTCTGAAAAACTTTCTAAACAAGGAGTCTGGAGACTTCAGTAACTGAACTGTAATTCTGTAAGGGGTGTGTGTGGTCTACATTTCACAGCCCCACCTTTAAAACTTGTAAATGTGTTTTAGAGGGTATAAACAATCTCTGGTTCCTAAGGAACTCCAGAACTGCTATGGGTAAACATAACAATGGAGGCAAACCCCCTAACAGCTCTGGGAATATGTAAGAAATTACTGTATAACCCCACTTTATAGATGGATAAACTGAATCTCAGGGATTCAGGGAGGTTAAGAAACCATGAAACACCCAAAGATGCATACAGAGCAGCTGGACACAGTTGTATTGGTTGTGTACTTGACAGCAGAAGAACCACAGGCACAAGCACAGGGTTACCTCAAGAAGGCACAAGTTCACTGCCTGGTGGGCCTGGTGGCAGCTGTAGTCACATAGCTATAAATCCAGAACAGAACCCGATGTCAAATGCCAAAGAAAAATTTAAATTTCTTCTCAGTCCAGTATCATTCCTCTTGCACTATCTTCCTGGTACCAAATTCTCTCTTTTTTTTTACCCCTTCGAGGGAAGGAAAAAAGAAGTCATTGAGTCAGACTCCGTAAGGTAGGTTAGTGAAACCCATTTCACAAAGGAGAAACTCAGGCTCTCAGAGAATACTCAGTGCCGCACAGAAAGTACATAGCTGGTTGGGATTTGAAGCCAAACCAAAGCTTTTGTGGTGGGATCCCTTCCCCCCCCCCCTCCCCCAGGCCTCAGGTGGGTCGGATCTTCCCCTTGAAGCTCAGAGGGGCAGCTGGAGAGTGGACAGAGGGTGTGCCTGGTTGTTTGCCTGGCAACGTCCCCCTGTGGCTCAGCCAGGATGAGGTGATGGGGTGCTTCATTCACCATCTGTTTCCACTTGTTCTATGGCAGGTGTCTCCTTCTGCCCCACCCCAGAATCATCAGCCACGAGACCATCTTCCGTTCAGAAGCACTGAAGGGCGGTGGCAAGGGAAAGGCAGAGGAGTGCCCACAACGTGCCCCATGGGAAGCTGATACACGGGCACAGATGCCATGGGGCTCTGTGGGACATGCTGGGGACTACAGGTCGCAGGAGCTGTGTCAGGGAGTACCTGTTAGCCAAGGCAGCTTTTGAAGGGATGTCGGTCAATGGGAGATCTGGAGCTAGGATGCACAGATTAGGCACGTGGCCCTAACCTGGTGACAGTGGGAACCATGGGAACGTTGGAGCAGGATGAGATCACAGCAGAGCTATAGTGTAGAAAGGGTCATTGAGGGAAGATGTGACAGGAGAGGACACACAGTGGGGCAGCAGCATCAATGGGTCTTGGCCACCTGGCGGCAGACGGGAGAGAGGAAGGAGGAAGATGGATTCTGAGTTCTTCTGACCAATCCACGTTCTTTGCATTGCCACAAGTACTGTACTGGCCTGGGCACCTGTAAGGACCATGTTCAACCTCAGGCTCAGGGACACAACATACTGGCTTCTGCTGTGTTAAGGGAGCCTGGAGTGGCCAGGGGCAGGCACAGGTATAGACCGGCCACCCAGTTCAAAGGAGCAGTGACAAGGACAAGCCAGGGGAAGTGCTGAGAAAAGGGAAGAATCTGAGAGAGCTCACAGGGCCTGATCACACTGACTGGGACCACAGCGTGGTGCCAGGCAATTGTCTCCTAGGATATGGGACCTCGGAAGAGGAGGAAGAGGTTAAGACACCCCACACTTGAGTGAGGAGTCAGTGACTTCCTATCTGCAGCTTATGAGCACACGTAGACAAAGTGCTGGTCACAGACACACAGGATGCACGATCATACTGCCAGCCACTGATGCATGATCACACAACTCTATGGGCACCTACAAAGTCTTGCTCACACAGTCTCACGGTCACACAAATTGTGCACGCTCTCACAGAACCAGAGGACTATCCCTGCCTCTGCTTACAAACATCTACAGGAGAGTACAAGTGTCCCTAACATCTCTGCTGCCCCATCTGGGAGAGGAGGCTGCCTCTGACCTTTGGGGGGGCTGCAGTTAGACAGATGCTATCTGCCCAATGATGTCAGCTTTGGGGTAAGGTGATGACAGAGGTCAAGGGCAACTGGGGAGTGTTGCGGGAGAGGCAATCTGCTGCAGCGGGGAGCACAGACCAGAGGAAGGTGGATCCCGGCTCCTGTCCTCCCCCTCACGCTGGCAGTGACCTTTGCGCGAAGCACCTCACCTCTCCATGGCAATCCCTGCAGTAAAAACTAGATAATGACCAAACTCACAAGGCAGTTGGGAATGCTAACTCAGATAATGGCTGTCAAGTACCGGGCAGGGACCTGGCAAATGGTGGCAATAATCATAATGTTTGTGGTGGCCACAGGAGCTGCTGTGTGACTGTGTGGAGATACCAAGGCCCACTCGGGTTCAGAGGCACAGATAGGAGGGCAGCGAAGGATGTGGCTGGCCCATACTGCACCTGCTGAAACAAGGTCAGTCCCTATGTCCACTGGGAACAGATGCAGAAGACCCAGAGTAAGGGGCTGATGGTCGGAAAACCTCCATTTACCTTCCACTGAATGGGCAGTAACCATCAGAACAGCTAGGAGGGGGACCCACCAAGGTTTGGTGCCTAGAATTATAATGGTTTCTTGGCTTTCTTCAACTAGTGAACCTTCGGGAAAAGTGTCTCTGAGGGCTGTCTCATCAGGTTCCTACCTTTCTTCAGGGGCACTCTGTGGTGAGGGCTATAGCGAAAGGGGGCAAAGGGCAAAGGTACGGAAACCTTTCAGAACAGCAAGGGCATACAGATGGCAGGCCTGCCCTCTGGCGGCTGCAGGTGCTCACAGCCGCCTTCACTTAGCTATGAGAACCATTCTCCTCAGAATACAGCACAGCGGAAGTGCCAGGACCAACCAGAGATAAGCAGTGTGCTGGCAAAGCACATGGCCTAGATTTGAAACCCCAGCTCCACTGCTGCCGGCGGTTTTTGTTTAAAACAGCCTGGATATTCCTGAACTCACTGCGTAGCTCAGGCTGGCCTTGAACTGACAGCAATCCTTCTGCCTCCGCTTCCTGAGTGCTGGGATTACAGGCACAGATCACTACACCCCACTAATTTTTATGTGGTGCTGGGGGATCAAACCCAGGGTCTGGTCCATGCTAGACCAAGGACTCCAACCACTAATTTATGCCCTCCGCCTGATGCTGCTAATGTTAACACTACCACTTATCAGCAGATGACACTAACTAGTGAGTTCATCACCCTGTGGCTCAGATTCTTTGTAAGAAGGTTGGAAATAATAGTATCTACCACATACAGTTGTTTTGAAGAGTAAATAATTTGCCTAAGATGCTTGAGATAGTATCAAGAAAAATGGTCATTCGTCTTGCACATCTGGGGTGTTGCTTAGAGCACTGCTCATGGGGTGGGACTTGGACACATCCCTGACATGGGCCTGAATTCTAGTTTTGGTACAATCAATTACTCAGCTTGTACTTTGTACACGCTGACCAGTTATATTGTGGAGGAAGGGGTTTCCTGGAAGGAAGATTCAAAATCACTCTTGAAAATTCTCTAGGCAGACACCAATGTTGTGAACACGTATGTCTCAGTCAGCTGAGCATGGCCAGTTTTTCTAGGTCTTGACTGCAATCTGTCTTTAAGTGCTTAGATGAGGCAGCTTGGTCTGCACCCAAGGGCAATGTAAGATGTGTGACACTAGCCACCACAATCCTGCCCAGAGGGGCACTGGAAGCAGACAACAGTTAGACTCAGATTCCAATCTTCTCACACTCGAGGACCCATATCCATCACAGGTGGGTATCTGCCATAACATTATTTTAAATTTCCATTATTATGGTTTGGTTCTGGAATGTCTCTCCAAAGCCTCAAGCCTGGAAGGTGGTTCGATCATGGGAGTTCATCCATTGATACCCTGTGCTATTCACACATGGTCCCTGGTCGGAAGGGGCGGGTCACTGGGCCTTGGAAGGGTAAGGACTGGCTCTGTCCTTGCCCGCTCATTTTGCTTCCCACTGTGATGCTGTGAACAGCTTTCCTTTGGCTAGACCTCCTCCTTTCGCTTTCACCATTGCTGACCACCCACCCTTACGTTGTGGGTGTTGGGTATTGTGCCCCAATAACCAAAAAGCAACTAAGATAGTCATTCTTTTTCTTTTTGATGAAATGTATGAAACTGAGTTTACATGCTTCGTGCTCACGATGCAACTTCACTGTACCTCACCTCTCCAAGACAATTTCATTTCTTCTTCTGTAAAACTGAGCATTACCAGTACTATGTCACCATACATTCAAGCCACTCATTAACATTCAAAGAAAACAATGTACAGACAGATTTTAAATTGACTTTCTGTAATGTTCTTCCTCAAAGTTCCCCTAACTAGTAGTATGACTCTGAGCAAGTCACTTCTGACTCTGGGTCTCAACGGTCTCAACAAAATATGTAGGTCATATCGGCTAATTTCTAAGGACCCTTCAAACTTAAAGCTTTTCAGGAAGTTCTGTGATCCTCAGGCATTTATTTACATGTAGGCCAATCCTTCGATGAATGCCTAATTCTGCTCACCTGGTTTCTCCAGGACTGCAAGCCTAACTGAAAGGGTCACACCTATCATAGCAACCTTTTGCACAAAGTTCTATGTTGTAACTTGGGAATTAAACATAATTTAATGATCTTGTTTACTATTTCATTTGAAAGGGAAAGGTCCACTTCAGTCATATCTGAATCATCATGAAGTGACCAGATTTAACTCTGCCATCTACTATAGTCCTTTGATGACTAAATCTTACCTATGATGGAACTGAAGCACAGCCCCCACCCCTCAAGGGACACCCTACCCATAACCCCACACCCCAGGCAAATAGTTACTATCCCTAGCCTTGGAAAAAGTCTCTAGAAATCACTGATTCCAGAGGTGAGGCGTGGGGAGACGCAAGTAAAAGAGAATGAGCTTTTCAATGAAACTCAGACTTGCTACTAGCTACGTGAATTTAGGAAAGTTGACCTTTCTAGAGCTTCAGTTTTCTCAACTATAAAACTGTACATGTTTCTGGCGGCACTGTACAGGCTAGAGGCAGCTAGAAGCCTTGGAGAGACCATGGGTATGGAAGGAAGCTCTCTATTTCTCAGCGAGACATACTCAATTCCGATTCCACCTCCTCCCGGTGCGACTTACCAGCGTCTGCTTCTGTGTTGATGAATTCAGGATATCACTACTACAGAATGGCTATACCTGGCACCTGACACTTTCCCCCACCTCAGCCCACAGTCACCATGCTAATCTAGTACTCGCACTGGCTTGAAGCAGTGTTGTCAATGAAAATACCTTCTCCTGGCTATCTCAAATCCTTTGAAGATTCAACTTAAAAAGACCATGTTCACCTGGAAGTTTCCTCAATCAGTGGCCCCAATCCCTGTCCTCCATATGACTGAACCCTTACCATCAGAATTCCGCCCTGCCAGGGAATATTCTCAGTAGCTTTTCTGGCCAGTTTCCCTGGGCTGTCCTTTGCTCCCTGCCCTGGCAGAAACTGTGCCTTTCTCATTTCTGAGTTTATGAGAAGGCTGTCACGGTATATTTCAGCAGCAGAAGAGAAGACTTGACTTTCACTTTTCGGAAACAGTGCTCTGGGACAGCAGTGCTGAGGGCAAGACTAGGAACAAAGGTGAGGCAGGAGTGAGGGAGTTCACGAGAGATGATGATCCTATAAGAGAAACAATTAACTGGAGTCAAATCTCAGCTGTGTCATTTGCCTGTACTGTTCCCATGTCCATAAAAAAAAAAATCTTAGCATATACTTTAACATAGCACATGGCACATACGAAGCATGTTTATGTTCCAGCTGCTATTTGAAATGTTTAAATGTACTGATTAGTGAAAATGTCCCAATTCAAGGAAGTGGGTAATATCCTCACATTATAAAAGCACTGCAAAAGAAGAAAACAAGATTTTGGAAGTTAATTTCCTTTTTCTTTTCTTTTCTTTTCTTTTCTTTTTTTTTTTTTTTTGAGGTAGGGTCTCACGCTGCAGTCCAGGCTGGTTCTGAACTCACTAAGCAGCCCAGACTGACCTTGAACTCACAGCAATCCTCCTGCCTATGCCTTCCAAGTGCTAGAATTTCAGGTATGCACCATCACACCCAGCTTGTGTCCTGGGGAATCAAACTTGAGTACTCAGCTTTTGATAGGCAAGCACTTTAACCAATGAGCTATTCCTCCAACCCCTAGAATTTTTATGTGGCAAAAGACTAACTTCCGCAAGTTCACAGAACTAGTGGAGATACTCAACGAACGGCAGCAATCCCAGTTCTGAGGCAGCGATGAACTGGGTGGGACACAATCTCAAGACTCTGGGGGCCTGGCCATGGGGTTTCTGACTGCACTAACTCTAGCTTTGCTCTTTCAACTACAGCAAATAAAAAAGAACAATTAGTGCTGTAAGTAGAGTTAACATATTTATTTTAAGTGCCATTCATGCATATCAGTTCTGGCAGCAACAATCCTAATGACACTTGGAATATTTCTTTACAGCACTAAACAGTTACAAAGAATGGGTGCCGTTCATCATAGAGGCAGAATATGAAATCGTGCAATAGCAAAACTGTAGAAACATTAAAACACTGACTGTCCAATAGCAGTACAGAAAGCAGGTTGTGTCTGCACAAAAAGCCAATGCATTTTCATCACATATATACAATATAGATATGTACACATCACCCTCTGAATGAACAATATCAAAATACTCTATTCCATTTGAAATTATCCCCAGATTGATTCCCTCCCACTTCAAAGAATGTTTGAGACACACATATTTACAAGAACACACATGAATACATTTACATTTTAAAAACTGCCACAAATGCCAGTCGGATTATTTTCCTGGACAGAGTGTCCCTGTATGATTACAGGCATTTATTACTCTTTTCCCCAAAAAGTCTAGTCAATTTAAGCCCAAGGCAGAACTTATTCTGCACTAGCAACTACCAACAGAAATAACCACAAGAGGCACTCTGCACCTCACTAGCTAGCCCCATCTGGCCATGGACCACAGAAAAAGCTGGTCCTGGGCTTCTGGGCCACTTGGGCCACCTGGATCACAGGAGAGTGGGGTAGATGTGGGTGCAGACTGCCCCTAGGGTCATTCTTGGTAAGTTTAAATACTATAAAAATGCTGACCACTGAAAATCAGTAAATGATTGCCGAATGGAAAATTAGCGTCACACAATTTGTAAAATCATCATCAGTGGTTTTAACTAACTCATTCCATTTAAGAGACTACATTCCAATACCTAAATCATTTAAAGTGCACATCACTACCCAAACAATTCAGACAGTTTCTAAACAGCTATTTTGGTGCTGAGAAAATAGTGACTCAAGTAGACTATTAAAAATCATCCCCTTTTATCAGGCTTTTACTCTGCAGGCTACAATCTCATCTTGCCTTGATCCTTCTAAGAGGGGCCTGTTGGCTGCCTTTCCAGAATTCCCTGACTTTCAATGATCTAACGGGCCAGAATTGGGCTTCTTTTTTCATGCCTAGCATGAAACAGAATTCAAACAACTGAGAAACGTAAAGCTCTTCCCTTCTCCCCAACCTCACCAGCTCTAACTGGTTTCCCAGTGATTCATTCAAGGCATCATTCTATTAAAACACACACACGCACACACACACACACACACACACACACACACACACTCTCTCTCTCTCTCTCTCTCTCTCTCTCTCTCACCCCCCTTCTTCCCTCCCTCCCCCAATCACACACACAGACAGAAATAAAAATGTTTATTTCAAGTAGAGATTACTCAACCAAATGATCCCTAAGGCTAAAGTGATTTAGCATGGCTGATAAAGACCAGAGTTGCTCCCCCCCCAAAAAAAAAGCAACCAGTAAGCAGTTATTCCTCCTTAACTTGATGATACCAATTTCTCCATTAAAATTGAAAAACTTTTTCTCCAAAGAATCAATTCAAAGCTTATTCTTTCGAGAGAAAAAAATCTTATTTCTTTTGGCTTCATTACAAAACTAAGAAAACTGATCCATGCAAAGTAACTCTGATAAGACATGAAACAAAACAACTAAAAAGCCCCTAAGAAGCTGGCTTCAGGGATGAGGGAGAGAAGAAAGAAAAAGAGGGCTTCAAACAAAGTGATCAAATGTCATGCACACACAGACAGGACAACAGAAACGGAGGCCACTTAGTAAGTACACTGAAGACTGAGGCAAACACAGTCTATGTGCAGCTTTACCTCTTCTCAGTATTACCTATATAGAAAGAGAATGAGTTGGGAAATCTGTTTTATAAAACCTACCCACTGTTCTCTTGCCCAAAAGGACTCTGAGGAAAAGTCCAGAAAAGTCCTACTTAGTTACTGAGTCTCAATCAGCAGGAGTGCTAAGATACCAAATGTACTCACCTGGTAAAGGGGGTGTCAATAAGGGAATGACACACGTCCTTCTGATTGTCTTGTCTGTAAACTCTTACCAAGAAAAGTAATTCTGTGCTTTCCACACATATCTCATTAGTGCGCCCAATAAACGCTAAGCATTCATAAAAGGTAGCAATAAATATTAAAATAATACTTTTGAATAATAAATACATTAAGTGAATGTAAAGGCATTGATTTTCTTTAAAAGCCAAGTGATGCCCAGCTTCTACTCAAAACAAATTTCAGAGCTGTCATAATTCAGACTTAGGAAACAGACACCAACAAGGTACAACATACACTCTCTAATTCCCCAAGCATCAAAACAACTTTGTTCAGTTCCTTATGCTTATACTCAGGAACAACATGCCCTTCTGGATTATTTGGAGAGTATCAAGCTCTGGGTTCATTGATTTACTGAGAAGAATTAATTATTACCCACATTTCTGAAAAAGATTAAATAAGGGAAACTGAGCTTTGGAAAAATCAATTTCCTTTTAGTTCCCCACATCAGTTAAAAGCATCCTGCAGAAAATAGCCTAACAAGGAATAAAAACTGACAGTTAACTTTCTTTTCAAGACAGAATAATCCAATTAGAAAAACTGAAGCCTTTCAGTAATTT
Organism: Ctenodactylus gundi; assembly: GCA_004027205.1. NCBI lineage: Eukaryota > Metazoa > Chordata > Mammalia > Rodentia > Ctenodactylidae > Ctenodactylus > Ctenodactylus gundi. Next base: position 186,612 of record PVKB01002188.1, on the reverse strand, counting down.
TTGTACATATATTTACACATATGTATCTATAAACTGCTTGCAGCAAAATAGGCTCTGTCTGAAAAATCAGTCTGGCACTTGTGGTTAACATCAAACTGACACAAATATGCAAAAAGCCATCCAAATCACACAACAGTTAGGAGCTACACAGGGCAGTTGGCAGGGAGACAAACATGTAGTACTTGTTTGGGTCAGATAAAAGCAGTACGTTATCCAGCTAAAATCTTTCTGATTGTCTTCAAAAGAATTTTCGATAACATTGGTAAAGTGATTAGCAACCTTGTATTTGCAACTGGATTCTCTTAAACCTTTCCCTTTACTGCACAGAAAGGTGATGTTGGGGCTGAGGCCTTGCAGAGAAACAAGCCCTACACAATCGAATCCCAATCAAAGTCATCCTGGATGTCATCGGGAGGCAGGGAGCGCCGCATCTGGAAGGCTTGGGAAGGCATCATGTGCTGCTGGTTCATGGCTCCGTGATGGCCTGGAGGACAGAAGGCAATGTCAGCAGACTCTTGGCTGGAGAAGAAAAAAAGGAACTAACCTCAACTAAGCATTTCCTATGTGCTGGGAACACCACGTGCATCATGCCAGTAATCAATCTAGAGACTTCCAACAAAGTGATTTTTATGGTCTTCATTTTATAGTGGGGCGGGTGGGGTGGAGAGTAAGAATGAACAAGCTACGTAAATTCAGCCAATAAGAGGCCAAGACAGTATTTGAAGTCAGTTCATCTGATTATAAAACTCAAGCTCTTGCCATGACACTAGGCCACAGTAAGGAAGGCCTGACAGAAGTGGTGCTAAAAACATTTAGTCATTCTGCTCCAACATGTTCTGATAGCATGAACTGGCTCACATAAGAACGGGAAACAGGAGAATGATGCCAATGAATCACTACAGTCAGACTGGGTCAGACTCCTTCCAACAAGTTAACTTTTTGGCCATCAAGTGAAAGCACGTAAAGACAGAGAACACCAACACACTGGACCACAGTAAACACTGGACAGCCACCGGACAGTGGCTGAGCCCTTGACAGTCACTCTCTCCACGTTCTTCCTCCTGGATCACTATGGCTGTTGGCTTTTCTCAATTTCAGTGTATGCTGCCCTTGTCCGCATATCTTGACAGATCTCTTCTAAAACCATGTCATTATTTTTGAAGGGAGGATATCCACTCATAGAATTTATTTTTTTATTACAAATCATGCACATCCTTTTAACTTCTGAATTTTTTTTACTGATGATTGTCCTTGGTGTTCTGATTCTAAAATTTCGGCAGTCTCAATCTTATTTTTTCATAAGTCCTGTACTTTTTAGCGTACAATTTTACCCTATAGGCCTTTAACAAAAACATATTAACTCCTTATTGTGTATCAGACACTAATTTATGTGACTCCCATAAAACTATCATCTAATCCCCTGAACTATAGGTGGTGCTATCAGGCCCCTTTTACAGAAGGAAACTGAGATAGGAGGGTTAGACAGCTTTGCCCAAAATCACAGAGCTATTAAGTGGTTGAAATCCTGGCAATCTAGCTCCAGAGCCTGAACTATCACATCATGCTACCCACAAATTACTACTAGCAAGTGCTTAAAGCAGAAAATACTCTTTCCTTCATCATGGCACTGGGTCCCAATTCTTTCTTCACTACTATGTGACATACAGTTCTTCCAGGGTTTTAAGCATCCCTGTCCCCCATTACTTTCTGTCTTTACCTCAGACCAGCGTAAGTAAAGGATAGTGTGGTATATGAGAAAAACAACATACTGTGTAATTTATACATCAGGTATTGAGTCTTGCTTTGGTAATTCATCAAACAGGGTGACCATTGTAAGTTCTCTCCTTTGGAGCTCCCATTTCCTGAAGACCTTTAAGACCCCTTCTAGCTCTAACAATGTACCCTAGTTCCCTGACTATATGTAACTTCAGGAACCTTCGAGAAAAATTTACAAGCTAGTAACTCCTAACTAAAATGTACCTTCTCTGTAAGAAACTGCCCTTGAAACTATAGCTGGGGGCTGGAGGGTGTAGGGGACTTCGGGGAGGGGGCCTTAGAATGAAGGTGCAGAATCCATAGTAGCTGATCAAAGCAGGCTCTTTGAGTCTGCTAAAGTCCTATCAAAGTCAAATATCCTCAATAATATCCTATATGAACTAAAATGAACTCTAACAATATTAGAGTTCAATCCTTGCTAAAGCAGTCTCACTCCTTATTAGGATAACTCAAGCTTTTCAATATTAAACTCGGGATAACAGCATATGCACACACAAACACACATACATACACTCTACCTGCCATCGTTGTTCCTGGACTGCTGAGTGCCTGTGGGATATGAGGATAACCAGGGGGCGGCATCACTGAAGGAGGAAGATTTTGCCGAGAATCTATGTACAAATTTCCTAATCGATTAAAAAGCAGAAAGGGAGAAAACATGTTATCATACGTAAAATAAATCATACAGGAATTGAGAACCTAAAACTAACCTATGCAGGTAAGGTGAGGAGGGAAAGAAGGAAAAATTATTCCTTTCAGATGCTAAAACTCTTGACAGAAGGACTGGCCTTCTGAACACTGTGCTAGGCTGAGTGTGAATATACTTACTGATACTAATTCCAGCACTATCCCTGACTTCCAGTAAGCTATTTACTGTTGTTATCAAGTATCTCATTACAGTTTTAAGTATTTTCACATTCAATACTTCACCTGACCCTGTCCCTAAGCCCACATGGAGGGCAAGATAGGAATGGGCATCCCCTTTATACAGTGGGGCTGAGAATGGCTAACCTGACTTGTCCAAAGATAGGAGTCTGAAAAGAGTAGGATCAGAATCCAGATTTCCTTACTCATCAGCTCTTGTGTGAGCCTTAGATGGCTAATAAAATAACTGAAAAGTACAAAGATGTGAGCAAGGTAAAAATGCTACACCAAGGAAAGGTAATTTTCAAAATGTGTTAATTTAAGATTGTGATGATGGGAAACATAAAACTTATTCAAATGGTATTTCCAAGGTTCTTAATGTATTTTCACTGAAAGGAGCCATCAAGTATATTAGCTTCAAAGTGTCAATTACATCATATCATAATGCAAAATAGACTATGAGAGAAGCAAATATCAATGATTTTTTCTTCAGTAACTCATAAAGGACCATAAAACTAGATTGTATTGTAAAGAATACCTGGAATTATAGAAAGGCTACTTCCCTGAAGATTTCTGGTATTCACACAAGTGAATCTGAATTCTAGTAAGGCTGTGATGAAACTGAAAAAGATACATTTTCTTAGAAGAAACTAAAAAAATCTCCCTCTAAGGTAAGGCACACTGGCGTTGGCTGCTCGTAAGTTTTCATACTACCTTGGAAAGCCAGACCTATGTCCAGGCTTAAAATGGATTCAGAGATGACCTAATCCAACCCCAACTCTGTCCATGTAGATGGGGAAATAAGGCCAGAGAGGAAGAAAGACAGAAAGACAGAACTAGAACAGAATCTGAGACCTCTGACCCCTTATTCACCATCTATCAGGCTTTTTATTTACTTACTTATTTATTTATTTATTTATTTATGGTACCTGAGATCTGGCCCAGGGCCTTCACATGAGGCTACATCTTTACCCTATTTGTTAGTTTTAATGTTGAGACAGGGTCTTGCAAAGTTTCCTAGGCTGAGTTTGAGTCTGTGAGCCTTCTACCATAGCTTTCAAAAGTCTTAGGATTATAGGCCTGCACCATCAGACCTGGCACAATATGGCTTTCACAATTAAGCTATGGTTAGAACTGAACTCTAACTGATCATACCAATGATTTAGGGTGAAAATTTTACTACGTTATAATACTAGTATTTGTGTGTATGTTGAGGGGGTGGGGTGAATCCTCTTCCTCAAGTGTTATCTACCACCACACGCACGGCTAATATTCATTGTAAAAACTGCTCCAGGCTGAGAAAAATCACACCACTTTAAGTAATACAGTTACTTATACACCAAAACTTCCTAGACTATCTTCTAAGATCTTAGCTCCTTCTACACATTCTTAAGAGTTCAAGTCACAACAAAAAGACAACTATTTTTATTGAGGATTAATTTTTTATATTTCTTTTTTCATCTCTCTACTGTGGCTTAGCTTTTTTGACTTCAAAGGTGAAGAAAATAGAAATTGGAGGAGTTATAGGAACAGACAAATTCTCATTATTCCCATTTTCCCACATTTTCATTATAAAGCCTGAACAAGAATTTGTAACTATGTCTATTTTTCATGTAAACTTGGAACTTTAATTCTGTTTACCATTCTTACAGGATGTAACACATTTTCACTTTCAGTGCAAGTCTATACAACTAACACAACTTAATAATGGTTGTAAGTGCCCTAAAGACATTTGATAACAAAAAGGTTAAAGATCACAAAGAAAATCGCAAGTAATAAAACAATCATACACATCACAATAGGAAGTCTTAACCTCAGTTTTTAAGACATACCTTCCATATAAATTATTTCCTACCATTCATTTTTTATAAATAGATAAAAATGAATCATCGTCACCTTTACAACATACCAAACTGCCCGAAACAATTAATGAATTTCATAAAAATGAGAAAGAAAATCAACAATACATTTAAGCCCATACCTGTTCCAATGTGTTGGGAAGGTTTTGTTGGATGCATGGCACCATGACAAACATTTTGCTGAACATTACTCTGTGAGTGGATAAGGCCAGTTTGTGTAAAGAACTGATTAAGAGAAGAACAGAGATCAGCAAACTGAACTTGATCTAAAGACCAGTTCTTGAGATCTGCCTGTCTCATACTCTCCATCAGACCTATGAAAAAAGCATTCAGAATAGTTAGCACAGTTCTGTGCAAGAAAAATAAGCAAGATACAATTTTTTTCATCATTGGCTCATTTCATGTTATGGTAGTGATTTATCAATACAACAAAAAAATGACATTTTAGGTGACTCAAGGAATGGAGGAATAGTTCAGCAGTTTAAAAATCTGCCTAGCAAGCACAAGGCCCTGGGTTTGATTCTCCAGCACTTCATAAACTGGGTGTAGTGGCACAAACCTATAATCCCAGCACTTAGAAGCCTGAGACAGAAGGACTATTATGAATTCGAGGCCAGTTGGGGCTACTGAGTGAACTCAGGACCAGCCTGGACTAGCGTGTGAGATCCTATCTAAAAAAACGAAAACAAAAAAACAATTTTAAATACAGCCCCATTTCTTTCAGAACTCTTGTCTGTGACCCTCTGCTATACCAACTGTACAAAATATTTTACTGTAAATTTTACAAATGTTCTTTTTTAAGCACACGATCAATTTTAAAACAAATGCCTTTATATAAAGAGATGTTTATTTCTACTACAAAAAAAAAGTATTAAGTCCCAAAGAAAACAGAATCATGTGTATTTAATTAAACGTCAAATAGTCAACACTCACCTTGGAACTGGGAAAGGTCTACATCTGACCAATTAACACTGCTGGCAATTCGACAGCTTTCTTTTAGCATATCAAGTGTTGCATACCAATCATTTGAAACACCTGTAAGGTAATATTGACAACGTTGTAATTCATAGATAGTGGAAAGTATGAAGAGCCTCTTAAGGGAAGACAATGAACTGGCCTCCACACACTGGCTGATCCCTGTCAGTTTTAGAAAGGGACTCATATCTATTATATCAAGTGTTAGGAAAATCTGTTCTTTGAGACCAGAAGAATGTGTATTATTTCCATTTTATAAATAACAGAACTGAACCCAAAGAGGCAGCATAACTTAAGGTCCCCATGATCAATCTAAGACTTGAACACATATTGTCTAACCTCCAGTCTAGACCAGCAGCTTGCAAACTGTAGTATCACCTTATAATGTCATACCTGGTGCTATATTTTTTATTTGTTTAGCACAAATAAATGAACAGGTAAGAAAATTCATGCAAATCAGTATTTCGCCCTATTTAAAGTTTCATATTCCTGGTTGTTAATACCTTAAAAGATCTGCTCTTCATAACTTATACAGGAAGGCTCAGATTTAGAAGCAAGACGTAATATAACTTAATGCACTGACTTAAGAGAGATGAGTTAGATCTTCGTTTTTTATAAGGTAACCCCGAAAGACAGAAATTTCTCTACCCAGTCCTCTTGCCAATGTGATGAAGGAAAGGGATGAGATTTCTGTGAGAAATGTTGATGAATCTTGGTCAGGAATGTCACCTTCTGATACAATATCACTGTCAGAACTTAAGACCCCATACTACATACTAAACCAACCAACTGGTTACCACCTGTCAGGACCCATGGGCATGATACACTGCTCATTTCAGGATCACTTCTGAGTGTACGAAGGTAAAACCTGATAAAAAGAATTTTTTTCTTTGCGATATAAGACATTTTATGTCCTCTACTGGCTACTTACTGTTGCCAACTATGAATTTTTAAAAAATAATGAACCAGAAAAAAACAGACCAAGTATTAATTTAGGGGGAAATTTGTTGAGTAAGGTGACTGAACTAATACTCCAAATGCATCAAAAACTTGATTTAAGTCTATCAGATTCAGGTCCTAATTTAGTTCAAGAAGAACTTCAGATAAGGAACCAAGGTTCAAAAGAATATGAGTGAAGTCACGTTTGTAATAAAACACCACAGAACTATAGTCCAGATCTCTTGCAATAAATATAAAGCTAGTCAAAAAGCCTGGGTAGCACAAAGAGCCGCTGGAAGATCCACTGGAAATAACGTTAAGCAAGTAGGGCACTCTTGCCATGACTAATTTTATTCCCCTGAGGGGTAGTAGGAGGAGGGCTTCTCTAACACATGCTATTTGGAAAAGCTAATAAAGAAACCTCTGCACAATACTAGGGTAAGTGCTATGATCTGGATCTGCAATGTCCCCCAAGCCACAGGAATCTGGATGTAGTGGGCTACCGGTGGAAACATGTACTTGCTACCAGTAGGTGAGGCCTAAGTGGAAGTGGCAGATGCTTGGGGCTTGATGTGGAGGTATTGTGTCAACTTGTTGAGACTAGGGGACATTTGGGGCAGACCTTTCAGGTGTTTATGCACACTAGCACATGCATGTGTGTGTGTTATGGACTTGTGGGCCAGGAAGATAGGGAGAAGTTCCCACCTTGAGTATGGGGCTCACAACTGGCAGCTTGAACCAAGTAAAGAAGCAAAAATACTGCTACAGCCTCTTCCTGGGAAAGCTCTGGGCTTGCCTGACTCTGCAGACATCAACTCCTTCCTTTCTTCACTTTGGCTCTGTCTGCAATGTCACGAGCAGCTCTCTAGCCTCTGCCATGTGCTTCTACTATTGTTGGCTGCCCATGAACTGACTAAGTGAAACCTTCTGAAACTGTGAGCTACAATAAATCTTTTCTTTCTTAAGTTGTGGATATAAGGTATTCTTGTCCCAGAAATAAATATGTAACTAAGACAGTAAGTAAATACCATTCACTCAATAAACCTACCCACTTCGGTCTGCTAATTAGTCTTTTTAAAGAATAACTAGCCTTACAAGGCCTCAGAGTCTGACAGATGAGGATGTACATTTTAGTTCTACCACTTATGAGTAGGGTGATGTGCAAACTGCTTGACTTGCTTAAACTATCCCTATCTATAAACTGTACTAACTTGTACTTATTTGGGAGAACAATATATCTGAATTACCTAGTATACATGGGTCACTCAACCTCCCTCCCTTCTCCTGTTAAAGACAACCCGTTCAGTCCCATCTTATAAATAAGAAGTATAGCCAGGGCCTGTGGTGCAGACCTATTATCTCAGTGTTTTGAGAGGCTGAAGAAGAGGACGGCAAGTTCAACAAGTTCAAACCCAGGGCTTGAGCTTGATCCCCCCAAATCCCACACTCTCTTTCTCTCTTGCTTGCTCACTTGCACTCTCTCTCTCTCTCTCTCTCTCCTTCTCTCTCTCTCTCTCACCCACACACTATACATACACAAAAGTGAAGTATGTAATTCACAAGGAAAAATTACTACCATAGCTGCTGTGATTATACCTAACTACAAAAAGTGGAAGTCTAATTCTTCCCTGGCAAGCTACCACTGACGTAACAGACCTCCAAAGGCACATCCATGGGTTGTTTGCAGCTCTAATAGTGCTTTTTTCCTCTCCTGGCAACCATCAGATTTAATGAAAAGGTAGAGGGCCACAGCACCAGACTTCTACTGATACCCAATTTCTATTCCTCAAAATCATACATACTATAAATAGGTTTAAATTTCTCAAAAACATACCAGTGCTTAAAGGTATGTAATAGTCACTGACTTGACCCTAAAAGTATTTATATTGTGTAAAAATATACACATTTTTAATAAGTCTCTATCTAAAAGTCACTTCAAGGTGTTTAGGAAATATTCCATAGGTCAAGAACTAGTCACAATTTTCAGTTTCACTGGAATTTACTTAGAACAAGAAAACAAAAACAACTATTTAAGCCAAACAAAAAATATCTGCTTAAAATATTTCTAAAATATGCACTGTATTTTGTGTTTTAATGGTAAGAAAACAGTACTATTCTGAAAACAGCATAATTTGAGCCCCAAGCAATATGATGATTAATTGTAGGGCAAAGAAGGCAGAATAACATTGACACTTTTTAAAAATCTAGTAAATTAAAGATACCCTGTTATGCATTTTGTATGCTGTTTCATGTAGTTCTCCTCTAAAGATTCGTATTATTTTTCTATTTTGTAAGTATAGAAACAGCTTCAGAAAAATTTAAGCTTTACAGCAAAGTCACAACATAAGATATAGTATGCAACAGCTAATGGTCATTTTATTAACAATGGTCTGACTGTCTAAAACAGTAGTTTTTAATTGGTGGTTAAGATGCAGCACTGTCTAGTGTTTAGTATCTTCCCTCCAAGATAAAAATCTCATCAGGGATCAGGCTGACAAGTAGTTACGCAGGCAAGTTGAGGGAAGGACCCACCCTGCCCAACTCTGAGGGGTTTCATTCACCCTGTAGTCATAGCCAGAGCGCCCCCTTTGAGGTGCAGAATGCAAAGACAGCCTGGGTTGGGAGAAATGCCAGAGGCCATCAGAACCTATCTTTGAAAACATTTTTAAGGCAAGATATAAAGAGTAATTTTTCCTTTGCAAGCTATCATTCTATTAGATGAGATAATTGGCAGAAACAGCAAACGGGGGGGGGGGGGGGGGGGGGGGGGGGGGGG